>OX637353.1:3825789-4425789 GCA_951799405.1 Agapetus fuscipes | reverse complement strand
AATGAATTATCTGACTCATAAATCACACATTTTTTGTAACGAAAGTAGATTCATGAGGTGTATTTTTGACAAAAGATATTCTATGGTTTTCAAAGTTAATGGAATATTATAAGATTTATTTTTATTTTTAGTTTATCTACAATTGTAAATCTTAGTTTTAAGGACATATTAACATTTAAAAATCAGATTTAATACACGCTCACAAGTATCACATGTAAGTTTGTACTTATATATGCTGCATGAGTAGCCACAAAAACTCTAACCTCAATAAACCGTGCTATTATTTTTGATCTTCCTTGAAACAGGAATAACATTGTCAAAAGTGAAACAATTTTGAAAATAAGGGTCGTCAGTTTTATACCAACCTTTAAGTCAAAATACAAGAAAATACAAATTTCTAAATTAAGGGTGATTCGAGAAGGTAGTGGTTGAATAATGTATAATTACAAAATAAGAAAAGAAGAAAAATAAACTTACAAGAAGCCTACGTCCAGGAATGGATGAAGACGGGATGATAATAGAAGAAGAGGAAGCGTGATTACTGATGAAAAGACGCTAAGTTATTCGTGCTGTTAATTTACATTTACAACTACTTTTGTATACAATCAGGCAAACGAAAGGGAAATACCTTCTCTCACTCTCTCTAATTAAAACTCTCCAAGTGTCCATAGTTTTAATTTATTACAATTATGCCGAATCATTCCAGGAACGATAAAACATAAATATTCATTATTTTCGACAGTGAAATTGGAATATCTGTATTCCGATATAATATTATATGCTGTCTCTTTTATACTTTATTGAATTCGACGACGGTGAAATTCGCAAACATTTAAGTTAATTATTCAAAAATCCGCCGACATAAAAGGCAAACAATTTGGAAATCACAATGTTATTGTTCCGGTTCTCTTTTCTTCTCCTAATAAGATTTTATATTGTATCTTCCTTCCTTTCTCCACTAGGCTTTGTATTTATCGCGATGGTTACAAGAGACGGCGCACACGCGCTTAGCATTAACCATTTAGTACTAACCGGGACAATGATTCAAGTCATCAATACTCAATAGGATAAAAAAACAAAATTAAGATACCAGGAAAGAGAATATCCTAATCTAATCTAATTTAATCTAAGCTGCAAGGATGCATTTAATATAAATCTTAAATGATATATATCTTTGCAGCTTAGATTAGATTAGATTAGACTGCCGAAAATCTAGATCAATTTTTTAAATATCTTTACATATTGGTTAAATTGCATGAGCATCCAAAGAAAATGTAGCTCGTATGTGGACTTACTCGATATTTAACTAAGTCTGTGGTAAGCAGAACCGCATCCCGTACAGGCGCATGCGCCTAACAGGTAGGCAATACGTAGTACAAACCGTTTAAGCTTTATATTCAGATTTAAAACTCAAAATATAACATCGATTGGAGCCATTGTTAAGACTTCAGCCAATTTCAAATGATCTCTTTTAAAGGCATGGAAGAAAATATTTATTCTGAAATGCATTTGCCTATACCCTATGCAGGCGGTAGGATGGACCAAGCTGTTGCCTAGTGAAAAATAGAATGAGAATAGAGTATATTAATCTATTAATATGTAAATAACAACAATTCACATGAACAAAAGGCATTATTTTAATATTTACACCGTTCACAGAAAAATATGTCAGTAAGTTAGGCACACAAAAAAATATTTTGAGCTTAAATGAGTCAAGTAGTTGAGATAAATCTAAATAGGAAGTAGCCACTTAATGACAAGTACTAAGTTTGTTTAAGCAGTGCATTAGGCTGTAATCCAGATCGATATAGAAGGGAGCAGTAGCATTGGCAGGAGGGGAATGGTTGGGACGCGCTGAAAGAGTGTTATTGCTAATCCTAATTGATTCCCAGAGTACTCGCTCATCCATACATTATTCCCGCGCACAGACAATGGGCAGATGATTGATTTGTGTAATAAAAAAATATTAAAAACATTATATATTATATATATTCCTGAAATTATCTTACTTCAAATAATCTAATGAGATTTTATTGGATTGAATTTAAATTAAATATGGATGAAATGAAAAAAAAAATGCAATGATCGAAAAAATGACGACCGTATTACAATGCTGTCAGCTAAGGCTTAATAAAATTTCACTTGCTTAGGCACATTATAATACTTTATTTTTGTACTTAGTGTACTGTTTGTTTTTTTAATAAATTTTAGCGTTAATTACAATTTTTGTTACTTAACTTATAAGTTGGCTGATGGTGCGTAAATTTGTTAATAAAAATGGGAAAGAAAAACAAGAATTCCATTACATAAAAGAAGTCTTAAAAAAACTAATAAAACGAAGGTAACTTAAATGAAAATCATGTGTGTTTCCGTTCGATCCTCATCTTTTTCTTTTGAAGCACAAAAATAAGGTTAAGTCAATTTAAAACACGTGACGTCACTAGAGATTTCATCATTTATTTTATGGCAGATGGTTACAAAATATGTGACGTAAAAAAGCCTGACTCTTCTCTCAATACATTTTTAAGTGAATGAAAGATAAAAAGCCGAAGCTTCAAACTTTGCGTAAGTTCCAAACTTGAAGAGCCCTTAGCCAGGATTTTAGGCGCTGAAAAAATGCAACGATAAAAAGTAATAGGCCGTAGTAACGGTATCTGTAACATGCTTTAAGACAGCGTCTGTTAAACTGTGTGCCTACCTTCAGAAGTCCTTGAAGGGCCAAGAAAAATCTTAGAAGTACCATTCATATCCCAGATGTACCGTCACAAGTCAAAAGTATGCCACGAATAGTCACAGATATGCTGTACAAAGTCTCAGTTGAGGTACTATAAGTCTTAAATGTGCCGTTAATAGTTCTATTTGTGAAACGAGACCTCTCAAAGACAAATGTTTAATCAAATAAGTACATTTAAAAAAGTGTATGTGTTATAAAGTTCATGTTCAAGTTGAGATAGGTTGGTATTTAAAGTTGATGTCGGATAAAGGTGTTGAAGAAAAATTAATGAACATACAAGAAAATGGGTAAGAGAGACCAAGTTTTAGAAAAGAGGGATATAAGACATATTCACCTGGTAGCAAACCAGAAGTTAGTATCTGGACACAGCGCAGAGATAAAATTTGTCTTTAAAAAGCGACTAAAAAACGTCAGAAATATAAGATAACCTTAAAAACATGGTCGACTGAAATCAGGAAAACAACGGTGAAAAAGGAATGCCGTTTGTCTAGGATTAAATTATGTAGATGTGAGAAAAAAGAAATAGGTTGAATTTGTAGACTAATTTAGACTCAAAGGAGATGATTTGATCACAAATGTGGCTAAGACTCAAATAAATACAGCTAAAAGAGTGCTGTGAAGTTAGTAAAGCTTGAGAGACGCTTTCTTTCATAGAGTGGAGGCTTGTAGTACGCGGCGCGCATTTTGGAGGAAGGGCTGTTCTCCCCACGGAAAAATAAGCGAGCAACTGCGCCTAGCGTGGCCTGTTTTATTCACGCAACGCAAACGCAAACGCAACTAAGCTACACATATAGTGTAACTTCTTGCCGCGTTATCCCCGAAGGGGTCGCATGTGGCGAGTTGAACCTATTTATTTTTACAGGTAAGGGGGCCGGCCTTACGCCAACCACTTCAGTTGAAGTGGTGGTTTCCCAGCTCCCGAGAGAGCTGGTACTCATTTCTTGTGAAGGCTGAGTAAACCTTGCCGGTATTTTTATTTTGGGGTTTGAAATAAACACCGAAACGGGAAATCATTTCTGACACCCTCGCGCTCGGTGGGATTCGAACCCGAGCTCACGGCATGGAATGCAAGCACTCTACCAACTGAGCTATCGACCGGACTCACAATACAAAGATACATACACGCCAGCTGAAAATCAATGGAAAATGTCAGGAAACCCTGGAAAAATACATCAGTTGGCCGTGTGGAGTGCACCCTGTACTGATTGTATTAAAAGATTAACATTATTTCAGAATAAACTTTATGCGCAAAAATGGTTTATTTAATAAAAACGAACTTATTTAAGTTCACCTTAATAAAGTATAGACATAATAACGCAGCTCAACTAAGCTACACATATTGTCTAACTTCTTGCATCTGGCGATTCCAGACCTATTTATTTTTACGAAAAAGGGGGCCGGCCCCACACATAGATTGTAAAATATTTTTTTGTGCTAAGGAAAATTAACTTTCATTATAGTAAAACTCCAAATATTATATTATTGACTTCCAAATCGTTTATATAGTTTAGGCGTAGCGCGGATATATTACTAAAATGACAAATCTTCGTCTCAGTGCAGTGCCCTTTAGTATAAAACATTACGTATACTCAACTCAATTGCATAATTTAAAAAAATGTATCACAACTAAATCACTCTCTAGGAGTGCCGTCATATATTTCATACATTTTTTTTATTTACGCCGTCGAGGTGAGATTAACACAATGTTTTATACTCGGGACACATTTCTATTAATAGCTTCAGATTTATTATTTGGATACATTCCGGTCACAATTAATTGTGGCTCTACAGTAGTTTTATTGCAAAATTAAATGTTTTTTTCATACGTAAAAAATAAAAATAGACTGTACTGTGTCAGTATAGTCTATTTTTATGAAAACAAACTATTACAAAATGTCTTGGAAACATTGTTTGTCTTATTGTTTAAGGAAATAAACACTCACATTTAGAAAACATAAAATTAATTACACGAAAAATGCGAATTGTTTTTTTAACATCTTTATGCGCTCAAAGCGTACGTGAGACAAAATGGATGAAAAACAAAGATGTTTATTTTTAGACGGAAAAGTGCTACGTAAGAGAGAACTTGGAGGAGAAAGATCTACGGAAAAGAGCTTTCAAAGAATAAAACCCAAAAGCAGGATGCGTGGCTTTGTTTATTTATATTCTTTTTTATCTTTTTCAATTCATATTACTTTATGATTCCCTCGTGCCTCTTTATTCATTCTATTGTATTTTCGTTTTATTTATTACATATATAACGCGAAGTTTCTGCTATTTTGATTCTCAATACTTTCAAGGCCATCCAAAAATAGGATGGCTGCTCATTTACAATTCAAATAATGTACAGCAATTCGCAAACAGGAGTAAATAATTTATAGCTACTTTCTAGCAGTATGGAATTATTTATTATTTAAAAAAAAAAGTTTTCTTGAGGATATTATGTTCAATATTCTTAATTTATCTTTTTTTTCATGGTAAACTTTAAATCAGTATATACGAGTATGTGAGTATATATTTCAAATCCTTTCATAAAGGCTCAGCAAGTCTCACAACAACTGTAAATCACTTGAGTTATCGCTTTCTATAAAATCAGCTAAGAAGCCAAAAAAAGTCGAAATAATAAAAGATTCGTAGAATACACCAGTGTTTTGTGATTATTAAAAGAAGAAGTCATACGAAGTTTCTGCTGAAACATGTCATGAAATTCATAAAAATCCAATTTATATTTTGAGCTTTGATTCCATCCAATAAATGTACATATTGTTAAAAAAAATAGCTGTGCCGTAGGATTTTTTCAGTATATTTAATAATTTGGTTCAAAGATAAAAAATTACGTGAAATTATGATAAATCTACGTACCTTGAAAAAATCTAATCATTAAATTTCAGCTGATGAAGCTGTTAAAATGCTGCAGACGTCTTGTTTAAAATTCTTGAAATTAAAAGTAACCGTTTGAAAATTTGAAATTCTAATTAATATAGCGTAGCCGCAAAAAAAAGGCGGGAAAGAAATGCGATCGTTGTCTTGGAGAGACCTCAATATTCATCTACCTACATAATTATTATTGTTTGGAAATATATTTTGGAACAATGTGCTTGGGCAAGCAAAGCCTGGGACCAAATTATGCTCTCGTTAAGCTCGGTGAAACTCTGTGGGAAGGTTTGGAGGAAAATCATCTTCAGAATAAATAAAATGGAAGATTACTCTAAGAAGATCCGAAAAATAATGATGAGACACAATACCTTACTGTATTGTTTTGGCCGTGAAAAAAACACTTTCAAATCCACAAAAAAAAAACTAAGAATCTTTTACTTTCTGTGCAGCCTCTATTTCATTTTCAAGGGTTCATGAATCTGATTGCTTTGTTTTGAAAAAAAAAATTTTTAAATGTGAATCACACAGTCAAAAAAAGGAACTTGAAAAAAGAGGAATGAACAAAACCCATAATAGCAACGTACTCGTATGATTATTCTTAAAAAATATTTATTGAAAACCAAAAATACTGTAAAAATTGGTTCACTTTTCCAATGACGCCCCTGTTTCAGATAAGGACTGCAAGAGCTGCAAGGGTCATTTGAGATTTGAGTTTTCGTTTTGTGCAACCATTTTTAAATACTTTGGCAACTCAAATTATACATAGAGTACAGTGGCGAAGGGTGCCATACAAGCCGGTTCTCATCGGCTCCTTTTAAAATGTGTAACAAAGTAGTTAAAAAATATAGGCACAAAGTAAAAAATACATTTAAAACCAAAGAAACAATACGTATTTTTTCTCCATTGAAACCATGTAGTCTACTTTATTATCATTTTTGCCTCATTTTAAACGGGAAACCGATGGGAATCGGCTTGTCTGACTTCGCCACTGATAGATTACCCTCAATTTTTTTCAGTTGCACACTCCAATCATTTTGCTCTGTTTCCTCCCACTGTGTTCAAAACTTCAGGACCTAATGTCACAGCTATTCTCTCCAAGATCTGAGGGTCCATTCACTGTATGCGTCCCAACCAATGCAGTGAGCTGACTTTTATAGACTGGACGGTAGCACATTTTTTATAGATTCGATGAAATTCCAGAGTGGCTTCTCATTCACTTTAGTATGTTACCGATCTTTATTGAACCATAAATACGATAGAGAAGATTCCTTTGAAAGGAGTTGAGAAGCCATTGATCGAACTTAGCCAATCTCCATGTTACATAGTGTTATGTTTAGATTGAAAGGTATCTTCAGGATACTTACCTCCGGCTAGCTCTCATCAGCATCACTCTCAGGGCGTGGGGTTCTTTCTTTGGTATTGCTTACTTATATCTTGGGAAGGGTTTTATAATGAAAAGATAAAGTAAACATGAACAAGAAAGGGTTTATTACTGTACTAATATGGGGGGGAAAAGGGGAAATAAGGGATTGGCCAGACCTACAGGTTGTCACTAGAACACTCCCTATTCCGTTGGCTGGAGTTCTAAACGGAAGGCCTGGGGCAGCGCCCCAGGCTAGCGGTGGTTCACAAGGTGGACGCCTCCACACGTGGGAGCCCCTGGGTGGGCGCTCCTATGCCTCTGGTCCACAAGGCGGGTGCCTTGCTGGCAGGAAATCCAAGTAGATGGGGGGGGAGGGAGCTCCATTGTAGTGCCCCCTCTTGCACCGCTTGGTGCTTGGTCGCTAACGTCTGCCTCACTTCACATCTCGCCGGGAACTAACGAACGACGGCCTGATTAGTTCATACGGTGCAGTTCGGCCGCTTCCGTGACCGTTCGGCTCCGCTCGGCCCACAAACACACACTGCACACTTCGGGATTGTTTTTTTATAATATGTTATTTAAAATAACATAACAATAGGCTTAGACGAGACCTAATTTCATAATTGCTTTTAAAAGAGGGCTTTTCATATTCGTTTCATTTCAAATTTCTATTTATATTAACTGATAATTTAATTTATAATTCCTTGACATATAGGTTGGTATGAGGCTGACCACCCATACTGCAAAAAATTATTCACTTTGCCAATGTTTGTCTTGTTTCAGAGGAGCTATGCAAAAGTTGCAGGGTGTTTTTTAGTTGGTAAGTACACATGCAGCATCTGTAAGCGTGAACTTACGCGTGCCTGTTTGTCAGCATGCATTAAAATTATTTATTCATCTTAATATATATCTTTGCAACTTAGATTACAGGTTATAGATGTAGATAAGCTGGAATATGTTGAGATTTTACTTCAATATAATATATTGTATGTATGTACTTACCTACATCATAATTATCTACACAAGCTTTGTAGTGGAGCTTTTCTGGTATCGCGACCTTACTTAGAACAAATACTAAGAACAACTCAAAACTACAAACATTTGTATTATTTTGGTTCTTGCCAGTGCCGCATTATAAAAAATCTTTTTTTTTTTTAACCATGATTAATTATTCTTGCTCTAATAGGTATATTGAAACAGTCAACAAAACATTTTTTTATTGGTACATCCCCCCCCTCCCCAGTGCCTGTTTGGCTTATCTACCATATAATTTAAAGTTGCCCTTTCAATGCACGAATCACATTCTACACAATGTGAGCTAAGAAAAAAACCTTTAACACTATAATGTGAGAGTTGTTTTAATTTTATTCAAAATCCATTTCCAGTTTTCATAAGACACACAGGTCCATACACAGGTCAGTACATATACAAGTATTGCTCATGTAAAATTAACCCTGATGGACTTAAGACAAACAAGCACTAAAGGGACATGTAGGTACAGGACCAATGTGTCTGATGAAAACCTCTAACATCATCGTGTTATTCGTTTTTTTCTTAGCTCAGATTGTGCATAATGTGATTCTCAAGACAATTTAATTGAAAGGTCACCTTTGAATCAAATGGTAGATAAGCCAAACACGCACTGGGGGGACGCATTCCTCACAATCCTTCACAGCAAAGACAACCCTCCATATAGTAGCTACCTTAATAATGTTTTTTTCTTCCTATGAAAATTTTGAAAAAGACGAAGAGTCCGAGACATTCGATTATTTACAAAAAAATTATAATGTATTCAATGACTGTCGATGCGCGTCTGTATATTTTGTCCATGTGGTCCATACTGACGAACTCTCGCCAAGAGCTTATGAGTTCCTTGGCGAGATTAAGCCCAATATGCCTCGAGGGAAATATACTTGTAAAGAAGATACAATACGCCAAGCACAAAACAAAACTTTCAAGCTCAACCATGGTGTACACCTAAAAATACAGATAAACTAAAACAGCGTTTCTAGTGAGCGTGTAAGTTTTACAGCATTTTCGGTAAAACGTTTAAACGTAAAGTTTATAATTGGAGTACAGGCAGACGGCCATCTTCTCCCTCACCCCCCATCTTTTCCGGTGAGAGGGAAAGAGAGGAGGGTAGAATGAGAGCTACTAGAGGATTATCCCCGGAGATGATAGTGTTTTTTGTATGGTATTATCACATTAGAGAAGGATCAGTTTGTGTTTGGTGGAATGGGATTTATTAAGGAAAGGCTTCTGATAATGGAATGGTTTTAGATTACTTTAAAAATTAAAGGTAATAATTACCTATAGCAAGGTTGAAGGATAGGTATCCGTTTCTTTAACTTCTAAATTCCATCTTCTTGATAGGAAAAGTTTATATTTTTTATTTAGTTATTAAAAAATCTTGTTTTATTTTCACTTTTTTTATTATTTATATAAAGGACACAAACGTTTTCGACTACTTCGTAGTCATCATCAGGTGATCTGATTCACCTGATGATGACTACGAAGTAGTCGAAAACGTTTGTGTCCTTTATATAAATAATAAAAAAAGTGAAAATAAAACAAGATTTTTTAATAACTAAATAAAGATGAATTTTCACAGTGTTAATGCACCAACCATCCAAAAAATCCATCATATTTTTTATATCACAGGTTTTCCAACACCAAAATGCAGGGTTGAGTTTTGAGAACAGTTTATGAATATTCACGCTCAATAATAACAAATATTGAACAATCCCTATTTGTAATTATCTCGTAGATCAAACTCACACGAGCAATGTTTGTATGTGTACTGGACCAATGTGTCTTAAAAATATTAAAAAATAACTCTCACATTATCGTGTTTAATTTTTTTTCTTATCTCAGATTATGAAGAATGTGATTCTTAAGACATGAAGGTATATCTTAAGTAAATTTCATTGAAAGGTCATCTTTGCATCAAATGATGAATAAGCCAAACAAGCACTGGGGGGACGATTAGGTACCTAAACGTTTAATTACATTCATTTATGTAAGATAAAACATTAAATATCAATAAATTTCACCTCTGTGTATACTTAAAACCAAAGAAAGCAAGGTAATAATATTCATTTTTTGTCTGCACCTAAATCACAAACCTACGTTCATCCCTTTCGCACCCTCCTAGGTCGCATTTAACGCTCCGAAATTTATTTTCTCTCTGTAGATCGCTTTATCAGCAAGCCGACTTTCTCTTTGTCGGCGGTGCAGGTTAAGGAGGCTCCACGACAAATCAGTCACAGACAACCCGTCCTTGCGACTTTTCGGTGAATTCCATTTTTAGTCACAAACAATTATTTAGTACACAGCAAAGAAAACTACAATAACAAGTACAGTAATTACAAAGGATTTTTGGAGAACAGGTTCTTTGTGATGGAGCTTTGGATTTTGAATACTTATTGATTTTTTTTTCACATATTCCTTTTTCAGGTTCTGTTGCTTTTTATATACCCAAATGTTACTTATTATTTGTATGCCTTGACTTACAAGTTGGTATGAGGCTGAGCACTCATTCTGTAAAAAATGGTTCACTTTTTCAATTTCTCCCCTGTTTGGCAAAAGTTACAGGGTTTATGTTCATTTGAGATTTCGATTTTAATTTGTAAGTAGGTACACATGCAGCATTAATTGAAATCGCAAACTTACACGTGTCTGTTTGTGAGCATGCACTTAATATGAACCTTAAATTTTAACATATCTTTACAACATACATTTATTATAGTTATTAGAGCGGTCTAGTCGTATATTGTATGTGACTAAAATTACGTTGACCAAAAAGTCATGTGGGCGATTTGTGAGGTGACCAAATTTTCCGTGATCGATGTGTCTATCGGCGAGTTGTCTGTGATTGAAATGTTGTGGGGACGAACTGTCGTGTGACCGATTCGTTTATGGCCGAGCTGTCTGTAGACGGGTTGTCTGTGCCCGATTTGTCGTGGAACCGGCTTGGCGCGTAGAATCCTGGGCGCGCGTTCCCTTAAGGCTGGTTCGGACAAGGCGAGTAATTTAGTCAAGTAACGAGTAATTTAGTGGCTAAACGTGTGCGAACCCCAACAATTTAGTCCAGTAGTTAAGTCAATGGTTTAGTCAAGCCGATCCATTTCATTCTATTTTTTCGGGCAAGTAGCGGCCCCGCCCACCGTCCGTGGGCGAGTGTTGCCGAGAAGCCACGGAAAAGTCCGAGTCCGAAGAGCCACGGAAAAGCCCGAGTCCGAGTCGAGTTTATTAGCGGCCGCGCCATTGGCCGCTCACTCTTGGCGGGGAAACGGAAATGCAAGAATGGCGGCAATTTAAATTGGCTGCAGTTTGAAAAGATAATGCCCGTTTTCAGCAAGAATATTTAAAGATAAAGTGCTGTTTAAAAATATTTAAGTACTTAAGAACTTCTTATATTTGCGAGCCCGATGTTCCGCTCCCTAAACTTAGCGACCTGTCAGTGAGGTTATGTCATGTTTAAACTGTAAATAAGTGGATATGCACACCGATATCCTTGGTTTTTTAGAAACTCTTGAGAATATAGAAGTTGCTAGGACTTATCTACTTCCAAAAAGTTTTGAGAAAGGTAATTTTTTTTCGATAAGAATAGTATGACATCGATTTTTGGTGCGGATATCAGCTGTCAAAAATACAATCATGTAGCTCCTTGCTGACAATAGAGCTGTACAAATATAGTTTTGGTAAAGATGTTGTGGAAATAACTATTATCGTCCATGAATTTATTACGTATTTAAAAACATCGATCTTTTACATTGATCGATGTTTATAGGTACCTACCATAAATTTGTCATATCACAGGCTTCAGATGATATCCTTCAGATGGATTGTTACTTATTGTTTTGTACAGAAACAATTCAGTGACACACGGGGATAACTAATTAGAGGCATTACAATTTTATGCCACTGTAAGCCATCAGCTGGTATATCTGTGACAGACGTGAGAGGCGTATGTAGCAGGATTGAACAAGTTTCTCGCGGTCAGCCTCTGAAAAGTTGAACCATGTTTCTTCTTTAACTTGATAATTGATTGGTGACCGCCGTGTATTTGAAAATGCCGATTTTACATGTTGAATATTGATGTTAATTGTCAACAACGAAAAACGCAACAGAGAAATGCATCTGAATGCAGCTGCAGACTAGAGCCGTATTATAGTGTGTGCATACAAAATATACTTTGTACACATCATTGAAAAGATAAAAATTCAATTAAAAAATAATGTTTGCAGCGTAAATGGTAGATATTATTATAAACATCAAATAGTCATGTGTTGTTTTTATTTAAAATGTGTATATTATTTTATAAACCATAAAATACATTTCGAATTTACAAAAGTCGAGTTTCGAAGTTGTTTGCTAAACAGGCTCCTAGCTAGGTGGCCGGGCATAAATCAGTTAATATTACCAAACCATAGCCAATTTAAAGGGCTTTATAATAACATGATTTTAATACTCAATTAATATTTTCAAACTGCAGCCAATTCAAATTTTCCGCCATTATAGAAAGGGCTTTCTGCAGCCAACTTCGCACTTGTGTACTGTACTGGACCGTAATGCGAACGCTTCACGGGCGAGTAGCGCCCCGCCCACTACTAAATTACTCGTTACTTGACTAAATCAGTGGCCTTGTGCGAACCAGCCTTTAGGGAAAGCAACTGAAAACGCCCGCCCCTCTGTCGTTTGACCACTCAATCATGGACCGGTAAGAAGAAAGTTGTATTGAGAATCTAAAAAAATGTGTGAATGGGTCAAAACGGGAAGGAAGCTTTCTTAGACGAGGTTTATAGAATTAAACAGAAATACGCACTTCGAAGAGAGCTTTGTGCAGCCTGCAGAGAGCCTACCTCCAGGAAAGAACCTCGGGTGGCCCGTGTGGAAATCTATGAACAGATTGAGGACCAATGTTGGAAAAGCCCAGGCCAACATATTGACCTGGGGATTTCTGAGACGGTAGGACTCTACACTATGTGAGTGTGGAGCTCAGCAAACTATGGAGCACCTGCGATGTTGTCCCTCCTGTCCGACAAGCTGCTCCATGGATGATCTCTTTGCGGGAAACCAAAGAGCTGTAGACATTGCTCGTTACTGGGCCAATACGGTGTGAAGCTGACACAGAAGAAGAAGCACTTCGAAGGAAAAATTGTACCTACCTACCTACTAAAATAAAAATAATAAATACGCGGTGGAAAAAATTTGAAGAGTATCTATCTAGTATCTATGTTGTTTCATAAGCTAAATAGGGTAATTTCACATTTTTTTTAGGTTTATATGAGGCTGTACTACCCATACTGTAAAAAATGGTTCACTTTGCCAATGTCACCCCTGTGTCAGCAAAGGTTGGCAAAAGTTGTAGGGCTATATCGCACGTTTAATAATAAAGAACAATAACTCAAAAAACATGAATGTTGGGAAATCACGTTTAAAGTTCAAACAACCAGTACAACTTGTATGGGATGAAAAAGGTGGCCGATGTTTTATCTCGGTCATATTCGTCCAAATTGAACGGCTGTCGCATTCTACCTATTCTTCTCGCATTGTTCTTGCATTTTATTACAAAATCTCGATTTTCCCAATTTTCGAGTTATTTTTCTTTATTATTAAACCTGCGATATGTTCATTTAAGGTTTGGATTTTATTTGTAAGTAGATACACATTTAGCATTTTGTGAGCGCGAACTAAACGTGTTTGTTTGTGGGCATGCATTTGAGAACTTGCAAGAGAAAAAGACTCCGGTCAAAAAAAAAATCCCGTTGTTTGTAAAAATATGTTTCTTATACTTTATGGTGTTTAATAATTTTTTGTCTAAATTTAGGAGTTAGTTTTTTTATATAACTTAAAAAATGACGCCACAAAAAAATATTTAAAAAAACTCGTTTTTTTTACTTTTTTTTGCTCGTATTTTGTTGTTTTGTATTTTGGAAATATTTTTTTTTTTATAATTATAGAATGATACAAATTCTAGTTTGTAGTGTGATTTTTAATAAAATAATGTGAATAGTTTTTGCGCTAATATGAAAAACTGAAACTTATTAACTTATTTAATTCTTGAAAACCGTTTTTTCATATTATCTCATTTGAACATTTATTTGCATTCTATAAAATAACGCAGAATGTGAAATGTTTTTTTTTTATAAGTACCTAGCTCTTACTGGCTGGATAACAATATTATTTCATAGAGGCCGTCTGTTGGTTTTAGGTTTTAGCAGGTTTTAGGTTATGTTGTGACAGTTGCTTGTGTTGCCGGTATTTTGAAGGTGACGGTTATTCCCGCGCCAAAAATAAATGTCATTTACCCCTTGTTTTATTATTTCCGTCACTTTTCCAACGTTAGTGGCGTATTAATTTCAACATTATGAACGTCGTTAAATCCTTCATTGACAGGCAAATAGGATTATGTAAGTAAACTTCAAAAACTTATATTTCACGTGTGATGCTAAATGTGCATTTCGCTGACATTATCTCTAATTTGTACTTCCAATAAACTATAGTCATCATCCAAGTGCAACTGCATAATGTCGTGTAGTTTTTATACAAATTCATGCACTTACAATAATTCACAATATATGGCAACCTAACCTCAAAAATACTCTAGTCCATTCGATAGCTTAATTGCTAGGATGCTGGTCTATCATGTCGGAAGGCTAGGGTACGATCCCCACCGTGGGTTTCAGAAATGATTTCCCGTTTCGGTTTTTCTTCCAAACCCAAAACTAAAATATATATGAAAGGTTTTCTCAGGCTTCACAAGAATTGAAAAACAGCCGCCTGAAGAACTGGGAATATCAAGCCCTCTCAGGGTTGCATTATCTATGCAGATTAGTTTTGTTCCATGACATAGTTACACAGACCTGTGACGTTTGTCCGCCGAGACATGGAACATCAGTATTGGCTAGGGAATAAGTTGTGTGTGGATCCCCTATGTACTTTGTTTATTGTGGATTTTCATCTGTCAACATTAGTCACAACTCGATTGAAAAATGAAAAATTATTTGTGCTACAAAATGCCAAATTTTTTGTAATTTACGCTTACTCCATTTCAGGCAATTTCACCACTCATGACTCCGTTTTGAATCGCCTAGTGGTGACTCCCGGTGACTCCTACCGTGGCATCAGACCGAGTGTCCTGGGAGCAGACTACAACCCCCAGCCGCCCATATTTGCCTGCAGATTTGCTGAGCATGATAACTACAGACACATCTTAGCAATTGCTAATGAAGATGGCGCTGTCAGTATACAAGTAAGTGCTCACTGTGAATTTGACATTCTTTGTTTGACGACTTATATATCTAAGTTGATATGATGTATTAACACTTAACGATCATCAGGACAAATTAGTGGTTGAGTTAACTATAAAAGTTGATTAATGGACCGGTCCGTAGTCTAGTGATAACACTTAGCACTCCTAAATCGAAGGTCGTGGTTTCAAATCTTGGCGAAACACAAAAAATATACAATTTATATTTTCAATTATGCTCATCGCTGGGCGAAAAATTCATATTCCGGTACTAAAGACCGTCACCAAAGGTTCATTCAGCCTTACAGCAACTGGGTCTTGTTTGAGAATTGGCGCTTTCTATAGCGACAACCAAATTCGTAGAGAGCTCTTATGTTATGTCTTAAGTTATGATTTTCATAAAAACAGCGCTCACCAAATAAATCATCCTAATTTTATTTATTATTCTACCTGCTTTGTTTAGGTTTTTTTCTTTTGGACGCCAGGTCAAAAGTCAGTATTTTATGAAGATGTATGAAAGCTTTCACATCATTTGTACTGTAATTCATAGACAATCTGGGAAGAATGCATTCTTTCTGAAATGACCGTTTCTCTTAGTTTCCTACCTTTGACCTTATATAGTACTCACGCCTAATGTGTAGAGAAAATTGTAGCTTTTTGGGACATTAAAAGACTCTCCTTTATTAAGCAGCTTAAGGCATAGGACCTGTCTCTCATTGCTGCAATATTTAGTGTCCTGTTTTGATTCATACTGATTGCCTATTGCAGGACACTCAAGTCTCCAGCCCTGCAGAATCCGAGCATCCTCCTCTGGAGGGATTCCAGTGCCATAATAACGCCGTGTTTGACTTGGCTTGGATGCCCAACTCCTTAAACTTTGTCACCGCTTCATGTAAGTATATAAATGTATTAAATAAGCTTTATTATATTACCAGTTACAATAATCCGACACGTACGGGACTGTTAATGACGTATTATTAAAAATGTCCTTTCTGTAATTTATTGGATGAAGATAAGCTATGGCCATCTTTTTTGTAATGTACTTACGGACAAAAACACACACAATGAAGTGTCTTTTTTTTTTAATCTGCAGTACATACCTATATATACCTAGCTATATACCTAGCAGTGGTGAAGGGTGCCATAGAAGCCGGTTTCCTGTTTAAAATGAGGCAGAAATGTCATGATGATAAAGTAGAATGCATGGTTTCAATGGGGGAAAAATATGTATTGTTTCTTTGGTTTTAAATGTATTTTTTTACTTTGTGCCTATATTTTTTAACTAGGTACTCTGTTACATCATTTTAAAAGGGAAGCCGATGGGAACCGAATTGTATGGCACGCTTCGCCACTGATACCTAGGATTTAAGAAGAAATACATCACGGATCCCACATTATTTTAATAAATATATGTAAGGAGAATGCATCGATCCAAAGATGGGATAATGATTCAGCATAAATATTGATTAATGAGATAACAGCACTCTCTTTATTCTATAATCAAGGTTGCAAAGATGTATGAATATTTCAGATTTATGATACATCTGTCCGGTCGATAGCTCAGTTGGTAGGGGGCTTGTTATTCATGCCGAGAGCTTGAGTTCGAATCCCACCAAGGGTGTCAGAAATAATTTCCTGTTTTGGTGTTTATTTCAAACCCAATGTAAAATACCCGCAAGGTTTATTCAACCTTTACAAGAAATGTGTACCAGCCCTCTCGAAAGCTGGGGAATCCCCACTTCAACTGAATTGGTGGCGAAAGGCTGGCCCCCTTACCTATGAAAATAAATAGGTTCCACTCGCCACATGCGACCTTTTCAGGTAGAATTTGGCAAGAAATTACACTTTATGTGTAGCTTAGTTACCTTTTACATTAAATGTATGCCCAAAAGTAGGCACATATATGTTCCCTCCATTTATACTCCATAAATAAACTTACGCCGCTCTTCCCTAAAGTAGGGGTTACATAAGCGAAGTAAACCAATTTTCACAGTATGGGTGGCCAGCCTCATACTAACCTCTGAATTAAAGAACATTGAGGATATTGAATAATTTCAAGGAATTGTCCAGTAAATTGATTGGTGGGATAATGGATCATCGAGAATATTGATTAGTGGGTCAAGTAAGTTGTATAGAACCAAAAGCGGTAAGCTGGGTTTTTTTTTTAAAACTGTGGAAACATTAATTTCATATATTTGACCAGTGGAAAAATATTTTTTTAGAAGAAACATAAAAAGAGTTTCTAGATTGTAAGAAAAATGCCACATTTGTTGCTTTTTTCCATGTAAAGTAATGGAACAATCTAATCTAATCTAATCTAAGCTGCAAAGATATATATCATTTAAGTTTTATATTAAATGCATTCCCACAAGCAGATATGTATAATTTCGCGCTAACACATGCCGCATGTGGACCTACAATATAAAACCCAATCTCAAATGAACATAAGCCTTGCAACTCTTGCCGTCCTTCCCTGAAACAGGGGTGACATTGGCAAAGTGAACCAATTTTTACAGTATGGGTGGTCAGCCGCATAACAACCTATAAGTCAAGGAACATACATCACAAATTACATTTTTTAAAATCAATAAATAACAATAGATATATACATGGACATAAAAAACTAAATCATAAAAAAAACTTTACTTTAACAAACCCCAGCCGCCAACATCACAGATCAACCGCCATTTCTTTCTATCCTTACATACTTCTTTCATTTCTTCCAGAGTCATAACCTTCTTCATACAAGCTCTTCTTTTATTATGACTCTGGATATTCCATTCATTCGCAATTTCGGATATTTGGTCCATCCATACCTTTCTCGGTCTTCCTCTACCACGACATCCATCTATTCTACCAACATATACTTTCTTCGTCAGTCTTTCCTCATTCATTCTCTCCATATGCCCAAACCATCTTAACAAACTTCTTTTAATCTTCACTTTCACACTTTCTCTTGCACCACATTCTTCTCTTACAAAATCATTCCTCACCCTGTCACTCCGTTTTTTCCCAATCATACTTCTTAGAAAGTCCATTTCAACAGTATGGATTTTACTAATTTCACTTTCATTCACCGTCCAGGCCTCGCTTCCATACATCAAGGTGGGTAAAAGTATGCCACTGCGTACCGCCAATCGAGCATTTTTAGATATGTTTTGATTTTTGGCGATACAAGCTGTGGCACCCAGTACACACCTGCCCTTCATTACTCTTCTTTCAAATTCACCGGTCATTCTTCCATCTTTTTCAAACTTACTTCCCAGGTATACAAACTCATTTACGACATCAACATTCATTCCATTAATTTTAAATTCATAATTCATACTTTCATCATCTCTTTCAAAAATCAATACTTTCGTCTTACTTGCATTCAACTTCAGATGGTTACCTAACAAAGCTTCATTCAATCTAGAGAGCATTGTTTGCAATTCTACTGCTGAATCAGATACAAGAACTGCATCATCTGCATACAGTAGAACACTCACTTTGCTCTCTCCTATCATCAATCCACAATCATTAAGTCTAGCATCTCTGACACACTTGTCCATGACTATGTTAAATAGAACAATCACAGGAAAAATTGAGGGACAAAAAATTAATGTTTGGTTGTCCTCAGGTGATCACACAGCAAAACTCTGGGACTCAAATGGCTCCATTACGTTAATCCGAACCTTCCCAGGCCACACCAAGTCCATAAAGACCGTAGCATTCAAGTACGATGACAGCTCTGTGTTCGCCACTGCAGCGAGAGATGGAAACATAATGCTGTGGGACACTCGGGCACATTATAACGTAGACGTCATCGCTAAACCCGAAAACTGCATCTACAACTGCCATGCAATGACCAGACCTAAAACACCGGGGTCTGAATCCAAGAAAACAGCACGACTCTTAAAAAACCAGCGACCCAACAGTGTCACAGGACTTATCTTTCAAGATAGCCATACTCTCATATCTTGCGGGGCTAGCGATGGCAGTATTAAAGTGTGGGACCTCAGAAAGAACTATTCTGGCTATAAAAGAGATCCGCTACCAAGGCATTCCATTCCTTACTGCGGAAGTTCCTCTACAAATGGATATACTAATCTCATTCTTGATCAATCTCGGTTGAAGCTATTTGCAAACTGCATGGACAATGCTATTTACTGTTTCAATTTGTCTACATATAGTGGAATTCCTGAGCAAAGATATGTCGGGCATGAAAATGCATCGTTTTTCATTAAGTCTAGCCTGAGTCCAGATTGTAATTATTTGATCAGTGGGAGTACCAATGAGAAGGCCTTTGTTTGGAATGTTAAATACTCGGATCCAATAATTCAGTTGGAAGGTCATGCAGCGGAAGTTACTTGCGTGACTTGGTGCCAAGTAGGAGATATAAAAATTGTGACGGGTGGTGATGACGCAAGACACAAGATATGGCGTGTAGGCAAAGAGTTCCAAGATTATGACTATAAAAAACAGTTGCTAGGAGTTGCATCAGTTGTACCTTTGTCTGAAAAGACATCTTCCAAATGGGCCACGTTAGACAGAACTCCAAAATCACTTAAAAGGAAATCAACAGACACGCAATCTTCATCTCGAAAACGCTTAGCTAAAAATAACACAAGCACTTTGCAAATAAAAAGGAGTATAAAAAGAAGCTTAATAGATTTAATGAATGAGACTTTGTCTCCTGTTAAAGAATTAGACGAAAGTGGGGAACCTCCTTTGAAAAAGATGAATCTTGCTGAAGTGGATTCAATGCGTGTATTTCCCAGCACTTCAAAAGACAACACAGAAAATACCGCCAACAATTTCCAAAGACTTAATCATTGTGATAGCAATAAAATAGATTACTACCACAAGTCTCCTACTTCTCCAAGTTGTTTCATCAAAACACACATATTCAAAACTCCCACAAAATCACCAAGAAAGCTTATATTTTCTCCTACGTCACCGAAAAAGTTTATCTTTTCCCCAACACCATCTAGCCATCGGCAATGCTCTTCTCTTCTTGGTTCCCCTACCATGAACTTACCAAACTTTGTCCTAAACGGAGAAGCGCCGCATCTAAGATTAATGTCACCGAGAAAGACATCTAGAACAATCGATTGGCTCACTCAAATTTCTCATGGGAAAAAGCTGAAAACCTTGAGTGATAGTTGTGAATCTCCATCTGAAGAAAGTCCTCCTTACAAGTCTATTCGCAAAAGGAGAACTCCTAGTTCTTCTTTTAAGAAAACTCCCGTGCAGCGCAAAGTTTATCCAACTATGCTTAAATATTTCCCACTTGTAAAGGATGAAAAGAATGAGTCTTAATTGGTTTATTGAATAACATGAATTGCAGATAAAATCTGTATTATTGTGTTTCTTCAAAATATTGTAACTTGAATGAATCTCAGATAAAATCTATTTTAATGTGTTGCTTCAAAATATTGTAACTTGACTTATAGTTCCTTGACTTATAGGTTGGTATGCGGCTGACCACCCATACTGTAAAAAATGGTTCACTTTGCCAATATCACCCCTGTTTCAGGGAAGGACGGCAAGAGTTGCAGGGCTTATGTTCATTTGAGATTGGGTTTTTATAATGTAGGTCCACATGTGGCATGTGTTAGCGCGAAATTATACATGTCTGCTTGTGGGAATGCATTTAATATAAATCTTTAATGATATATATCCTTGCAGCTTAGATTAGAAAAGATTAGATTGAATGAATCTCAGATTAAATCTATTTTAATGTGTTACTTCAAAATAATGTAACTTGAATGAATCTCATATAAAATCTATTTTAATGTGTTACTTCAAAATATTGTAACTTGAATGAATCTCATATAAAATCTATTTTAATGTGTTACTTCAAAATATTGTAACTTGAATGAATCTCATATAAAATCTATTTTAATGTGTTACTTCAAAATAATGTAACTTGAATGAATCTAATCTAATCTAATCTAATCTAAGCTGCAAAGATATATATCATTTAAGTTTTATATTAAATGCATTCCCACAAGCAGATATGTATAATTTCGCGCTAACACATGCCGCATGTGGACCTACAATATAAAAACCCAATCTCAAATGAACATAAGCCTTGCAACTCTTGCCGTCCTTCCCTGAAACAGAGGTGACATTGGCAAAGTGAACCAATTTTTACATTATGGGTGGTCAGCCGCATAACAACCTATAAGTCAAGGAACACTTGAATGAATCTCAGATAAAATCTATTTTAATGTGTTACTTCAAAATATTTGAACTTAATGAATCTCAGATAAAATCTATTTTAATGTGTTACTTCAAAATAATGTAACTTGAATGAATCTCATATACAATCAATTTTAATGTGTGACTTCAAAATATTGTAACTTGAATGAATCTCATATAAAATCTATTTTAATGTGTTACTTCAAAATAATGTAACTTGAAGGAATCTCATATAAAATCTATTTTAATGTGTTACTCCAAAATATTGTAACTTAAATGAATCTCATATAAAATCTATTTTAAGTGTTACTTCAAAATATTGTAACTTTAAATAATGTTATTGTGATATAATGTAAAAGTGCTCTGATTCTTGTGTAATGTATAAGTCCAAAATATTGTGACTTTTTGTAGTAAAAAATACTTATATTGTGATATAAATAATATAATATACTGGAATAATAAATATAAACTTCCAATATACAATAATATACCTATTACAAGGTAATTGATTCTTGCCATTTTAGCTGATATTTTAAAATGTACAATAAATGTAATTGTAATAAATGTGTAATTCCAAAAGATTCCACCTTTTTATAATAATGATTACTATTAAGTACAAATGTAATATTGAGGTATTCTAATTCTTGTCATTTTGGTTTATTCTAGTATTAATATAGCACAATGACTTTTGACTTTTTATTTCTGTTAACCAAAAAAAAATTTCAACTTATCATTGTCTATAAATGTCTGTCCCAGTTATAAAATTGTGAAATTTCAATCACAAGTACAAATACAGTATTTGAAATCTTTTAATAAATTATGTAAACCATAAATCTCTGGTATTATTTTATTCAATTAAAAATTACTAAGATAAAGATTAGTAAACAATGAATGCATGAACAATGAAATCAATTAAAAACTAGGACCTAATATTAAAAAAAATCAGATGGGTCACTAATGGCTCCTTCAGACGACTAGCCATATTGGATTGGTATGTGTGAGGCGAGCACGTGCATACAGCACACACCCTTACCTACTAATGCATTACTGGTAAGCAACGCTTTACGAAAAAATTATGAAACCTAATGCAGCGTCTTTAGTGAGTGTTTCAGTTTTCATTTTTTTTTTTGGGAAACGCTAAGTTTGAACGTAATGTTTTGTGCTTGGTAAGTAATCAATTAAAATAGAAAAAAATAAAGTGAGGTGAGACCTTATGATAGCCTATTGAAAAGTAAGAGAATTATGTAACATAATTTTATACTGTTTTGCTCGCTGAAAACTGTCAAAATCTTTTTAAATATAGGAAAAAATCAAAAGAAAAAAATTTCTATTACCGTTTTGAAACGCATTCTAATTTTTTATTATTTAATTATTTCTTTTCATTTTCCATTTTTTTTTTCTGCCTAGTTCAACAATCGCAAATCCGGCAAAGGTATATTTTTTACTGCTGGATCTAATTGTTGGTACCGGAACTAAAGTTAATTTTCTCTCGGTGAAATTATACTGGAGCAGGGATGTTATAAGTTATAGAAAGCAGCTCTTCAAATCTTGAACTTGATGATGCCTCCTAAAGGCTAGTTCGCACAAGGCCACTGATTTAGTCAAGTACCGAGTAATTTAGTAGTGGGCGGGGCGCTACTCGCCCGTGAAGCGTTCGCATTACGGTCCAGTACAGTACACAAGTGCGAAGTTGGCTGCAGAAAGCCCTTTCTATAATGGCGGAAAATTTGAATTGGCTGCAGTTTGAAAATATTAATTGAGTATTAAAATCATGTTATTATAAAGCCCTTTAAATTGGCTATGGTTTGGTATTATTAACTGATTTATGCCCGGCCACCTAGCTAGGAGCCTGTTTAGCAAACAACTTCGAAACTCGACTTTTGTAAATTCGAAATGTATTTTATGGTTTATAAAATAATATACACATTTTAAATAAAAACAACACATGACTATTTGATGTTTATAATAATATCTACCATTTACGCTGCAAACATTATTTTTTAATTGAATTTTTATCTTTTCAATGATGTGTACAAAGTATATTTTGTATGCACACACTATAATACGGCTCGTAGTCTGCAGCTGCATTCAGATGCATTTCTCTCTTGCGTTTTTCGTTGTTGACAATTAACATCAATATTCGACATGTAAAATCGGCATTTTCAAATACACGGCGGTCACCAATCAATTATCAAGTTAAAGAAGAAACATGGTTCAACTTTTCAGAGGCTGACCGCGAGAAACTTGTTCAATCCTGCTACATACGCCTCTCACGTCTGTCACAGATACCAGCTGATGGCTTACAGTGGCATAAAATTGTAATGCCTCTAATTAGTTATCCCCGTGTGTCACTGAATTGTTTCTGTACAAAACAATAAGTAACAATCCATCTGAAGGATATCATAAGGCCTGTGATATGACAAATTTATGGTAGGTACCTATAAACATCGATCAATGTAAAAGATCGATGTTTTTAAATACGTAATAAATTCATGGACGATAATAGTTATTTCCACAACATCTTTACCAAAACTATATTTGTACAGCTCTATTGTCAGCAAGGAGCTACATGATTGTATTTTTGACAGCTGATATCTGCACCAAAAATCGATGTCATACTATTCTTATCGAAAAAAAATTACCTTTCTCAAAACTTTTTGGACGTAGATAAGTCCTAGCAACTTCTATATTCTCAAGAGTTTCTAAAAAAACAAGGATATCGGTGTGCATATCCACTTATTTACAGCTTAAACATGACATAACCTCACTGACAGGTCGCTAAGTTTAGGGAGCGGAACATCGGGCTCGCAAATATAAAAAGTTCTTAAGTACTTAAATATTTTTAAACAGCACTTTATCTTTAAATATTCTTGCTGAAAACGGGCATTATCTTTTCAAACTGCAGCCAATTTAAATTGCCGCCATTCTTGCATTTCCGTTTCCCCGCCAAGAGTGAGCGGCCAATGGCGCAGCCGCTAATAAACTCGACTAGGACTCGGGCTTTTCCGTGGCTATTCGGACTCGGACTTTTCCGTGGCTTCTCGGCAACACTCGCCCACGGACGGTGGGCGGGGCCGCTACTTGCCCGAAAAAATAGAATGAAATGGATCGACTTGACTAAACCATTGACTTAACTACTGGACTAAATTTTTGTGGTTCGCACACGTTTAGCCACTAAATTACTCGGTACTTGACTAAATTACTCGCCTTGTCCGAACCAGCCATAAGGCTGAGTGTACACGGTATGTTTGTAGAGGAAACTTAGACTGCCACTCATCCTAAATCACTTACGTAGTACCTACTCGTGTTATGCCAACTCTAGAATTTGCTGTAATTGTATGGAAATGAATTATTGCCTTATCCATAGTGAGATGGAACCCACTAAGGGTTTCAAGTGCTGCTGCTGATGATGATGATGATATACTAACATGACTAAGTTTTGAATGTTGTGGGTTTGATTAATGTAAGTATTACATTTACCTACCTACTTGTGCGATTTCAAGATTACAATGTTAGATGCACACTATGTCGGCATTTTTAGGATTATTTTTCGCAAAAAGTTAAAAATTATAATATCAAGATTCTAGGGCTATGTATTCTCATTATATAAAACTTTTTTGATAGTTTTTTCGTTTTCGAGCGCTTCGATCATGTTACCTCGCTGATAATGACGGGAAACATCGCCGAAATCGCTTGAACAATAAAACTCGAGTGAAGAAAAAAAAAAACTAATTTATTGATAAAAAATGTGCATTTATTATTTAGGGGTAGGTACCTACACAAATGCAACTCAACTGCAAATATAGTGTAACCTCTCCAACCCCCTCGGAAGGTAGTAGCATGCATTCCATAAAGACCATTAGTCCTTGCTGAACTCACTTTCTTGGTACTAATAGAATATTTGTCGCATTAATTTTTATAAGAAAATATATCTGTCGGCGCCTACAATATAGGCAATTTTCGCAATACCGAGCAACACATTTCTAAGTCAGCGCAGCGCCTACAATCCACTGTAATGAAAGGAGGGGCGATGTGTTTGGAAAAATAATGTTATTTAATAGTTTGTGTTGTGAATGTAGGTTTTTATGGACTTCCACTCATTCCACATACACAAACTCCTACACCCCATCCCTTACAAAGGAAGAATTATGGACAATTTTGAAAATCTGGAAATCCATAAAAACCTAAATTCACAACACAAACTTTCAAATAACATCATTTTTCCAAACACATCGCCCCTCTTTTCATTGCTTCCATTTAAGCTACGCCCCCCATATGCACCCTCTCATTCTATAGATAATTGTTAACCATGCTTTTGTATTTTCGTGAAAGTTATATTTTGCACCTGAAGATGGAATGTTCTGCGGTCCTGAAACCGGTCGTGTTTAATAAATAAAACTCACTGTGAACTTTCAACAAATATTTTTTATTTATATCTGTTAGTTTCAGTTTTTTGAGGACTCACTTTAATAATGGGACAAAAAGTAAATCTGCTCTTTCAAAATCGTCCAAAACCTATATGTTGCCGAACTAAATCCAAATTTTTATGAACGAAATATGGAGAGTGAAACTTATTTATTTTCACAGGTAAGGACCAAATCCAAAAAAGGCCAACCAAATCACTTAAGAGATTTCCTTGTTCTCGAGGAGGCGTGTTTTTCTTGAGATAGACTAAAGAGTAAACATTGTCGGTATTGTTACTTGAGTTTGTTGAAACAAATTGCATTATTTATATCTGAACTGTCAAAATATAATGCATGTACTTATATTATGTATGTATGTAGGTGCTGGGTAGGCCCTAACACGACGTATTCATTTTTCAAGTTCGTTGAGTCGAAAAAAGAAAATTAGTTTCATTTTTGTGACGTGATTCTTTCCGCCATCAATATCGATTCAATTTTCGTTACATGGATTCGAAACTGTCATTCAATGGAATTGAATTTTCGAATTTTTACTTTTTGAACAACATATTCAACCTTGTTATTCAACTGTTTACTAAATTTCGAAACATTTTTTTAGTTTATTAGTGATTTAATGAAAATAAGTAAATAGTGATGTAAAAAATACATTTTGCATCAGTGTTTATGTTTTGTACTTTAAAATGGTATGAGGCTGATTGATTGCAAACATTTTTATATTTGAGTCGTAGGTACAGAACCGAAAAAGTCTATTTTGTTTTTCTTTTAAACGAGATAAATATATGGAAATTCTAAGCATCCGCATATTCACATAACTACATGTGAACGCGACAAACATCACTTCGCTTTAATAAGTAGCCTTGAAAATGCTTTCTGCTCGTGAAAGCGAAACGTTGACAGATATAAAAGCTGCGAATACAACATGGTCTAGCTTGAAAGAATTTGTCATCTAACCTCGACTATGGAAGTGAAAATTAAAACATAAAAAAAATATAGCACTACTTTGAGTCTTTAAGGTGTACGATGCACTCTTCCTAGATCTTCAGATAATATATTGAATAGGTATTGTTACAGTGCCCACTTAATTTGTAACTGCACTATAATCTAATATCTAAAGTGCAAAGATATGTTAACATTTATAATTCATATTGTGTGCACGCCGACAAACAGAAACGTGTAAGTTTGCGCTAACAAATGCTGCTTGTGTAGGTACTTACAAATTAAAATCTTAACCTCAAATGAAAATAAACCTTGCAACTTTAGCCCACCTTCCATGAAACAGGGGTGACATTGGTAAAGTGGACCTCTTATCTTTACAAATGACAATAATTATTAAGTAAGCGGTTGGTAAGGAAATTGTAAAACATTTCAGTGGAAGCCTTTTTGAGGAAAGGCTTGTTCGAAAAGCCGCCCGAGCCGATGTTGTATCCTAGCCCATCATTACTCATTTTCCGTCAGTGATAAAAATACGGCTGACGTTTCCCTTAATTAATGATACAGCCGATTCCCCCTTTTTTACAGATTTATACATTTTTTAAAGCAACATGAATTCATCAACCCGTGGTATCATGTTTTTTTTTACGTAAAACCAACCCCAATTTTTGTCAGTGTTAATTTGTCGATCTATCTGCTACATTTTCATACAATACTGGTTAAGATATAAAAATAAAAACAACTTTGTTTACGATTGCTTTGCGAATATTTAATTCTACGATCGGTTTCGCACACAACCCGTTTGCATTATCAGGTGATTAACGTGGAATTAAATAATATCTATACTCAAAGTAATCGGTAAGCAAAGTTGTTTTTATTTTTTATCTTTTCATGATTACAAAGTGAATGCCTCTACAATCAGTAAAATCAATACTGTTTATGTTCAGAGAACTAAATTTAAACTTATTTTAATAATATTTTTTGTGTACCTTTCTATAATTACCTATAATCTAAGTTGCAAAGATAAATTACATTTAAGATTACATGCATTCTCATAAGCGGACAAGTATAAGTACCAGTAGCGAAGCGTACCATACAAGCCGGTTCCCATCGGCTTCCCTTTTAAAATGGTATAACAAAGTAGTTAAGAAATATAGGCACAAAGTAAAAAAGTACATTTAAAACCAAAGAAACAATACGTATTTTTTCCCCATTGAAACTATGCAGTTTACTTTATTATCATTTTTGCCCCATTTTAAACGGGAAACCGATGGGAATCGGCTTGTATGGCACCCTTCGCCACTGATAAGTACACATGCCGCATGTGCACTTACAGCATAAAAACCCAATCTCAAATGAACGTAATCTCTGCGACTCTTACCGATTCTTCCTGAAATAGGGGTGAAATTGGCAAAGTGAACCACTTTTTACAGTTTGGGTGTTCAGCCTCATACCAACCTATAAGTCAAGGAATAATATACGAAATTGACATTGTGCGAAAATATATGTAAGTAGGTTAAAACTTTCACATATTGCAAAAGTTCTACGTAAAGAAAATCTTAATTATGGATTTTCATTGACTCTGCAACTCCTGTAGCTATTCTTTAAGCAGTGATTGCAATGTGAGGTAATTTAAGCTCGAAAAATATGGTAAGATAGTTGCTCAAGAGTTAGCTGACGGAAGGAGATATGGGGGTAGGAGAAACAGGGGGTTGTAAGAGGCTGTCACAAACAAGAAAACGATAATTGGATAAATCAGTTTTCGCTTTGAAATAATTAATGAAGGCGCGTGTATCGATTCCACGTAAAACTCCATGTAAAAAGGTAATTTAATATTCTGGCCATCTGAGTTCAAAAATATGGAAACTTCAGCATCTATAGCCGGCCACGGAAACCTTTATGTTAAGTTGAAATAACAAAGATAGTTTCATTAACAAAATAATAAACGTTGATTATGAGCCCCGGCCACGTTATTCAGCGAGTTAAAAAGATAATATTATTACTTCCGAATTCTGAGTGTTAAATTAAAATTAATTATAGCAGTGTCCCAAAGTAATCCAATAAAACAAATATATCGGGACGCGACGTTTGCTTTATCGCTTATCGTGGCGGGGCACGCACAAATCGACTTAACCCCCAGGTAGACTTGGATTTTTAAAACGACTTTATTCGTTGGATATTTGACAAGTGAAAATACTTAATTTAACAAAAAAAAATTGAAACAAAGTGGTTATAGTTGAATTAAATTAAGTTTTAATTATAATCAAAGTGGTCGAGAGAAAAGAGGAAATTCACTTTAAAAACACATGTATTTTTTTTTAATTTCAATGAATTTCAACTATATTCAATTTTCCCTACAAGAAATCAAACATTGTTTTAATATTGGTTTGTAAATACTACTTAGGTATAAAAAAAAAAAGGGTAGGTGCATATAGATTCTAGCTGTAGGATGAATTATTATTAAGTATCTAGAGTGAGGAAATATTATATAAGTAATAATTGTATTGAAAGCTTTGGAATATCATAGACGTTTCCAGACAAAATTAAGCCTAGAAAGTTGGATTGCCGTAGCTATAAAAGGCGTGAATTGCCTGCAGGCAGGCAGTCTCTCCAAGTGTTAGCAGCCGATACAGGCCAAGACAGCGAAAGTCAACTTATCTAATCTAATCTAAGCTGCAAAGATATATATCATTTAAGATTTATATTAAATGCATTCCCACAAGCAGATATGTATAATTTCGCGCTAACACATGCCGCATGTGGACCTACAATATAAAAACCCAATCTCAAATGAACATAAGCCTTGCAACTCTTGCCGTCCTTCCCTGAAACAGGGGTGACATTGGCAAAGTGAACCAATTTTTATATTATGGGTGGTCAGCCGCATAACAACCTATAAGTCAAGGAACATACATGACAAATTACATTTTTTTTAAATCAAAGAATAAAAATAACAATATATACATGGACATAAAAAACTAAATCATAAAACCAATTTCACTTTAACAAACCCTAGCCGCCAACATCACAGATCAACCGCCATTTCTTTCTATCCTTGCATACTTCTTTCATTTCCTCCAGAGTCATAACCTTCTTCATACAAGCTCTTCTTTTATTATGACTCTGGATATTCCATTCATTCGCAATTTCGGATATTTGGTCCATCCATACCTTTCTCGGTCTTCCTCTACCACGACATCCATCTATTCTACCAACATATACTTTCTTCGTCAGTCTTTCCTCATTCATTCTCTCCATATGCCCAAACCATCTTAACAAACTTCTTTTAATCTTCACTTTCACACTTTCTTTTGCACCACATTCTTTTCTTACAAAATCATTCCTCACCCTGTCACTCCGTTTTTTCCCAATCATACTTCTTAGAAAGTCCATTTCAACAGTATGGACTTTACTAATTTCACTTTCATTCACCGTCCAGGCCTCGCTTCCATACATCAAGGTGGGTAAAAGTATGCCACTGCGTACCGCCAATCGAGTATTTTTAGATATGTTTTGATTTTTGGCGATACAAGCTGTGGCACCCAGTACACACCTGCCCTTCATTACTCTTCTTTCAAGTTCACCTGTCATTCTTCCGTCTTTCTCAAACTTACTTCCCAAGTATACAAACTCATTTACCACATCAACATTCATTCCGTTTATTCTAAAATCATAGTTCGTATTTTCTTCATTTCTTTCAAAAATCAATACTTTCGTCTTACTTGCATTCAACTTCAGATGGTTACCTAACAAAGCTTCATTCAATCTAGAGAGCATTGTTTGCAATTCCACTGCTGAATCAGATACAAGAACTGCATCATCTGCATACAGTAGAACACTCACTTTGCTCTCTCCTATCATCAATCCACAATCATTAAGTCTAGCATCTCTGACACACTTGTCCATGACTATGTTAAATAGCCATGGACTCATCACACATCCTTGCCTCACACCCTTATAAACTTCAAACCACTCGCTATACTCACCATCAATACGAACACATGCCTTACTATTTTCATAGTTGGCATGCACCGCACCTAGGAGAGCCCCATTCACTCCGTATGCTTTCAAAACATCCCATAACATACCTCTGTCTACTGAGTCAAAAGCCTTTTCCAGATCTACAAAGGCCGTGAACAGCTTCCGCCTCACCGACAATTGTTTTTCAACAAGTTGTCGTAGAGTAAAAATCTGATCAACACAGCCTCTACCGGCCATAAAGCCGGACTGTATGTAACCATACATGTAAATAGTAAAATAAGCTGTGAACCAAAATAAATTAGGTACTTTAAAATAAATCTCCGGCAGTTTTAATCAAGAAGACCAATATTTAAATTTTTTAAAAGCATTAGAACCCTGAAAACACTACAATATTATCAATGTTTTTTGTTGCATAGATGATTTTACACTTTTTCTTTGACGTTCACTACTAGTGTCGAAATATAAACAAGTAGGCACTAAACATGTGAAAAATCGTATTTCCCGACGCATGTTTCAGAAAAATTAATGTTACAACAAAACACTGCAACGCTTGTTTTTAGGAGGAATCGTATTGACAGCTGCTTAAATAATTATTTAATCTGCTTTAATCTTCTAATTGATTTTCAAAAGATTAGTGACACGACGTGTCGAAGTCACAGGAAAAGATTGGATGAATGTTGAAAAAGAAAAAAAGAGAGCGCATAGAGAGTAATTTTTTTTCAAATATTGTTATTTTTTGTTTATTTTTGGCTTAGTAAAATTTTCGCTCGTTGGGATTTTAGTCGATTCGAGGCGAAGGCTTAGCCGCCCGCCCGAGCCTTGTTGGAGGCCCAAAATCCGCACGAATGCGCGCAAACCAACTAATACTGAGGCCAAACGACCCGCGCGATTAAAAATAATCAGACGTACCGAACGGGTAATAACGCTACGTGGAAATACAGTTGGTTTTGACCCAAAAAACAGAGGCCTGAAAAAAGAAAATGCCTTCTAAGCCCCTAGCACCCATTGGTTGTAGATTTTATTTTACTGTTTACTTAAAATATTGTGAATAGCATACGGTGAATATTAACCAGCCGATTGAAAAGTGAAAACTTGTATTGACGGTATTGCACTTTTTAGTATAATATTTAAAATAGAAAATGAAAAAAAATGAAATTCTGTTTGATACAAAAACAGTAATTGACACAGAGATCGCGTCGCAGAGAGCTCTTGATATTGTGTGATTCACGCAAATACAGTGCTCAACAAAAAAATCATCCTTATATTTAGGTACTAACTAAACAAGAACGTCAGACACGCACTTATTTTGGGGACCGTGCTTTCCGGTTTGCGGGCCCAATGGAGTGGAACAGACTACCACCTAATGTGAGGAAGGTAAAAACTGTTGGTGTCTTTAAAGGAGCACTAAAAATGCATCTTTACCAAAAATCTTATCCGTGATCTGAGAGGGCCTTTGAGGTGTGACACACAAAAACGGCGCCCTTTTATTATGTGTACCTTATTAATAAATTATCCTTGATATAGATATAAGAAGTAAAACTTATTTAAGAATTGAAGGTGAAATAGATACATATTGTGGTTAGAAAAATTATTGGAAAATTACAGAAGCAAAAAAATACTTTTAAAAAAAAAAGGAAAATGAAAAAACGATGGTAGCTATACATAAATAAATAAAAATTAAGGTCACAACTCAACGCAACTTTTCTTTTATGAATTTTTAGACAAACCATATTATGAAAAAAAAAAAAAAAAAAAAAAAAAAAAAAAAAAAAAAAAAAAAAAATGAAGTATAAGTCATAGATCTACTTATATTCTACTCCTTTTTTTTTTTTTTTTTGGCATCTTACCCTGAAGGATGTTACAGCCGTGGATTCATCTGTTAGTTGCAGAAATGTTTAAGAATTAATTTTTAACATATTTGTGTTGATTTTAGATTTTTATACAATTTTTAAGAATTGATTTGAACAAAATACTATTAATTTTAGAAGAATTAAGTGCCAAGAGGTGTTCTATGTTCACCGCTCTGCTACTTTTTACTGCTTATTTTTAAACATGACCGCGTTAACTTTTATTTCAAAATTTAAATTGAAATGCCGGACCTAAGCTCACCTCCAGTTAGGTTTTACAGGGCAGAATTAATGGAATAATATGTTTCAATTAATGCCCCGGCTTTCTAGTTTAGAAAGGCCGCTCAAGCTTCAAAGGTCCGAGATTAACCATTCACTGCACGATCAGAGTTTTGTTGGGACCGATCTAAAGCAGCACCCACAAGCTGATTTCTCGACATTGATTGCTATCGAAAAATGAAACCAATGATGAGTAAAAAATTGACGATTCAATTGAAACTAATCCAAAATGGTTATTCAATAGAGCAGAGTAGACTGTAGAAATAAAAGCAAATGAGTTAAAAACGATTTTTAAACTGTTACCTAATATGGTATTGTTAGAATTTTACTTGGGGTTCTTTTTTATAAAATTGTGATTTAAATTTATTTCACAAGATTTATTTTTCACAAAATCGTTTCCAATAATGTATTTTTCACTCTTCACTCTCTGCCTACAGTCTCCGCGTTACACTCTTCAAAGCGACTCTGGCTCTTACACAACCGCCGCCTTTATTTATACGACTCATACCGTTGGTTCTCGGAGGCAGACACACATATACACGATACTATACGAGCGTTCCTAGGCGCACGTACTACGAATCCATAGTTTGTAACAGTATTATTTTATAAATATTTAAAAATATAAATGGTGAAACATTGTTTTCATTCACTTTATTTTATTTGTTTATGCTCGAATATTTTCGCCTAATGAGGCATCTTCAAGAGCAGAATGGTTACAAATATATTTTTATAAAATAATTTTCAAAACAATTTTCAAAATAAAATTAAAAAAAATAAAAAATAAATTAAAAAAAAACAAATAAAATAAAGTGAATTAACACAATGTTTTACCATTTATATTTTTGAATATTTATAAAAATGGACTTTCACTGTGTTAACAGATCAACACTAAAAAAAAAAAGTATTATTTTATATTTTTAGGGTGGATTTATTAACACAGTGAAGGTCCATTTTTAATTATTTAAAAAATTCAAATGGAAACAAAGTTTTAATTCACTTACTTATGTATTATTTTAGTTTTTTATAAGATCTATTTGTTGGAAGGTTGACTATTTGTTTCATGCCTTTTTTATGGGAAGATGGCAATCGGTGCATACTTTTTGCTGATTATTTAACTTCTCACAAAACATTGCGCCATCGCATATGTGAGATCTATGTAAGGTGGATGGTATACAATAGAGAGCGGCGGGGACTGAGGTCTGCACACAGTATTGCTGTGAACAGGTGCAACGCGTCCAATAATTTGGATCGGTTCATTTTGCATTGCTGACTCTCTTTTGTGGAATGCCAAACTGAGAGCTGTGAAAATGGAGAATGGAAAATGGTTCGATTTAAAAGCGGGTTTGTTTTAGACCTGGAGAGCCTTAGGCTGCAGTTCCCTTGCAGTAAATTCACTAAATGACACTAAAAAAGAACTTATTTTACTGAGTTTCTTAGAAAAAAAAATGGTTTGAATGTTGTAGCTGTTACCAGTTGAATCTGATTTTTTTTTAATTTTTTGCTTATATCGTAACTATCTTCTTTATGAATATATATTTTTAAATTTTATTTAGACACAAACTTTAAACATTTTAAAACAATATAATGTGCGTTCGTTTTAACAGCACAATTTTGCAGAACTTCAAATGCATATCATTTTTTTAAAGTAGCTTTCAGAAATACATATTATTGAACGAAGTAGAGGTAAACCTTTAGTTTTGATCGCCAGGGCAGTATTAGGGCGTCGCATCTGCCTGTCACGCATCGGTTTGATTTTCACTAATTGCCACAATCTAAGCACGGCCCTGTCCTCAGTATATTCTACAATACATTTCCAGGTCAGTTAAGTAAATACCTGTATTTATAAGTTCTTACGTATAATACAGCCCTAGGCAAATGAATAAAGTTTACGTAAAAAAAAAAATCTTTGAATTTTTTTAAAGCTTTTAAAAGTTGTTACTAAGTTGTTAAAGTTGTTAAAAAACAAAAAACAAAAATGAATTGTATTAAGTTACTTATCTGTGAGACGCGGCAGGAGATTTTAAGGAATAGGCTCATTTAAAAATAAAATCCTAGTTTATTTAATTGCTTTCGTATAGCTCTTATCAAAATTGCGAAGTAATGATGGAAACAGTTCCTATTTATTTTATCGAGCTCTATTTTCCATATTGGTAAATTTGAGTATGAGTTTTTATTAAATAATTCATCATTCAAATTGTTTTCATCATTCATCGTTTTGCGTTTTTGCGTTTTGCGTTAAATTGTGCGTTTTACTCATTCTTTGTATAGTGTAATGAAATGGAAAATATAAAAATTCTACGGTTTTATTCAAGTTTGTTGAAGAACGTTTTGAAAAAAAAACAGTTCTTTTTTCAATTAATAATATCTACCAATATCTACTGTCGTCTGGTGATAGTGGTTCTTATATTCATCAGAGTATTATCTGAAGTAAAAACATGAAAAATTCAACTGTTGGTTTTTTTTGTTCATTAACAATTCCTTCTCATAACAATTTTATTTGTACCATTGTTTGTATGCCGTTTCGTTTTTAATGAATTTTTCATTGTTTTCGTAGGTGTCAGGGCTGTGTCGCAGGTGATTTTGGTTTTTATAATTTCTGGACCTCTAATGGCGGCCCACGCCATTCCGTGCGATCACAGATAAATGGTCCTTAATTTTAATGCGCCATTACGATTGAAATCGGTTTTTATTTGCAATTTAAGCGCGTTTTCCAGATTACAAACCTCAATTTGATGAGGGAATAATATTTTAGTTATGGCAGTTTTATCAAAGAAATGTGAAAATAGTTGCAGAACTCACTTTTGTAAAGACGAAAAAATCTTAATTCAGATATCAATTTGGTGATACAAATTCTTACCACCCATAGATACTCTAAAAATGGTTCACTTTCATTTCACTCGCATATCAAGGAAAAGCCACTCACCAAAGTTGCATAGTAAAAGTTCATTTTGGGTTAAAGTTTAATTTTATAAGTACCCATGCAGCATGTGTAAGCGCGAACTTACACGAGTTTTCTTGTGGGTTTGCGTTGAAAATCTCAAATTTGTTTATACCTTTTCATGTCAGATTATTGTTAACAACATTACTCTAAACTGTTAGTCAAGTCACAAAATAATGATAGAAAATATTTTAAATATTATTCGTGAAAAACTATAAAAACTTTGAAGACGTGTATCTTTGTAGGGTGTATTTTTGTAAACACACTGAAAGAAATATATCCTCGGAAAAGTCACAAACACTTTAGTTTCTAACAAAATACTCGAGTATCAACACCAAACTGAGAAGGATTTCATTCAAATCTAATTTTGCAACTTCCCCCTTCTAGTCTTTCTCGATTGTGCTCGATATCTAAAACTTGACATTTAAACTCAATCATTTCGATTAAACAAAAAATGTATTACAATTAAAACAGCGCCTCTAGTGAGCGTTTAAGTTTCCATAATTTTTTGGTAGATGTGAATGGTTGAGTTAATATGTAATATTGGATACTTGAGGTAGTGATTGCTCGATCGATCGAGACATCCCTCACTCGAGAGATAAAATTTGACAAAAATAAGTGCTTCCCTGTGAAGCCAAGTCCATACAAATGTATCATAGCGTCGAATAGGTCACAGGTCATGGCGTGTGACGAACGAAAGTTTGAGTTGCTTGCGCACGTTCACCTACATGTTTGAAAGTGTTATCTGAAATTATCTTGTCTGTGCTATCTGCCAATTTTAGGTGAATTAGTACCAAAGTAATTGTCTTGTTTCATACAACTCGTTTAAGATTAGTTCTTTTTGTAATTTTGACAAGTAACAGTTGAGCAACTTATGTAAATGAATGCATAATGCTACCTACAATCGTAGGATAAGCTCTCATACAATCATATTTTTTTGGAAAACTTGTCTTAGTCTAGTAATTATTGCTTCGGACAAGATATCAAAAGAAGTGAATTCGATATCCGAGCTGAACACAACAAATAATCAAATGGATATTCACAAATGTCGACGCCAGAGAGAAGAACAAAAAACTCGTATTCCTTTATAGAGAATGGTCTCAAAGGTTCACCTAGTCGTATTTTATATCTTGATTGGGTTATCGTTTCGTAGCGATACAAAAGCTCGTAGACGGATATTGGGGTGTGATTCTCGTGAGAATCGTGCTGAATCAATAAAGTATCCAAATATTATAATGAATACCATATTTGACTGGATGCATATGTAGGTACTTACTTATCACTTGCATACCATAGTTGAGGACAGGGGCGTGCTGTATGGGAATACAGGCACATGCGCCTGATAGTTAGGCAATATATGGTAAAAAATCCATTTAAGCTTGATATTCTGATTTAAAATTAAAAAAATATGTTCGATAAGAGCCATCGTTAGCACTTCAGTCAAGTTCAAATGAGTTATTTCAAAGAAATGGGAGGAAATGTGTATTCTAAAATGTATTTACCTATACCCTATGCACGTGGCTGGTTGAAGGAATGATCAAGATGACAAACGCCCGAGGTCAACCACGCAGAGATTTCCTAGATGATATACTGTTCATCTCACGAGGAGCTCCAAAATATGTCATAGATAAGAAGAATGGCAAAACAGGTTGATGAAAATAACTGAAAAGCAATCTTAGGAAATTGAGACTGAAGAAGAGGATTATAAAAACCACACACAATTATAGGTCCTAAGAACACGCCACGCTGTGTCAAAATTAAGCGTCAAATAGTTGGCCGGCTTAGTATCGGCGCCGTGACATTTCTCTCTTGGTGGGGTTGGAAGAGGGGGAGAGGAATGCGTATCGTGAAGTTGGACATTGACGGGGAATAAAATAGAGTAACGATGTTGTAAAATTTGTGCCCGGCGCCGCTGAGCTGTTCAAAGGCTAGGCGGGGAAAACGGGGGGCTGATAGCCAAATTCTCAGACTGTCAAATAGGGCTGCATTACACGCAAGCAGTATTTGAAAATATATGACTTAAAATGTAGAGGAATAAAATCCGTCAATTATATACCAGCATTGGATTGAGATGATTCTGATATCAATAATCAAACCTGTGACTTCTAAAAAAACAATTATTAGGATAAAGTACGTAAAAAAATAATTAGTTTTGAAGCCTGTGCTTCGAAAAAACGTGAGTTGCAATAATGGCTCAACTTCAAGTATCATTGTAGATCAAAGATCTTGATTTTGAAGTATGTAAAATGCATTTCAAACATTCGTGTATGATATTTACAAGTATGCAGTGTTAAGAATAAATCAAATGCAGTATTTTAAAATGCATCAATATTCAAATCTTCAAGAAAACTGATAAAATATAGGCTCTACAGTCGAAAATAGTTTATGTTAAAGAATTGCCGTGTTTAAAAAATGTTATTTCGTTTTGTTCATAATGTTTTTAAAGTTTGTGGCAACCCTGTTTCAGGCAATGGTATTGGCAAATATCAGAAGAGAGAAAGAGATGAAGGAGAGTGATACATAGTAAGAGAGAGCAAGAGAAAAAGAGAGGGGAAAAGAATGAAAGATGTAGGGCTGGCCCAAGATTGTTTACTCAGGACCTCCAACTTACACAGCATAATGTGATTCCGTGAATGACATTATCGGAGCTGACATATTTATTATACCCAGCGCTTTCTGCTTCCCTGTAAATATTACATTTAACTACGGGAGATTCCATCAATTTAAACGCTTCCGTTTTATCTCGCAGTGAAATGGAAGTCCCGCTCAAGATTACGCTGTTATCTGAGTTTCCCTTTTTTCTTTGAGTACAATAATAATAATCAATGAGACAAAAGATTTCCTCGTGAAAATGTTTTTCTTCTTCAATGTTGATTTTTTTTATCGCGTTATTTCTTAAATTAGGGTCAGTGTGGCAACAGTGGATCATTTTTTTTCAAATGCACAGAATTATTGTTGTATAAATGCAATCAATTTACAACTTTTATCAAACGGTTAATAAATTAAGTACCTACCACTTGTTCAAAGAGCTCGATCTTTTTTATCCAATAAATACAGAGATATTTTGCATTTAGTGAAAAACGGAAAATGATCCACTGTGTACTCTATGGTGTACACAGTGGATCAAACAATAAAAAGCCAGATTACTTCTATTTCAAAAAAACATATGTGTAAGACAGAAATATTTTTTTCTGTTATACACCAATTTTAATCAAACGGAACAAAATAACACTAAATAAGTGGATGATAATCCAGGAAAAAAACACATTGAAGAAGTAATAAGAATATTGACGGGCATTGCTGCGTCTTCCGAGGTAAACGCAACTATGCTACACATATAGTGTAACTTCTTTCTGCGTTCTTCCCAAAGGGTCTCATGTGGCGAGTGGAATCTATTTAGATTTACAGGCAAGATGATCCACTATGTAACCTATGATGTTGATCCACTGTGTACCCTTTCGACAAATTTCTTTTGGGGCAGCAATTTATGTATTTCACTTTGAACAAAGTAATGAGGTAATGTTACAATGGAAGTAGGATTATTGTTAATGAGGATAAATAAATAACTTCTAGCCGAACTTCAATACTTTAAAAATAAGAAGACAACAAAGCAAAGCTTAATTTTTTACTTTTGACTGTCAGAAACACATTTTGTTACTCAGCACAACCAAGCTGCATTGAAGTAGGACTCTGATTAGTCCAGACATGTTCAGACATGAGCACCATGCCAGGGTGAAAGCAATAGCCCTGCATAACTACTCATCTGGAAGAAACTGCCCTGATCCACTGTACCCACATGATCCACTGTACCCACATGATCCACTGTACCCACATGATCCACTGTACCCACATGATCCACTGTACCCACATGATCCACTGTACCCACATGATCCACTGTTGCCACATTTACCCTACCCTTTTATCCATCCATATAAGTATGTTTGATTGAAGCTTTGTCTTGAAAAGAAACATAATTAAAGATAGGCATTTTTTTCGTCTTGTTTTTCATACGATAAAGCCGTGTAGTAATACAAGTATGTAAAACTTACATATATCAATAAATTGGAACATCAATATCATTTTTTGAATAATTTTAATAATGTATGATCATTTACATCGGCGAAAAAAACAAAAGACACTTTGCCGGAATCTAGGCGTTTCTGTTCTTTTGAAAGGTTACTAAGAACTTTAGTTTCAGATCTGACTACCAACCTTGACGCTGTCATTCATTTGACAAAAAAAATATATTTTAATCACATCTGTCATCGAATTTTATTGTTCTGACTCATATTTTACAGTGCTGTAAAATAAAAATAAAAACCCCTTAGTTAATGAATATGTATGTACATGGGTACGCAACGCAAAGCGCAAACGCAACTAAGCTACACATATAGTGTAACTTTTTGCCGCGTTATCCCTGAAGAGGGCGCATGTGGCGAGTTGAACCTATTTATTTTTACAGGTAAGGGGGCCGGCCTTACGCCAACCACTTCAGTTGAAGTGGGGGTTTCCCAGCTCAACACCGAAACGGGATATCATTTCTGACACCCTCGGTGGGATTCGAACCCGAGCTCACGGCATGGAATGCAAGCACTCTACTAACTGAGCTATCAACCGGTAAATTGTATTCAAGAAGTCTTCTGAAAGACGTGGCTATTTTTCAAATACTTTCAAATGTCCCATATACGTACATATCGTATGCAAAATTGGTATTCAAATTATATCGCATCCACTCTTCATTTACTTGTTGCCCAATAGATAAACACATTCGGCGTATCTTTCTATTCCATTATTCATAGCAAGGAGATTGTGAGATGGAAGAAAACTTTTTATTTTGGCAGAAAATGCAGTATTTGAATTTTAAAATAGCGGCAGTGCCGAAGTGCTAAACTTTAGTTTGGTCAATAACTTGGATCAAGTTTTGCTTTTTAAAACTTGGATATAAGAAATTATTAAATTGTTAACTTGGTAGAGGCTAAATTACGAAGTTAATAAAAATAAACTAGTGATTAAAATGGGCACATAATGCCACTTTTCAATCAACCAATCATCACTGAGAATTTAAAGTGGTAACACACTTCTTCTTAGGTGATCCGACCTTTCAATTAATACTAAAGTACATATTTTGAGTTATCACCATTGTCACCATAGACGCATAAAACATTCATCTGATTTTAATGTAAATTTCAGGAAACATGTAAAACATTGTTTGGATAGTTTCTGTGAAGTTCCGTGTCAATCAAATAAAAACAGAGCCCTATTCCCGGTCGGTAATCTGTAAAACCATGTTTACTATATTAACATACCTACATACATTTTTTGAAAACTTCGGGAAGGAGTGTTCATAATGATGAAAAAACTTCCTTTATTTCCCATTCAACCAGATTAAGTCACAGCAACGCGTGGTAGAGTGCAGCTAGTATATTAGCTAGTAATATTAAAATATTTGTGGATACTACTTCATACTAAATAAATATGTAGGAAGGCATTCATATGATACCCAAAATGTTGTCAATGTGAATGCGGCAGCTCCTTTATGCATTTCACTTTACATGGACGCGGTTCGGCATGCAAATTCCATTGAACGCTGCTTCCCTTTGGCCGTGTTTGCTTTATGATGAACACCGCCAAATGCTGGGACGCAGCCAAGGTCTGTCAATATTGTGGAGAGAGACTCCAGAAGAGTGTAGGTATCTGGGTCACCAGAAATTGTTTTACTTAGCGACGCGGCGTCTTCAAGCGCCCTACGGCAAATGCACTTTGCAGGGTATTTTTCTTATGTTCGCCATTCATATTGCATTTGAATGCACGACTCAAATAGAAACAAAAGCGGCAATCTATAATTCTTATCGGAAATTGAATAAAGATAAGAAAATGAAACACATAATTTTCACACCATTTCAGCATTTTTTTTCATTTTTGAAAAAATCCTAGATTGTCGTCCTTGTTTGTATGGTATAGTACTAAACAAGAATTTTTGTGACGTTTTCCTGTAGTAGCAAACAAAGGAAGTAGTTTGAAAAATTGAGTTATGACTCCTTAACTTATAGGTTGGTATATGGTTGACCACCCATGCGGTATAAAATTATTTACTTTGCCAGTGTCATCCCTGTTTCAGGGAAGGTAGGCAACAGTTGCCAAAAGCAAACGGAGGATTAAGGTGCCCCGTCGCTTTGAGCCTTGAAAATGTTCCCCGCTCGAGGGAATGAAACGTCGACAGACAAAACAACTGCAAGTAAACATGGTCTAACCCGAGAAAAGCTATATAATTTAAATGGTTTGTTTATAAGAATTCCTCTCATTAAAAATAAAATGATGGGGCTTACAACACACGAAGGGGAAGGAACTACTCGTATTTCCTAAGAAAGCCAATGTATCCCAATATTTGCGAAATTTTGAGAGTGCACAAAAATTTGAAGGTTTTTGCCAGAGTAAGTTATAATTTTACTTTAAATCCACTGCAGAGAATAACATGTAGGTTTGCGTATACACATGCTGCCTACATGAAAAACTGTGACTCAAATGAGGTGTAAAATTTACATAAAAATACGAGTAATAAACGCACAAAGACGCCTTTTATTCGTGTCGTATTGATTGACTACACGTGAAATGTTTTATTTTTTCTCTGAATGACGTCACACCCGACTGATTTCGCTTTGACGGGTTTCGTTGGAGTTCAATCAAATTCGTCCTTCCGATTACACTCGCACAATACCACAGGTCTGCTTTCTGCCGTACAGCCAAGTACACAACATTATTTACAAACTCAACGATAGCGTTTAACAAAGTTGTATAAAGTCTAAAACGCTCACTACATGTTCCGTTTAATTTCTATTTATTTTGTAGCAAACGCTTTGGATGAGTTTTCACGTTATGTTTCACACTTGGGGTATAGCTCCTGTGGGCTCATGTATTGATGGTACCTACTCGTGTCAAAGGAAAACTATCAAACGTTTCGGTCTCAAAGTTCTGTCAAATTTTGATTGAGGCAGTGTCAAATTTGATATACAAATTAAGCGATCCGATTTCAAAAGAGTTCAAATAACATTTGACACAATTGTAATGCTGATTTTTTGTGGTACCTAACCTAATTCTCATACTTATATCTGTACCTTTTTAATTTGTATTTTAAAATACATATGAACTACGATTTTATACGATACGAAAAAAATACAACCGATGATGATGATTTTTATAGCGCCGTTTCGTGACTACTGTCACTGCAAGGACGCTTTCAGGCTTGACGCGGTGGTAAAGAAATGGGTCTTCATTCCCTTCTTGAAGCTCTCGATCCCTTCCTTGGCGCGCACTTCAGGAGGCAGCTGGCTCCAAGTGGACGGTCCCGCAACGGCGAAAGCGCGGTCTCCAAACACTGTGCTTCTTTTTCTGCATTGTGTGCTGACAGATGTAAGAGCACTGTCGGCAGATCGCAGAGTGAGCCCCATCTCGCTCAGACTCCTCGGTAATATCAGCTCCATCAAGTACTCTGGCGCCACTCCATGCAGCGCTTTGTGTACCGTGAGGCCCAGCTTGAATTTGATCCTTTCTGGGATCCTCAACCAGTGAAGCTTCTGCAGGAGTGGAGTAATATGGCAGTACTTGCTCTGACCATAAATCAGGCGGGCACTGGCGTTCATTACAGACTGCAGTCTGTTTAGCTTGCATTTTGGTTGTGCAGCATAGATTCCGTTGCAGTAGTCTACCTTAGAGATGACGAAGGCATTTACCAGCGCTTTCATGGCATCAGGTGGTAGGCAATTTGCAACCGAATTTGCTATTAATTTTAAGTAACAGATCAATAAAATTAGAACACCGTTGTAGAAGTCTTTCAAAGTGAAGAACAAAATGTCAAACAAAAACATAAAAATCACAACAACGCGGATACAACGGCTGAAAAATAGGGGCATGAATCGGCATAGTATTGAAATGAACCAGGTTTTGAAACGAGAAGACTGGATAGAGATAATGTTATAACATTGATATCTAATGTCACCTCTTGATTACACCAGAACAACAAGCCCTGATATGAGATCTTCCTATTGTATACTATTCGCACTTCAGTGAATGATCTCGATTAAATCAAATCATATTGAGAGAAATACCTGCACAATAATCATACTGAAACTGTAATGACATTAATAAAACATAATATTGAGATAGATGTAACATTTAGAATATATCATGATATTGTCAGGAAAAATGCAACTACACTGCACGTGTTTTTAAAGGGGTCACATGTGGCGTGTGGGACGTGATTATTTTCACAGATAAGCGATCCAGCCTTAAACCAACAAAGATTTTAAATCTGTAAGATGGAGTGAAAACTGAATGAAGGAAATGTGCTTAATTACGTATCCTTTTACGTACAACTTATATTTAATACAATATAAAGGGGTAACGACTAATGTTTAATTATTAAATATCGTGTATTTTAAAAACATAAACTCAAGACGAATTACCAGTAGGTACAGTAAGATAAAAAGTGACGGGAAACCCGACAAAAATACAAGAGATAAAATGAAAAGTACACATTCTCGTACAGTTTTCGCTCAGAAAAGAGGAAAAAACGATGAAAAAGGCGTTATCTTTCCTTGGGAAATCTCTCGCGGCCTACCCGGGCTCTCATTCCACAAATCCCCAGTGGATAGCTGAAATATCCTCGTATTCCAAAACCATCACCAACCTTCAAGCCCTCTTCAACATGTGATTAGTTCATTTCGTTATCGTTTTGTTAAATTAGAGACTGATTAAAATGAGTAAGAAATTGCATTTAGATAATCAAATCACTCATCTTATTTTTAGCTGAAATGAGATTAAGCGAGATAAATATTAGAATCATTTATTAGTTTTTTTGCGAATCACACCTTACGAGCCTTCGCAAAGCTTGATCTTCACTATGGAAATCGACAAATCTCAATCAAGAAAAAACTCTAAAGGAGTGGGTGAACCTTTAGTGACCGATGTTTTGTAAAGGCAAATAAAATTTTTAACCCCTCGAATAGATTTTTTTCAAAATGAAAGGCTTTTTTTGTGCTCGGACAATAATCAAGCTCACCATCTTCCGTGTACGTGGGCGTAGCGCTTGCCAATAGCCCATCTGCGACCCAAAAAAAATCACTTTAAGTGTATTGTTTGGCGCTAAGCTAGTTCTTTTACCTATGAATAAATAGAAAATAAATAGGTTCCTTACGCCACTTACGATATTTTCGGAGACAACGCAGTAAAAAGTTGCACTCTATGCTAATTGTACAATGTAAAGCATCATTCGGTTTGAATTTAATAAAAGTTATCGTTTCTGAATTGAAGTTTTGATGCTGTTTCAGATCAAGTTATATGAAATTTAGCTACGAGAATTTCTCTGAATTTTCTGTAACAAAGTTACAGTTACATTCAGAGAAATCCCAGAGTAAGAGGCGTGCTGACGTATGGAGAAATGACCGGGCGAAATGAAAGGGACCCAGCGCGTGATGCTTGAAATGTATTTTAGCAAGTCATCCTCAGTGCCCCTAGTAGAAAACGTTGCGTAAGCTCACCTCGATTGCGTAAATCAAAAAATGTATTAAAACTAAATCACTCACTAGTAGTGCTGTCGTATATTCTATACAGTTTCGATTTACGCAATCGCGTTGAGATTTACTCAGTGTGTTATACAAGAGGGACAGTTGTGCTCTAAGTAACGCATACAGACTGCATATTCACGCTGAATGTTGATGCTTTGTTTTGGATTGAGATAAATGAATGAATGAAGAATACATAAACAGTGGACTTGGGAACGTTTTTTAAATGGTTGTTCCAAATTGATTTTTTGTCAATCATCACAGCTCTACATAATATGCTATTGTCATGATTTTACTGGGGATCTTTTAATTAAACTGCCATTTATTTATTTAACAAGATTTATTTTGCACAATATTGGTTACACAGTGTTGTCCACTCTTCTAGCTCTAACTTATAAGGACTTCGCGGCACAACTTCTAACTCGCCTCTAAGCGGCTCTGGCTCTACCACAAAATTTTTGCTCGTATATATATATGAGCAGCAGAGATGATTTTTACGTGTTCGAGATTTTTCCACATCCTTCTATAATTTATTTTTCGAAACACTTCCAGATTGTTCGACACACACCAGCGTGCTTAGGCGCACGTACTACGAATCCTAGTTCTTAACATTATAATAGTCCTTAGCAACCTAAAAATGTAGGTTGCAAAGATATCTTAACAGTTGACCCTCCCATTTAATGTGTACACACAAGCAGGCATATGTAAGTTCGCGCTTACACATGCTGCGTGTGTACATACAAAATAAACTAAACCTCGCACGATCATAAATATTGCAAATCCTGCGACCTTTTTTGCGAACTGTTCTGCGGCATTGACAAAAGAAAACCAAGTTTTTATAGCATGGAAGTTCAGCCTCATACCAACCTTTTAGTCAAGACACCAGTGAAAAGTATTTTTACTTATATTTAGCATTTCATTTTGGAATGGACTCGAATTCTATAGACAACAAGTCGCACGGCAGGGTTGCTAGGGAATTAAGAAAAATTAACTAGGACCTCTGACCTTTGCCTATCAAGATTTATTTTTAATAATAATTTTGTGCTAAGATTTGTTTTCTGAGAAGAAACTCAATATCACAAAATTCTATGAAATTTAGGTAACTTTAACAACTTTTCCCAGATTTTATTTAAAAAATGTGAATAATTCTACGAACCAGTTTACAAGTAAAACTTCGTCCATTATATACAGAAACGAAAAGGAAATATTAGATGCAATTTTCCATTGGATAATAAACGCGTGCTGCCGGAGCAAACTATGAGGATTATGTGAAAGAGCGTGCCGGACTGTGACGGCTCGGACGCGCACAGGAAATTGAGTGGCTTTTTATACGTGGTGCTTGATTAGAATGCTTTGTGGTGCGGGCTAGTTATTAACTAAATATCGTTCATTTTTGCACGGTTGGCAGACCTCTCTGCGAAATTTGATGTCACAATATATGATAAATTCTTGAGAAGAAATGAATTTGAAAATGAGGTTATTTTTAGTTGTGCAAATTATAATTAACTTTAAAAATAGATTACACTTTCGTGTGGGTTACGTTATGGGAGATTTGCATTATTCTCGACGTCACTCTGGTGTATAAGCCAACGTCTTCAGAAAGCACCTTTTTTTAACTGAAAATGATGTCACAAATGAGTGACCAATCACAGAGTATTGTTGAATGTATTTGATGAAAAAAAATGTATTTAAATAACTTACCACTGTGTATAAAAGAAAAGAAGTAGGTATGCAAAGACAGCAAAAAGTTATGTTACCTTGAATTTCAGATTTCTTACGTAGTGATGTTGTTATGCGGCTGACCACCCATACTGTAAAAAAATTGGTTCACTTTGCCAATGTCACCCCTGTTTCAGGGAAGGACGGCAAGAGTTGCAAGGCTTATGTTCATTTGAGATTGGGTTTTTATATTGTAGGTCCACATGCGGCATGTGTTAGCGCGAAATTATACATGTCTGCTTGTGGGAATGCATTTAATATAAATCTTAAATGATATATATCTTTGCAGCTTAGATTAGATTAGATTAGATTAGATGATGAATGTTTTTTTATAAATCATTGTTCGTTAACTAAAAGTTTCGTACAAAATTGACAAACTATACTGTAACAATCGGTTTATTTTGCCAATGTCACCCCTGTATCAGGGAAGGGTGGCAACAAATATTATTATGTTCATTTGAGACTTGGTATTTTATTTTGTTTCAGCATGTGTAAGGGTGAACTTTCACGTGCCTGCTGGTGGGCATGCATTTAAAATGAATTTTAAATACGAACATTCTTTGATACTTAGATTACAAATTAGAGATCAAAGGTGCCTATATAGCTTAATTTTAAGATAAATAATATAAAATAAGTTCATTTGTTGGGCAGAAATATGTTCGAAAACTTCCAATAATATCTAATGACTTAATTAGTAGCATCAAATGAATCAAACGCGGATATCAAGGAGTTTTTTCAAAAAAATATTTAACAATCATGAAGTTAATTTTTTCTATGTTACTGGATATTTATCTCATTGCAGGAAAAAAACTCCCAGATTGATATTTTTCATTGTATGTTTAAGTACGTCTCATATAACAGAAAATTTTTGCTATGGCTTTGAAAACATAATAAATAAATTACCAAAAAGCACATTTCCATTACTTTTATTTCCTTGTTGAAGCTATAAATCCCGCACAAACGTTTTTATATTTTCCATATTAATAAAGAGGCCAATCTACTCTTATTTCTTTCATTTGTTTTGCCTTTGCAGAGCGCGCCCCGAAAAACGATTTTCCTGCAAAGTAACACAAAGGCGTAATCTGGAAACAATGCGACCTGAAAACGGGAATGCCCTATAATATAATATGAAACAATCTGAAAATCCAAAAGAATACAATGTTCTCTCCAGGTATATGGAACAGTATGTGCACGGGAGAGTATACAGGAACACATTTGTGTGTATGTGTACAGATCCAGAAATAGTGCACAAATACACAAAAGATTGGAACAAAATGTAAAAATAAATAAATAGTAGACCTATATTTTCATTTTAATAAGAGTCAACGAGTAACGCAACTAGCTGCATATATTATGAATTTCTTACCGCGTTATTCATAAAAGGGTCACTTGTGACGCCTACTTATTTTGAGATGTAAGGAGGCTAGACTTACACCATCAACTTCAGTAGAAGTTGGGCTTTCCCTGCGGGGTACGGGGCATGTTCTCATTCCTTGTGAAGGCTGTTAGTCTTGCCGGAACTATAATTTTGGGTTTAAGTGTCATCTATTTGATGGAGATCAAACCTAGCCCTTTGGCGTTCTAGCAACTGAGATATCAATAGTCCTAACAAGATCGGATAATGTATTTCATACTTTATCCGTTTTTAATTTAATTTAGGCTGTATTATTATGTAAATCATTACAGAATAGTAGAATTTTCATTTGGAAAAATAGTTTCAGACAACCGTGCAAATAAAAAACAGAATAAATATTTTTTCCGATTCCTTTAAAACGTTTCATTTAAAATTGACTAAAATGCTAACGATGGATCCAGCCGAACTTAAATTTTGAATTTAAATCTCAAAGCTTAAATATTTTAACCCCATATATTCCCTACCTAGGTAAAAGTGCATCTGCCTATATGGGGTGTACGCCCCTGGTTTCAGAACTCTATTATGTAAAAGAAACTAGATAAATTTTGCAATGGATTTTTATGAAACTTTGTAAAACCAAAATTCTTCTAAGTCAAAAAGTATGTAAATAAAGTGAGAAGAAAAAGCATTAAATTAATTAATTTAATTAAAGTCTTTCTGATGCACAAAAAAAACATTGCTTAAAAACACATTGTGAAAATAATAAGTTTTTGTGTTCTCTTTTGGGATTTTATTTCTAAGGTGAGTTGTAGCACCTTAACTTGTGGAAATTGGCACTGTGACAAATATACAATGTGGACCTTATCGAGAAAAAATCTCATTTTCAGCATTGTGGGGAAATTTCTCAATTAACATGAAAGATTTAGTAGCTCTCGTATTATTTATTCTCTTTCGTTTCTGCCTTTTTCGGGAGGTGATAAATAAAATGGAATGACCGAATTTTTTTTTTTTGGTAAAACGGTCAATAGAAAAGTAACTTTATATATACAATTACAGTGATTCATACTTAAAGCAATATGTTTTTTTCATTGTCTTAGAAAACGACTTTTCTTCGAGTCCGGTCGATGGTCCAATTGGAAGGACGTTTGTGCTTGGAGTCAAAAGACGTGGTCTCGTTTTCCAATGTGCCACAATTTTCCGCCTTCTGACAATTTTAGTACCAGTAAGCTTTCTTCACATTAAAAACAATGTAGAAACATTTCAATCTTCGAAAACAGAAAATAAACCTTTTCTTCAAAAAAAGTGGTTGCCATAAAGCTGTTGTCTGTAAAAATGAAATGTTTAAAAAAGGTGGATTTGCGTAGTGAAGCAAGTAATGGCAAGTAATTCATGTCTTATAGGTTGGTCATTCATACTGTAACAGTTGGTTCACTTTTGTTAATATCACCTCTGTTTCAGGAAAAGACGACCAAAACTTCTGCATTTATGTTTCTTTTAGTTTTGGACTGTGAAAATAAAAAAACAGAAAATTTTGAAATTTAGTAGTGAAACACGCCGTGTACCTACTGCAAAAAAAACCTTCATACTTACTTTATAACTAGATAAACATTTTTTTAAATACAAAATTTTACGTTATTGTGACACACAAGAAAATATTTGAATAGACCACTGTTTGCGTACATATATTCTTTTATTTTACTAAGTGTACCGTTCATTAGTTTTGTTAGTGACAGCGTTGTTTACATTGGGCTGGAATTGTTAACTGGGCCAACAAGGTTCACTCTAAAAACTCTATAACCAGAAGCCCCTAACGGTGGAATAGCGTGCCAGCCTCACAACTAACGTACCAGGAAATAATTACCCATGTTAAAATATGCAGATGAATTCATACATACATTAAAGTGTGTATGTTCCATGTAGTTTACGTTATGTTATGTTGGTATTTTAATATCCAGTCGATATCTCAATTGACAGAACTTTTCGATCGCATAAATCCCAATCACAAAAAGTTACACTATACGTGTAGCGTATCTTTGTTTCTTAATTTTTATCACAATATCGATATTCAAGGGTTCAATCCCCAGCGAAAGTGTCAGAAATAATTTTCCGTCATCATAAAATATCAGCCTTATTAAGAATTGAGAACCAGCCCCTAAGGGATTTGAAAAACCCTCACTTTAAATGAAATGGTTGGCGTAAGGCCGGCTTACTTATTCACATAAAATAAATAGGTTCCACACGCAAATTTGGTGAGCGCTGTTTTTGTGTGAATCACACCTCAAGAGCCCTGTGCGAGCTTGGTCATCGCTCTAGACAACGCCAATTTTCAAGTAAGACCCAGATAGTGTAAGGCTGGATGTTTCTATGGTGGCCGGTCATTAGTACAGGCAGAATAATTTATCAACCCAGCAAGGAGCAAATTTAAAAAAAAAAAAATTTCTTGTGCTCCGCCGGGTATTCGAATCCAATACCTTCCAATCATGAGTCAAAACTGTTAACCACTAGACTACCGACCGGTAATGGTTTTTTTTCACAGGCCTTTCGTAAGCGGCCATCGCGGATGCGATCTCTCAATGTTCTGCCTTTGCTCATTCCAAGGGCATTCATTTCCGATGATCTGCGTAGACCTTTGATTCTGCGTCCGCTCTAGCTTTTACGCCGTAGCTCTTAATAGGTTTGTAAAGTGCATTTTATTGTGAAGGACATTGATGCACAATTCCTTCTTATCATTGTATATCTTAGATCTATTTATTCTGAAATTTCTTGTGGTGCACAAGGAAACTGTTATTTTAATCTTTTGAGTGGTCGGCCTGGTAGATGTTGGTCGTCTGCTATTTCTCTAGTAACTAATCTAATCTAAACTTATCTATGCTTCAAATATATATATCATTTAAGATTTATATTAAATGCATTCCCACAAGCAGACACGTATAATTTCGCGCTAACACATGCCGCATGTGGACCTACAATATAAAAAACCAATATCAAATGAACATAAGCCCTGCAACTCTTGCCGTCCTTCCCTGAAACAGGGGTGACATTGGCAAAGTGAACCATTTTTTACAGTATGGGTGGTCAGCCGCATACCAACCTATAAGCAAGGAACATACATCACAAATAAGGAACATACATCAAACGACTTATAATTATTATTAATATTTAAACATTCCTTGATAAATAGAGTAGTATGAGGCTGACTCTCCATGCTTTAAAAACTTGATTTACTATTGCCAATGCAAAACCGGTTTTAGGAAAAGGCTTCAGGATTTTAAAGATGTATGTTCATGTGAGGTTTGGTTTATTTTGTATATACACATGCATCATGTGTGAGCGTGAACTTACATGTTTGTGGGTATGCATTAAATGTGAGCCTTAAATGTTAATATACCTTTGCAACTTAGATTATAGATTATACATAATATTACACCAAAAATTCATTATGCAATATTATTTTGATTTGAAACTTGAAGTTATTTTTCAAAAACGGCAATGCTGTGTGATTTAAGCTTATTCTTACCGAAGCAATCGGCCTTGCTTATTGAAATCACGTGGAGTGGATGGATGCTTGTAAAAACCTAGTATTATTGTAATCTCGAGGTCTATTGATGGGAAGGCTTGTCAGATGTTTGTCTGGGAAATTGAGCCAGCATTGTACGGGAGATGGGAAACCGGCTACACAAACAAGGAGGGAACAAAGCCCTGGATCTATAAAAACATTCATACGATCAGCTTTTGTGTTCTTGTAATCTGTCTTACAATATTAAAGCATTGAAAACATATTATGTTTTAGTATATTGTACTGAACAGTCAGTAGTGTAGTAGTCAACGCTACAGACTCTTAATAAAATGGTTGCGCGTTCGATTCCCTGTGGAGACAAAAATTAAACCGAATTGGTTCAAAATTCAAATGCCTATGGGTACTATAGATAGGTCACAAAGTTCTATTCAGCCTTACAGCAACTGGGTCTTGCTAGAGAATTTGCGCTTTCTACAGTGAGAGGGGTTTCGGAGTGGGATACACACTAAGGAGGGCCGTTTTTTTTTTTTTGGATAATAATCATCTAATAGTAAGAATATGTTGCCAAAAGAAGTTCAAATTACGTGTGTAAAATAAAATTCCGTAAAAGTATTAATCATCTGTCTCCAAATCGGCCTCAAAGTTTCGAAAATATGTCATTTTTATCATTTTTCATGAGGGCTAATAATACAATAAGGAATTAAGATTTTACGGTAATTTCTATATTTTTGTGCATAAAATATAGTAATGCGCACCAATAGTACAAATAAAAAAGTTATTTTTTCACTAAATAAGCAGTAGGAGGGGTAGAGAGAGCGTCGAATTTCACTATTTTGCAAAGAATTTGTGACCGCGCGTTGTCACTATGAGTTGTATACGAAACTTATTTCAATGCCCTGTGACTGGTAAAATTTGTTTTATTCTTTTAGAAAGCATGAAGTGTCATGAAATGTATCTTTTAATGCAGTAATGTAACTGCACAACTGGACAAGAAATGTTTTGAAAATCACGAAAAAACGCCAAAATCTCCAAAAACAACTGATATTGTTTAAAAAAAACCCACCCAAGACTGTTGAGCTTATGATGAAGATGATGAATAATGTGCTGTTTTAGATTTATTGTCCTGTAAATGTAAAGAAATAAATCAATGCGCCTTTCATAGAGATTGCGGAGTGTTCGCACAAGAGTGAAGCTTCCTAACTGACTAGCAAACATCAGGGAAAATGATTATTGGAAATAGGTACAGCCAAAGTCGTTATAAAGTAACTAAGAAATCATAGAAAAAATAATCTACGTAAAAAAGCTTAGATAATCGAACCAAAATACATTGATGGTAAAAGAACACGCCTACATCTTAAAATAACATAAAACACCATCATCATTGAGTATGTACCTATATCTCCACAGCCAGTCTCACAAGAATCATTTCCAAAGCTGCATCGCCAACTTTTCAAAAAAGGCTTACTGGATGTTTCTACATTGGCAAAAACTTTCTACAGGTATTGAGTTTTGGGAAAAGTGGCAGCACTCATAGCTTCAGAAGTTCTGCATGATATCAAATGTGAAACATTCAATTAGTTTTCAAAAAAACCTTTAATACCCATTACGATTTATTCGCACAAGATTTAAGTACAGATCAATTATATCTATACAAGTTTGTCTTAGAAAACATAAACTTAGCCCATAAAACTCCAGGAAAAAAATCCTATGCTTGGTGGATTCCGCGAGCTATAGAGCTTAGGATCCCTTAAAAATCTTATTAATTTGGCAAATTATGTTGTTCAAGCATACGCATTAGCTTGATTTATAAAAATATGTCTTATTTTTTTAGCATATACTCAAAAATAATGATTACTTTTCAGTTTAACTATGTTCAGTTACATTTATGATATTTGTAAGTGCCATCCTATTGCAAAGATGGTTTCCGACATTTATCGAAGTTTTTTTAAATTAAAAATATTCATCAGGAGAACCTAAAATGATAATTGATTGCGCCAAGTGGAAAAATAGTTGCTTTGCTCATTCAGAAAACTTACTGATGGCGAAGTTACGAATCTTCACAAACACCTAAGTAAACTCCTCGCAGATACACGTAAGATTCTAAAAATTCTTATCATGCAAGGTGAGAAAATCGACTCTTACAAGTTCCATGAATTAACTTTGTTGTTGCAACTTACTGTGGTATTACAAATTGGCAGAAAAATACATCTGAACCACTAACATAACTTTCACAGCACACGGTGGGCAAATGGATCTATCTCATCTGCTTTTATCATACGAAAACTAGCAAAACGTCTTTGAAGAACAGCACAAAAGTTTTTGCAACGTTTTTTTTTTAAGTCAACATTAGAAAAAAATATTTAACCTAAAATAACGTCTCGCAGTGTCAGGCCAAAATTCGAAAAAAAAACGGATTTTTTACGTTATCAATAACAAAATTTTACTTTCTGTAATTTACTTTTTTCTCTCAAATGTGTTATTTTATACCTTAAACATTTGTTTTACATGAGAAATAAAATTACAAAATCGGGTTTAAAGTCAGTATGTAAAAATATTTTTTTCGTGTTTTTTTTCAATTTCTCATCATTTCAATGTCGATTTGGAGACAAAAGTTGTTGTTTGATTGTAATGAAACTTTCTGTACAATAAAATTACGTCATTTAGCAACATAATTTCACTCTTAGATTAAAATTCAACGTAATTTTTTTTTTCTCATACATCAGTGGCCCCTCCTTAATACACACTAAAATAGTGTTTACCAAATAAATCATCCTAATATTAATATTAATTTGTAAGCTTAAAATTACACGTGGTTGCTTGTAGACATATATAATTTATGAAATTTAAATGTCCACATTTTTTACTAACAATAATTGTTTGCTTATAAGCGTGGATGTAGTCTATTATGCAAATATTTTTGGCATCTTTTTTTACAAACAAATAGATTTTATTCCTAGTAAGAGTACCTACCTAAATAGAATTCTCATAATATATTAAATTACGTAAGGTTGTTTGACATTTTCTTGTTTTCGATTTTGAATGTGAGATTTTTTGTCGTTGTTTTTCTATCCATTCAAGGTTATCCCTCATTTTTTTCTTCTATCCTCTCTCAAAAATGACACCCATGCTTTCTAAGAACAAAAGAAATATTCCAACACTGAAAAAAGTTCGCGTCAAACGGACCATCTTATTCTGGTAGAAAAAAAGGTGTTTCCTAAAAGATATGTAAGAGAGGGTCGGTATTAAGATCAACCCTAAGGGAAGAGGTGACCTTACCATTCAAAAAAAGGTTTTTTAAAACTGACCTTTCATGTTAGGGTAAACATACTGCTTAAGGTTTTCTGTAATATTGTTTAATGATAAAAGTACTTACATTGATTCATCCAGCTGTACAGAAACTGGTGTGATACGATAACGCATACGAGTATGTAACGTATAATTACCTATGTATGAGTTTATGTATGTGTATGTTTACTTATCATTATGTGTCTTGATGGAGATATATCTGTTTTTACTTTCTTGTATACGTGTGTCTAGACGTAAGTATTTTGATGGTTGTACCTATCCGTATTTTCTCAAAGCTTCTGCTCGATACGATTCTGGCATGGGCTGGTGTATGCTGGAATCACTTTTATTCACCTATAAATACGGATTGCAGTGCTTTGAAGGAATAAGTACCCTAGCCGTTAAGCGACAAAAGTAAAAAAGTATAAACTGTGAACCAAATGTGAGCAAAATTATCAATTAAATTGTGCAAAATAAATCTAACCAAAGTTTTATTAAATTAAACCCAAGTAAATTGTAACAGTATCTTACCAGGGAGAGATTTAGGGGGAAGGACTCAAGGGCACCAAAGGACATAATGGCCGAAAAACTCCCACGATGTTTAAAATATCCCGGTTGCTACGATTATCAATAATTTTCGATGAAATTGACGCTTAAAAAAAGGGTTGTGACACGAGAACACACTTAAGCCTGGACACATGTGGTTACCGTTGATTTAGATTTCTATTTGGATTGTTTTCACTTGTATGTATGTATGTATATGTATGCTCGAAGCGCCTGAGACAGGCTGATTGAATTTAACGAGAAATTTCCTATTTTCAAACAGAGACGAGAAAATAAAAGGATTTCACTTAATATCACTTTCACGTGAATTCATATAATATGTGAGCGAGTGAAAAAAAAAGGAAACGAAAATAGATTGTTGTGACAGAAAGGAATGAGATATTCCTGACGGGAAAATATTGTTGGCAAAAGGAAGCCGTTTTTTTAGTAACAAAATTGGTAAGCAGAATTTTCGAGGTACAAGTATGGTTTGTCCTGCAAGATTTAACATGGCGACTAAGCCATGGTGTCTTTGAAAAAAAACTTACTTTTCTTGACTTATAGGTTGGTATGAGGCTGACCACCCATACTGTAAAAAATGGTTCACTTTGCCAATGTCACCCCTGTTTCAGGGAATGTCGGCAAGAGTTGCAGGGCTTATGTTCATTTGAGATTTGGATTTTATTTGTAAGTACACAATCAGCATTTGTAAGCGCGAACTACATGTGTTTGTTTGTGGGCATGCATCGGAGAGCTTTGAATGAATATATCCTTGCAACTTAGATTATAGATAGATTATAGTGTGGTTAATTAATATAAGCACATTTTTATTTTTTACATCTTTATTTATATCCAATCCACTTTTTGACTATTCTCTTCCCTGTCTCGAATTTTAATCCGTTTGTTTTTTTACCTCAGTCAGCCTCTGAAGATGTACAGATAAAGGCCAATAGCGCTCGGGCAATTTAACCCAAAACATGTGAAAATAAAACTACGTGTTTCATGGCAAGTAATTTTAAATTTATATTTGAAATGTTATGTTATAATTTTGGCAACAACTTACTTGGAACACCACAGTTTGTATTATTTTATTTAGCAAACATCTACTTGATTAAATTATACAAACACAAAACACTGCTGCCTCTTTCTACACTATATAGCATGTACCTAAATGAAGAGATCTTCACACAATTGAAGTATTCTGCTGTACAAGTCTCTGGTCCCTTGTAGGATGAGTTGTACGTTTGTCTGGAGAGATAGCGTGCTGATATATAATACCGTATCACTTTACATTTCACCCCAGACATGATTTGCAACCCTCTGAAAATATCTCACACAAAACAAAGATGCCAGTAAAGTTGATGTGCGTACATTTCACTAACTAGCTCACACAGTTTTGCGCTTATTCGCGAAATTCGCAACAGCTGAAGGAAAATTAACATTTGCAGAAAATTCAGTCAGTCATGTAAATAAAGATGATGAGTATCTTCAGCTGCAATTACTTAAATTTTTGTTAAAATTAAGTAAATATTTGACTTTCTACAAGTAACTAGACGTTTGTGACCTGTCTTGAAATATGCAGATGAATCTTTAAGATAGATCGTTTGTAAACGCAACGCAACTAAGCTACAGTTACAAGTAAGTGGGCCGACCTTCGCCAACCACTTCCAACTTAAAGTGGGGGTTTTCCACTTCCCGAGCGGCTGAAACTCATTTCTTTGTAAGGCGGAGTAAACTGTAACTGTAACTGTAACTGTAACTCTGTCGCCATTCCGCTAGGGGTGGCCAGAGCCTCTGCAGAGTTGCCTCCATTTTTTCCTATCCTTACATACCTCTTTCAATTCATTCATATCCATCACCTTTTTCATGCATTTTCTTCTTTTACGCTCACTTTGTATATCCCATTCTTTCACAATCTCCTCAATCTGATCACTCCATACTTTTCTCGGTCGTCCCTTCCCTCTTTTTCCTTTCACACTTTCTTTGTATACATACTTTGTCAGTCTATCATCATTCATTCTTTCCACATGTCCAAACCATCTCATCACATTCTTTTGTACCTTAACTTTCACATCCTCTTTCAAATTACATTCTTTTTTTACCCATTCATTCCTAACTCTATCCCTCAGAGTTTTTCCTGTCAATGTAAACCTTGCAATGTAAACCTGTCAATGTAAACCTTGCTGGTATTTTATTTTGGGTTTGAAATAAACACCAATACAGGAAATCTTTCTGAAACCCTTGATTGAATTCGAACCCGAGCTCTCGGTATGGAATGCAAGCACTTTACCTACTAAGATTTCGACCGGACAAAAAAATATTGTAATTTTTTTTTTGTCAAAAATAACCTAAAGGTTAATTAACTAAAAGTTAAAACCATTCGACTAAAGACGCTAAAATACGGTAGAAAACAAATATTTAATTCCTATTTATTCGGTGAGGGCGGTTTTTTGTAGAAATACCACTTCACAAGATGTTTACATGCTTGGTTTATGTTACCTGTTTTTGGTGAAAGTACGTATACAAATTTCAGAGCCTTAATTAGATGCTACAACTGAGGTTGAATCTACTGCCTTCTGATTAAGAATCCGTAGCACTAATCACTGAAACAAAATCGGTTCCTTCTACTTAGAAGAAAAGTCGAAAGGTAGGTCTTTAATTTCATACATCGACCAGTTGTAGCAGATCACTGATCTCTTCGGTATTAGAGCTTTCAAATTAGTGTAATGAAATAAACTATCATGGAAGATCGTTTAAGGTTATGACTTGAGAAATCCAGATCACGATCCTGTAAAATGAGGAAAAAGATCAGAAATATTATCACTGCTTAAACTTTGCATTATTTCTGGAGTGAATTTCATGGAAATATTTTAAACAAAACAATTGTTTTTGAGGTGTACTAATTTAAGTAATGATACGTATCATTATCGAATAAAGTCACTAATGAGTTTGAGAATTTAGTCTGAAAACTCATTTGCGATAACCCGCTGATAAGGCAGGCCTGTTATAATTACTTGGGAAATATATTTCAAGCCAAATATTATGTTTAATGTGGAAAAGTTTAAGGTATTTTCTCATATTATTTAATTCCGTTCCCACACAAATACAACAAGTTATTTCTCTTATTCAAAAAGTGAATCTAGCCCACAAAAAAACATATTTTTTAGTAGTGCATATATTTTAAACGGTGAAATATTCTCATGATGTACTTAAAAAATTCAATTTTTTTTTATAATGGTTAGTTTTTTTAACCCTCCCAATTTTTTGTTATTTTGACGTATTAAAAAAACAAAGCTCTTCGAAATTAAATTTAAAATGGAAAAGTAAGTAACTTCGCTTTTTTGTTCATTACAAGTATTAACAAGTTATTATGACTCTGGAGGAAATGAAAGAAGTATGTAAGGACAGAAAGAAATGGCGGTTGATCTGTAATGTTGGCGGCTAGGGTTTATTAAATTGGAATTTATTAAATTGGAATTTTGGATATTATTATTTAGTGATGTATAAAATGTAATTTGTCGTGTGTGTGTGTTCCTTGACTTATAGGTTGGTATGCGGCTGACCACCCATGCTGTAAAAATGGTTCACTTTGCCAGTGTCACCCCTGTCTCAGGGAAGGACGGCAAGAGTTGCAGGGTGTATGTCCATTTGAGATTTGGTTTTTATGTTGTAGGTTCACATGAGGCATGTGCAAGCGCGAACTTGTACGTGTCTGGTTGTGAGAATGCATGTAATGTGAATCTCCAATGTAACATATCCTTGCACCTTAGATTAGATTAGATTAGAAGACCACAAAAACCCAAATTTATTATTTACGTTGAATTGAAAAAAAACCTCTGTAGGTATCCTTACCTTCACATCCACTATCTTTAGCAGCAAACATTTAAAGAGTATTTTAATATATGATGGATCTTTATCTATAATCTACGTTGCAAAGATATATCAACATTGAAAACTCATTATAAATGCCTGCCCACAAGCAGACAGACAGTTGTAAGTACAAATGCTGCGTGTGTACTAACGAATTAAAATCCAAACCTCAAATGAACAAAAGTTCTGTATTTTTGACTGACCTCTGAAACAGGGTTGGCATTGGCAAAGTGGTCTTTTATAGCAATATGGGTGGTCAGCCTAATAGCAACCTATAAGTCAAGGAATACAAATAATACATAACCTTTAGGTATATACAAACAAAGGAATCTAAAATTAAACTTTTGCAACTTAGACCAGCCTCATACAAACCTAAAAGTAAAGGAATAATAGGACGGAGGACAAAATAATAAAGAAGGATGTGTGAAAAACTGAATAAAAAAGCCTGGAGAATAAAATAAGTAAAAAGAAAAATAATATGTTGAATCTGTCATTTTAAATTCAGAGAAATAACATTGGGAGAAGGAAAATTCCGGGGAATATGAAAGGGCTGGCGGGCGCATGTCAACTTCGCTTCAAGAATTGTGTGAACCGAGGAAGGCGAAGCGAGGAGTCTTGGCGTTTTGAGTGAAACCCATTTGGGTTATAAATAAAATTAACATCTCATTATGTGTGGGAGGAAAGGGAGGAAGGGCAAGAAGTCAGAGTCGGCAAAAAAGACAAGCAATGTCTTCATTAAAGGCGCTGCCATCTCTCATTATCAAATATTAATTTGTCTTTCTGGAAATTTAAATTATCAACGCTTGGGTACGCGCAGTGAACACAAATAATTACTCGAGTTTTGATTTCTCGTTTAATGTTTTTTTGTGCTTTTACAAGTGCTTTCTATTCAACATCCAGTTATATTTTTGTGTTTTTTATAAAAGTATTGTTACGAACTTGGAGTACTTTGGAGTACATGCATACATAGAACAGTCTGACACTAGTATGATGGTTATAGTGTTACGAACTACGAACTTCAAAGTACCTACGTACGCCTGTACAGGTACAATAGTGTGCGTAAAACCGTCTGGTATTATCCATCATGGTAGTGAAACAGCTGTCTAGTATAATCTATAACAGAGATCAAACCATCTGGAATATGCAAGAAAGATCTCTGTTGTACTTATATAAAGGGACTGCAATGGGGCAGCAGGAGAGTAGTCACTCGGAGCATTTTTCCGTAAAACGAATATATCTGCAGAGATTATTGTGAACCAAACCGTGTGAAATAAATTCTGTTAAAATAAGCAATTACAGTTTAATTAAAAAAGAACCCAACTAAAATCATAACAATATTGTATGAAAAATGACTGTGTAGAATGCGGTTAATCTCTTACAGTTTTCCTGTAATAAAACAGTGGTGCTTAAACTGTGATTTGTGAAATCCTCGGCAGTGGCACGCGAGATGACCAGGCAGCTACATATAATAGTTTTTTTATGACGGACTTGAGACTTATCTATTGAAAGTGTGTATCAAGGTGTATATAATTAGATTAAACGGATTAATGTTAATGTATTTCTTGACTTATAGGTTGGTGTGAGGCTGACCAGCCATACTGTTCGTTCACTTCACTTTGCCAATGTCACCCCTGTTTCAGGGACGGTTGGCAAGAGTTGCAGGGCTAATGTTCATTTGACATTGGGTTTTTATATTGTAGGTCCACGTGCGGCATGTGTGAGCACAAAATTATGCGTGTCTGCTTGTGGGAATGCATTTAATACGAATCTCAAATGATACATATCTTTTCAACTTAGATTTAGATACTTACTTTACTTTGCGTATGGCCGGCAAGCACAGCAAATCACTTGGCCGTTGGGCCGCGTCAGAGGCGAAGATCCAAGCCCTCCATCCACTTCACTGCTCCTGGCGTGGCCTCGTGGAGGTCCTTCAGGCCAGGAGGGTGTCTTCTGATGGGGCACTCCTCCACTATGTGCCGGACAGTCTGGTTCTCCGCCCCACAGTCACATCCTGGAGATGGAGCTAATCCCCATCTATGGAGCAAGAAGTTGCAACGGCTTTGCTCGGTTCGGATCCTATTCAAGGTCGTCCACAGTCCTCTCACAAGATTAAACCCTGGGACCTCCTGGTGTGGCAGAGTGATCAGCTCGTGGTTTTTAAAGCCTTTCTCCTCCCATATGGACTTCTATTGCAGTGTAGCATCCCTACTCCGATCATCAATTGTCCAGATGGGGTTTCTGGACTTGAGTCGCTTGTTTGGGTGCTGGAAGATGTCCTTGAAAGCAGGGAGCAGCGGGTCACTTCTCACTCTGTCGACCAGTTTTATGGATGCCAGGGATCTACGCAGGGTTGGGGGGGCAATGTTGGACAGGACCGAGAGCCACTGGACGGGTGTAGACCTTACGGTTCCTGAGATGGAGCGAATGGTTTTGTTCAGCTCCACATCCAGCTTGTTACAGTGATCGCTACGAGCCCAGACGGGAGCGCAGTACTCCGCCGCACTGTACACCAGAGCCATAGCTGAAGTTCTCAGTGTCCTTGCGTCACTTCCCCATGTAGTGCCTGCCAGTTTGGATATTATGTTATTGCGGGTTTTAACCTTTGCTTTGCTTCTATGTGGCTTCTTTATGTGAGGGCCCGATCTAGTTTAATGCCCAGATATTTTGGGGTGGTTTCAGCAGGGATATTGTGCCCGCTCATTTGAACACTAAGACTCCTATTTGCTTCTTGGTTATTAAGGTGGAACACAGATTTAGATTAGATTTTAGATTAATGTTGGCTTCTGAAGAAAACAATCTAGTAGTCTCTAGTGTCTAAACCGTAGTATTGTTAGTATGTGTTAATCAGGTTATAATGAGGCTGACAAACAAAACTGTAAAAAGGGTATTCTGTTGTCTATAGTGTAAAGTAAAAAGTCTAATAAAAAAAAAACTGAACGCATTAATTACTTTGTCATAACAAATCATGTTTTTGTTTTGCAAAAATAAGCAGACCAGCTGCATTTGAATTCAAATTTCTATTCACTTAGGTATTATGTTCAATTTCCACTCGATTCTCTATCAACTTGGAATCCATTTTACTCATCGACTTCCATGATTTTACTCGATAATTTTTTCCCTTAAGTCTTTATGCACTCGACTATTGTTTCAAACTCAATCATCTTCTCCTTCTTTGTACCCCGATACTGCAACAATGATACAAATTACCTTCCGGGAAAATTGGCCATAAACTCTCGAGTAAATTATTCGATTTTGATTGCCTGCAATGCGTCCCTAAGGACAATCGCTACAGAAGAACGACTTTTTCGTTAGGTAAGAGGCCTCTTCAAGGTATTTTTTTTTCTGTTTTTTCCTTTGTATCCGGTTCAATTGAGTATCAAAATTTCAATAATAAAAGAAACTAAATTAAAATTAGATTTTGTAGGGTTTGTGTATTCACACAGTGAAAATTCATTTTATTTAAAAAAAAAATATTTTTTCTTAAACGTTGTTTCATTGATAATGACCTGAGTATTGCCGGTCGAAAGTGCTCGAGATATAAAATATTAATGTGAAAATTAAACTACGTTTAAGAAAAAATAATTTTATTTTAAATAAATTAAAATTGGTTGAATAAATAAAAAGAACAATAAACTTTAATTATTTTAAATCAAATGTACTTCTTCTTTCAAACAAAACAAATCAAAATGTTGATTCCCATACAAAAATGTGTGTTGGCGGGTAGAATTTATTTATGTACGACCGGTTTCTTAAACACACAATATGTGTCTAGTGCTTTCGAAACCGGTCTTACATAAATACATTTTACTCGCCCCGTAACCGCCTACAATTTTTTTAGAATTTTTATTGTTTTTTTTAAATGAAGGATTACAAATTAATGTCTCATAAATTTTAATGGTATTGTACACAATTGTGTCAACATATCATCATCATCATGCTCAGGAAGCGCATCACAGATATGGGTGAAACGTCAGGAAGTTAGACCACGAAAACCAATCCCGAAAAGATCTTTTACAGTTTGAACCGCTGACCGTGAAAGCCTAAAATTTCTAAAATTGTTCATGAAAAAAAATTTATCGAGAAGATGAAGGAAATGTGCAAAGTAAAACAATTTGAAGACAAACCAATTGAAGTACTGGCCATCTCTAATAGATTTTCGTTTGAATACAGAAACAGTGATTCAAAAAGCGCCTTGCTTTCAATCCCAGCTGTTTCCATGTGTCTGCCGATCATATATGTAGATAGAAAGTTATAAAACATGGCCACGCGTGATCATCTGCTCAACCTAAAAATATTTAAAGAAAGAAAATTTGACAAAAAAATCAGCTTATGTTTTGTCACTTACTATCTTTGACTTACATATTGGTATGAGGCTGACCACTCAAACTGTAAAAAGAGTGTTCACTTTGCCAATGTCACTTCTGATTCAGGGAAAGTCGGCAAAAGTTGTAGGGCTTATGATCATTTGGGATTGTTTTTTTTTTGTAAGTCCACATGCGGCATGTGTAAGCGCAACCTTAAACGTGTCTACTTGCGAGATTGCACTTAATATGAATCTCAAATGTAATTTATCTTTGTAACATAGATTAAAGATAATATATAACTACATATTTCTATAATTGGTAGATATCTCGAGACTGCTGGCCCAAGCCTTGCTTTCGTTTACTCTAGCGATATGGCCGCACAACCGTACACCCTAGTAATATCCCCGTGTGCGTAACAATTACATTACTAGCCTGCTTCGCGGGGATTTATTAAGGCGCCCATTGTCACCCTACCTCCGTTTGCTTTATATTCAAAACTGGCATATTATATTCACGGTGAAATTTGATATCGCATTTATTATTTAAACCTCTGCTTATAAAACAATTTCTCTGAAAACTTTGCTCGTAAATCAAGTCATAATGTGATGAATTCCTGCCATGACATTATCAGGAAGTAATTTGGCTTGTATTTCTTTGGGTGCTATTCACACACAACAAATCTATAGCTTAGCCGCTTAATAAAGTGAATTTTACGTACAAAAAAACGATGATCCATAAATCAGCTACCATTTTAACATCTTGTGAATGACTCTGTTTCAATAGGGAAAACCTTTAAAAATTGCAAAAATGTAGCCAAAGGTATTTTTTTAGGTATGAGCAATGTTTGCATGTGGACTTGACCAATGTGTCTTATGAAACTGGAAATGCATTTAAAAAATATTTTTAAAACTCTCACAGTGTCGTGTTTTATGTTTTTTTTCTTAGTTCAGATTGTGTAGACAATTTCATTAAAAGATTATACTTGAATCAAATGTCAGATAAGTCACACTGTCACACAAGCACTGGGGAGACGATATGGTAAAGTTAGTTACGATTTCAACCACGTTTAGTTTAAGCCGTTTAGATCCATCTCTGATTACATTTTGTATTCAAAATATGGATTTGATTACCTTTTCTTAAGCCATGATTACGACATTTTTTTGTTGCACGTATGCTGAAACATTCCAATACTGAGGTGGAGGTGTAATTATTTAGCTTGGCTGAATCTAGTGACGTGTCGCTCGTTGGTGCGCGCGAAGAAGTTGATATTCGCTCCAGTTACGACTCGCGACTATAATAACAGACGTACAGCCACTCTGATGAAGGTAATGCTGGCAGATGAAGGCAGTACAGGGTACTTCCGTAGTGAAATTCCCTTAAATATCTGTGCGATATTAACAATGTCTCCACGCCAATGTTACCCTTTAAGGGATAAAGTATTTAGAAGATATTCGCTCTAGTTACGACTAGGTACAATAACAGATGAACAACCACCTTAATGAAGGTAATGCTGGCAGATGAAGGCAGTACAGGGTACTTCGCCACGAAATTCCCTTAAATATTTCTCTGTGTGCGATATTAACAATGTCCACACGCCAATATTACCCTATCAGGGATAAAGTAATAAAAATATATTTGACTTAGTAACGAGTACAATAACAAATGAACAACCCCTATAATAAAGGTAACTCTGGCAGATGCAGGAAGTACAGCTTAGCTCAAAAAGGAAATTATATTCGGTATTTCTATCTATGTTATATTCACAGGGTGCACATGTCAATTTTACCCTATCAGGGATAAAGTATTTAGAAGAATAGACGATGAGGGTACATTGGGAAGAAAGTTTCATTCGCTCTTCTTTTAATAGCATGCCACTATAATGAAGGTAATTTTCGTAGTTCAAAAAATGAATTTTATTATTATTATTATATAATTTACAGAAAAGGTATTTTATCACACAGAAATGAGGTGGTGTAATGTTCATGAAAAACACATGTGAAAATATTGAAATGGTTATGATACTTTTTTAGGAGGATAATGTGATCAGAAATTGAAATCGATTGCAGTTAAAACAAAACAAATATAGTCATTTTAATGTGATTAATGTTTGAAGTTCGGGAAGGTATCTTGTAATGACTAACATCACGATATAAATATTTAATTTATAATAAACAATCAGTTATTCATATTAATCTTTTTATAAGTAAAGCGCAATTTTGTTTTTTTTTCAAACCATAATTAAAATCCAGGAATAACGTTTTGAGATCTAGATTATAGATCTCAAAATGCTATTCCTGGATTTTAATTTCTAACGCTACACATTATTTTGTGAAATTCAATGAAGAAATTATTTAATGTTATCATGAAATAATTTCCTTGGTAACAAAACTTTAATCCCTGTTTTGTTTACAATAAATAATGTTATACCACGAAATGATATTTCTGTCAATTAGGAACGATTTAATTTGTAGTTATATTAAATTTTGTGGTGAAATTTTCATTCCATGATGTCAAAATAATATAGTATGATAAACAAAGGTATTTAAATGTGAAAATTAATTTACAAATCATTTTAAAAACAGTGGCGAAAAATACATAAATATTTTTTTCATACATATTTTTTTTTATTGAAAAATACATATATTTCTTTAGTCTTTTTTTGAATTAGGCATATTTTTGAAAGTGTGTTTTTCTTAATTGAAATAATATCCTTCTTCAGATCTCCGTCACAAAATGTGTACAATTTTTATTTCTCAAATATTCACATAATGAAATATTATTTCACCTTTAGCATGGCTTTTTAAGAAAAATAGATTTTTCACTTACCATAACTGGGATGAAAGAGGGACGCCAAAAGACACATCCAGAACAGTCTGAAACCCTGCATGATGTTCATCTAGAAGCTTCTCACTCAATCCAGAAAACGTTTCCACTCCACTATAATAAAGGAGTGAAATACTTCGTGTCACTCAAAATGCCTTTGTTAATGGCATCACTCATTTTCAAGGGAGAATAATACTCGTTTGGATATCACTTGTCTTTTCAGATTATTTAACTCAACTTGTCATGAAAAAGTTATTATGTAATGCCACATTTTTCATCCATTTTGAACTTATTATTTTTATATAACTGTTTTAGAAAGTTTTAAATTCACTGCGATTCTTTTAACGCAATTTTTTAGCACTTGATATTGTAACGCGTTAAATGTTTCAATTTACATAACAAATATTTTTTTTACACAAAAGAATTCTTAAATCGACTGTTATAAAAATGATTACGTTACTTTATTTTAATTTAATAAAAATTATGAAATTTCCACTGAAAAAACTGTAAAATATAAAGTTTTACAAAACACGAATCAATTAAAATTTCAAAATATTGACAGAAACTTCAGTTATTATTGGAAAAAAGAAAATCATATTTAGTAGTATTTAACAAATAACTCAGTAATATTTACGTTGATATTTGAATCAGCTTATACTATTTTGCAGATATTTCGATCAATTTACGATGGATATTCACATCAAAATAATGTTTGAAAAATTTAATGTCAACTATAAAGTACTTGTAAATGTATTGAATAAATCAATTAAACAGAGAAAATAAACGCTAAAAGTTTATTTACATTATATTTCATAGCTTATAATACTATTTGATTAAGATTATAAGTATCTACATAAAAAATCTATCATGCAAGCTAGAAATTCGGTAGCATTAAAAATATATTTTTTTATTTGTAAAAATGTTTTAACGCCACTCGGATTCCTAAGGGCCGGCAAAAGATTTTCTTTTCGTGACTCGAATTTCCCTGTAATTATTCTCAGTGATCGTCAATTATTTGGCATGGCCGGCTCGCGTGCCAAAATGCAAATTACGCGGTAAAAATACACTCTTATTCAGAAATCATGTTTACCTCACATCTAAATCTTTAACTTCCTAGTAAATTCACTAAAAATTATATCTTGATTGCGTGATTATGTTAACTGTGAATTTGGGTTAGTAGGTGCGTGGTCAATCCTTCACGAGGCCCGTGATCTGAAACAATACCAACACAAAATGTAAGAACATTAAGAAGAAATGTATTTTTTATTTACTCTATGACCAAAATGTTCAATATACTCAACGCAGCATAAAAATATATCATTGAAGACGAAATCAAAAATAAATTCATTCATGCCTTTCAAAAAAAAATATATATATATATCATTATGAAAGTATTAAGAATTTTATAATGTTAAATTTACTTACTAAAACCATTAAATTAAATACAACCTTATGCTTAAATTTATCACATATAATGAAAGAAGAACCATGTCTTACAGTATGGGTGGTAAGCCTTATACCAACTTGTAAGTCAAGTATTCCATACCACGCATAAAACAAAAAATGAAGGAAATATTACACAGTAATGGAATTAAGGAGTATTTTTAATTCTGACTTGTAGGGCCTGTTGCACTAATCTCCAATCAGTATTGAATTGACATAATACCAAATTTGATCTGGGGAGGACGTTGGTTAAATATTTCTTGGAAGTGGGTAATAATATGATGGAATTTGAACAGAAAAGATGATGTACATAAGCTGATTTACGTATGTATATGCAATCAAATTTTTGATTTGATGCGAAAAATCCCACTTAATTTTAATTTTTATGTGATTGGAGTTTGGTGCCGCAGGTGGTAATAGTCAAAGCTCAGCTTCAAGATCCCCTGGAAGTGAAAAGATAGCTGGACACGTATGAAGTTTTCTTTTTAATCACAAATCATACGTTCTAAATCAAGAGAAAGACGAAGAAGAAAATTCAAGAACCTTTGTTATCAGTCTATGATAGATATTGAAATATTGGTTCCAAAGCAATCTTTAGATTTAAAGTATTTATTTTATCATAAAGTGAGAAGAATAACAAAAATACACAATTCTTTAGAAGGTGGTGTCACACCACAGAGACAAGAAAAATAAAAACATGTATTCTACAGTTATGGATATTCTTAGATCTGATTTTTTATATTTCCACCACCGTGGATCGCAGTTCTACTGTAAGACATTCGTAAAATAGCAGACAAGTCGAGCATTGCAAAATACTGTGCAGTTTATGGCAGACCGATCTCGTTCCATCTGAGGCGGCACTCTGAGCAATGTGTCTCCAGAAGCGGCCACGTATGCGCCACTTGAGGACGGAGCGCACTAACGAAGGAAGGAATGGCAGAATGTTCAGCTCGACTCAATGGCGGCTCCAATTGTAAGGCTAGCTGGAGAAACCAGATCTCCATAATATGTGTGCATTCCATCCCAAGAATGAGTTTTTACTTCTAATCTAATCTAATCTAATCTAAGCTGCAAAGATATATATCATTAAAGATTTATACTAAATGCATTCCCTCAAGCAGATATGTATAATTTCGCGCTAACACATGCCGCATGTGGACCTACAATATACAAACCCAATCTCAAATGAACATAAGCCTTGCAACTCTTGCCGTCCTTCCCTGAAACAGGGGTGACATTGGCAAAGTGAACCAATTTTTATATAATGGGTGGTCAGCCGCATAACAACCTATAAGTCAAGGAACATACATGACAAACTACATTTTTTAAATCAAAGAATAAAAATAACAATATATACATGGACATAAAAAACTAAATCATAAAACCAATTTCACTTTAACAAACCCTAGCCGCCAACATCACAGATCAACCGCCATTTCTTTCTATCCTTGCATACTTCTTTCATATTTTATACTTCCAATAATAATAATAATAATAATAATAGATAATATTGGGATGATTTAGTTGGTGAATCGTACCTCAAGAGCCCTCTGCGAGCTTGATCGTTGCTGTAGAAAGTGCCGATTCTCAAGCAAGACCCATTTGCTGTAAGGCTGGATGGACCTTTAGTGACCGGTATTTGGTAAAGGTATATGAATTTTTCATCCAGCGAAAAGCATATTGTTATGTAAATATAAATATTGAAATAAGTATGGGTAGTTATAGTTATAAGAGTTCTCATAGGTATAGGTAGGTAGGATCGATAATTGTGTATAAGTGTAGAATTCTCTAGGCTAAGTAGGTACTTGTTATAATTATAGGAATTCTGTATTACATTTGTAGGTAGGATTTTGGTTGTATCTCTAGGTAGTACGTGAAGCGTCGAGAAGTAATAATTACTCTGGAACCGTCTGGCGACTTTAGTTCTGGATCATACTGCTCTGAAGAGTATAAAGGTGCGAATGGCCTGCAGAGCGGGCCAGTATCATAGAGACTTACAAACACATCGAAGTCATCTGATCAGTGAACCAAAACCAAGTGGAATAATCGAGAAAGTAGTGTGAAAATAAATTTTGTAACTGTGTAAAAATAAATAACTATTGAAGAAGACCTGTGTATTTTTAATTTGAAGACAATTGAACCCTAATTTCGTAACAATTGGCGTCAGGTGCGGAATTGTCAAGAAAAATTAAGATCTTCTGTCTAAAAATAAATAAAATAAATTAAATAGTGTTAAAATGAACTTTATTCAAATTGAACTTTGTGTGAACTGACTTTTGTGAAAACAAGTGTTTAAATAAATTTTTGTTAAAAGAAAAGACGCAAAAGCAAGTTGCTTATAAATTCTGGAACATCATATGGAACATAATTCTGGACATAACATAATGACTATTTTACCGCATTGAGAAAGTCATCAAATTGGACCATAGTTTTTTTATTATTGTGTGTGATTAAAAAAATAAAATAAATAAATAAAAATCTTGAAAAAAAAAATATTACAAAAGAACGTTCCAGATTCATCGAGAAAAAGTTTTTGAATAACTGTGCTTCGTTTACAAGTGTGTGAATGTACATTAAGTACCTACCTGTGTGTTGGAGAGACTTGAGACGAAATAAATAATTATGTACTATCAGACATTATTATGTTAAAAATATTGGTGATTTAAAAATAAATATTAAAAGACAGTACCTACCAATCAGTGTAATCAGATAAATTATTATTTTGCTAAAGTACGTATTCAAAACAGCTATATATATAAAACTCAAAACTTGTATTAAATAAATTTAAAAATATTTTCGTTTTGAAGTAAATTTTAAAAAAAAAATGGCAACCAAAGTGAACGTCAAGGACCTCAAAGTCACAGAGCTTAAAAATGAGCTTCTGGAGAGGGACCTGGAGACCTCAGGAGGAAAGGCGGCCTTACAAGCACGCCTCATAGAGGCCTTGGAACAGTCAGGCGAAGACCCGGCATATTTTGTCATGGCGTCTGGAGGGGACCGCGCCTTGGACGAGCTAAATATCAGCATCACAAAGTCCATGAAGGAGGAGCTAACACACAATGCCAAGACCCTGGAGGAGAAGATGGCTGACAACGCCAAGACCCTGGAGGAGAAGATGGCTAACAACGCCAAGACCCTGCAGGAGAACCTGACGGACCTGAAAGTGGAGATGGCTGAAAACGCCAAGGCTCTGCAGGAAGACCTCTCCACCATGAAGGAAGACCTCGCCAACATGAAAGAGAAGATGAGCGAGAATCTCACAACCCTGAAGGGAGAAATGGAGGAGAAGATGACAGCCCTGAAGGGAGAAATGGAGACTCGGATGTCAAATCTGGAGGTGCATCTGCGTGCCGAGCTGACTGACAAGTGCCAGATGGAGTCCACCAGAATATCCCCCAAAGACGGCCTTCACGACGAGACCGACCAGGGATGCTCAACTCCAACCAGGGTCACTAGAGGGGATGACGACCCTTCGCTGTCGAAGCACAACCTTCCGACCTTCGACGGGAAGACGTCGTGGGAGGAGTATTTGACCCTCTTTGAGACGGCTGCCATGATGGGAGCCTGGAGCCAGCAGAAGAAGGCTTCGGTTCTCAGCCTGTCGATCCGAGGAGACGCTCTCAGGGTTCTGCAGGCCATACCCCTGGACAACCGTGGTGACTTTGGGCAGCTGAAGCAGCGCTTGGATATGCGCTATGGCCACAAGTGCCTGGAGCAGCTGTACAAGTCACACTACGGACTGATCATGCTGCACTGGTTTGGCTTCTGAAATTCAAAAACCCAGAAGGGCAAGTGGCTAGATGAATTGAAAGGCTCCAGGAGTATGATTATGACTCCGAACATAGACCTGGCACGCTTCATCGAAATGCGGATGCATTATCCAGACGACCATGCGCCAGTGACTGCAAACATTGCAGCAAGATGGAGGACAAGGTAGCAATTGTCCAAAGGACGACCACCGAAGATGAGGACTGGCAAGATGAAAAATTGGCGCAAGACCAACTGAATGATCCGGACTTGAAGTATGTGATAGAATGGGCGCGAGAAGGAGAAAGGCCAACCTGGGAAAAACTCGCCCCCTTATCACCAACTGTCAAGGCTTATTGGGCTCAATGGGGATCCATAGTGATAGAAGGAGGGTTCCTGAAACGAAAGATCGAGAAGGAAGACGGCACACTTAGAAGAAAGCAAACCCTCGTTCCGAGGAGCCGAGTACCGGAAATCCTTGGACTGCTGCATGGAGGAACTTCTGGAGGACATCTAGGCGTTAAGAAGACGCTGGAGAAAGTGAAAGAGCGATTTTACTGGATCAACTGCAGCGAAGACGTCAAAGATTGGTGTCGAAAATGTGTAACCTGTGCAACGGCCAATGGACCGCAAAGGAAAAGGCGAGCACCAATGCGTCAGTACAATGTTGGCAGCCCCTTTGAAAGAATTGCCATCGACATAGCTGGCCCATTTCCTACAACTGAGAAGGGTAACAAGTACATCATGGTGGTGATGGATTACTTCAGCAAGTGGGTGGAAGCTTACTCAATCCCTAACCAAGAGGCCGTAACCGTGACTGAAGTTCTAGTTACCGAATTTATCAGCAGGTTTGGCGTACCCCTGGAATTACATTCTGATCAGGGAAGGAACTTTGAAGCTGCTATCTTCCAGCAAATGTGTGAGCGGCTAGGGATCTACAAGACCAGGACCACTGCGCTACATCCACAGTCTGATGGAATGGTGGAAAGGATGAACCGTACCGTGGGGAGGTACTTAGCCAAAGTAGTGTCCAGCCATCAGCGGGACTGGGACCGACATCTGCCTTTGTTCTTATTGGCTTACCGGTCGGCTGTTCAGGAAACGACGAAGAAGACTCCCAGCAGCATACTGTTTGGGCGAGAAATGCGACTTCCTTGTGATCTCAAATTTGGCTGCAAACCAGGTGAAGACCTAGCCGGAGAAGACTATGTGACAGACCTTCGCAGGAGGCTGGATGACATCCATGATCAGGTCCGCATGAACATCGGGGAAGCCAGCGATCAAATGAAGGAGCGCTATGACACCAGAGCTGACAGCATGGGGTACAAAGCTGGTGACTGGGTGTGGCTTTTTGACCCCAAGAGGCGCCAAGGATACTGTCCGAAACTTCAGCGTTCCTGGGACGGGCCGTACGAGATCTTGGAGCGCATCAACGATGTGGTCTACCGCATAAAAAAGAGACCAAACGGAAAACCAAGGGTCGTGCACTACAATCGCCTCTCACCATACCTAGGCGATAATGATGACCAACCAGCCCAAAAAGTACGACAGTGCGTCGCATCCGAAAGATCACCAGCCTTTGAGACGTTTTGGGAGAACGCGAAGGCAGGGCAGAAGTTTCGCCATGGAGTGACCACAGAAGTCCACAAGGACTTATTTGAGGTCACTAGGGACCACACACTGGCATGCAGTGTACCGGAAGATCTAGATATGTCTAGAGGAATTGCACGGGTCTTCCGATACAAATTCGGAGAACCGCAACCCTCGAGCAGCCCGCAAGGAAGAGCTCTAAGACTACCGAAGGGGCGTCAACAAGCATACTGCCTGGTTGTCCCGGATTCCAGCAACCTGGAAGAGGACTACAAGGCATTGTGGGACGGCCTTGTTGAGCTGCGTGACTACATGTTGGAGGATCAGCAGGCGCGTCTGGCAATACCGAAGATGGGTGGCGGCCGCGCTAATCGAGACTGGCGGATAATCCGGAGTATGATTGAAGCAGTGTTCTCGGGAGTCGGCATCAGCGTCATGGTGTGCTGCGAGCAAGCGCAGCCGAGAGCCAGTGGGGAGAAATCCGTGGACTGCCACTTCTTCCTGACCACAGGGTGTCGACGTGGATCAGCATGCCCCTACCTACACAGAGTCAAGACTGTTCCGGGACGAAACAGTCTAGGTGGGGGGTAGTGTTATGTAAATATAAATATTGAAATAAGTATGGGTAGTTATAGTTATAAGAGTTCTCATAGGTATAGGTAGGTAGGATCGATAATTGTGTATAAGTGTAGAATTCTCTAGGCTAAGTAGGTACTTGTTATAATTATAGGAATTCTGTATTACATTTGTAGGTAGGATTTTGGTTGTATCTCTAGGTAGTACGTGAAGCGTCGAGAAGTAATAATTACTCTGGAACCGTCTGGCGACTTTAGTTCTGGATCATACTGCTCTGAAGAGTATAAAGGTGCGAATGGCCTGCAGAGCGGGCCAGTATCATAGAGACTTACAAACACATCGAAGTCATCTGATCAGTGAACCAAAACCAAGTGGAATAATCGAGAAAGTAGTGTGAAAATAAATTTTGTAACTGTGTAAAAATAAATAACTATTGAAGAAGACCTGTGTATTTTTAATTTGAAGACAATTGAACCCTAATTTCGTAACAATTGGCGTCAGGTGCGGAATTGTCAAGAAAAATTAAGATCTTCTGTCTAAAAATAAATAAAATAAATTAAATAGTGTTAAAATGAACTTTATTCAAATTGAACTTTGTGTGAACTGACTTTTGTGAAAACAAGTGTTTAAATAAATTTTTGTTAAAAGAAAAGACGCAAAAGCAAGTTGCTTATAAATTCTGGAACATCATATGGAACATAATTCTGGACATAACATAATGACTATTTTACCGCATTGAGAAAGTCATCAAATTGGACCATAGTTTTTTTATTATTGTGTGTGATTAAAAAAATAAAATAAATAAATAAAAATCTTGAAAAAAAAAATATTACAAAAGAACGTTCCAGATTCATCGAGAAAAAGTTTTTGAATAACTGTGCTTCGTTTACAAGTGTGTGAATGTACATTAAGTACCTACCTGTGTGTTGGAGAGACTTGAGACGAAATAAATAATTATGTACTATCAGACATTATTATGTTAAAAATATTGGTGATTTAAAAATAAATATTAAAAGACAGTACCTACCAATCAGTGTAATCAGATAAATTATTATTTTGCTAAAGTACGTATTCAAAACAGCTATATATATAAAACTCAAAACTTGTATTAAATAAATTAAAAATATTTTCGTTTTGAAGTAAATTTTAAAAAAAAAATGGCAACCAAAGTGAACGTCAAGGACCTCAAAGTCACAGAGCTTAAAAATGAGCTTCTGGAGAGGGACCTGGAGACCTCAGGAGGAAAGGCGGCCTTACAAGCACGCCTCATAGAGGCCTTGGAACAGTCAGGCGAAGACCCGGCATATTTTGTCATGGCGTCTGGAGGGGACCGCGCCTTGGACGAGCTAAATATCAGCATCACAAAGTCCATGAAGGAGGAGCTAACACACAATGCCAAGACCCTGGAGGAGAAGATGGCTGACAACGCCAAGACCCTGGAGGAGAAGATGGCTAACAACGCCAAGACCCTGCAGGAGAACCTGACGGACCTGAAAGTGGAGATGGCTGAAAACGCCAAGGCTCTGCAGGAAGACCTCTCCACCATGAAGGAAGACCTCGCCAACATGAAAGAGAAGATGAGCGAGAATCTCACAACCCTGAAGGGAGAAATGGAGGAGAAGATGACAGCCCTGAAGGGAGAAATGGAGACTCGGATGTCAAATCTGGAGGTGCATCTGCGTGCCGAGCTGACTGACAAGTGCCAGATGGAGTCCACCAGAATATCCCCCAAAGACGGCCTTCACGACGAGACCGACCAGGGATGCTCAACTCCAACCAGGGTCACTAGAGGGGATGACGACCCTTCGCTGTCGAAGCACAACCTTCCGACCTTCGACGGGAAGACGTCGTGGGAGGAGTATTTGACCCTCTTTGAGACGGCTGCCATGATGGGAGCCTGGAGCCAGCAGAAGAAGGCTTCGGTTCTCAGCCTGTCGATCCGAGGAGACGCTCTCAGGGTTCTGCAGGCCATACCCCTGGACAACCGTGGTGACTTTGGGCAGCTGAAGCAGCGCTTGGATATGCGCTATGGCCACAAGTGCCTGGAGCAGCTGTACAAGTCACACTACGGACTGATCATGCTGCACTGGTTTGGCTTCTGAAATTCAAAAACCCAGAAGGGCAAGTGGCTAGATGAATTGAAAGGCTCCAGGAGTATGATTATGACTCCGAACATAGACCTGGCACGCTTCATCGAAATGCGGATGCATTATCCAGACGACCATGCGCCAGTGACTGCAAACATTGCAGCAAGATGGAGGACAAGGTAGCAATTGTCCAAAGGACGACCACCGAAGATGAGGACTGGCAAGATGAAAAATTGGCGCAAGACCAACTGAATGATCCGGACTTGAAGTATGTGATGGAATGGGCGCGAGAAGGAGAAAGGCCAACCTGGGAAAAACTCGCCCCCTTATCACCAACTGTCAAGGCTTATTGGGCTCAATGGGGATCCATAGTGATAGAAGGAGGGTTCCTGAAACGAAAGATCGAGAAGGAAGACGGCACACTTAGAAGAAAGCAAACCCTCGTTCCGAGGAGCCGAGTACCGGAAATCCTTGGACTGCTGCATGGAGGAACTTCTGGAGGACATCTAGGCGTTAAGAAGACGCTGGAGAAAGTGAAAGAGCGATTTTACTGGATCAACTGCAGCGAAGACGTCAAAGATTGGTGTCGAAAATGTGTAACCTGTGCAACGGCCAATGGACCGCAAAGGAAAAGGCGAGCACCAATGCGTCAGTACAATGTTGGCAGCCCCTTTGAAAGAATTGCCATCGACATAGCTGGCCCATTTCCTACAACTGAGAAGGGTAACAAGTACATCATGGTGGTGATGGATTACTTCAGCAAGTGGGTGGAAGCTTACTCAATCCCTAACCAAGAGGCCGTAACCGTGACTGAAGTTCTAGTTACCGAATTTATCAGCAGGTTTGGCGTACCCCTGGAATTACATTCTGATCAGGGAAGGAACTTTGAAGCTGCTATCTTCCAGCAAATGTGTGAGCGGCTAGGGATCTACAAGACCAGGACCACTGCGCTACATCCACAGTCTGATGGAATGGTGGAAAGGATGAACCGTACCGTGGGGAGGTACTTAGCCAAAGTAGTGTCCAGCCATCAGCGGGACTGGGACCGACATCTGCCTTTGTTCTTATTGGCTTACCGGTCGGCTGTTCAGGAAACGACGAAGAAGACTCCCAGCAGCATACTGTTTGGGCGAGAAATGCGACTTCCTTGTGATCTCAAATTTGGCTGCAAACCAGGTGAAGACCTAGCCGGAGAAGACTATGTGACAGACCTTCGCAGGAGGCTGGATGACATCCATGATCAGGTCCGCATGAACATCGGGGAAGCCAGCGATCAAATGAAGGAGCGCTATGACACCAGAGCTGACAGCATGGGGTACAAAGCTGGTGACTGGGTGTGGCTTTTTGACCCCAAGAGGCGCCAAGGATACTGTCCGAAACTTCAGCGTTCCTGGGACGGGCCGTACGAGATCTTGGAGCGCATCAACGATGTGGTCTACCGCATAAAAAAGAGACCAAACGGAAAACCAAGGGTCGTGCACTACAATCGCCTCTCACCATACCTAGGCGATAATGATGACCAACCAGCCCAAAAAGTACGACAGTGCGTCGCATCCGAAAGATCACCAGCCTTTGAGACGTTTTGGGAGAACGCGAAGGCAGGGCAGAAGTTTCGCCATGGAGTGACCACAGAAGTCCACAAGGACTTATTTGAGGTCACTAGGGACCACACACTGGCATGCAGTGTACCGGAAGATCTAGATATGTCTAGAGGAATTGCACGGGTCTTCCGATACAAATTCGGAGAACCGCAACCCTCGAGCAGCCCGCAAGGAAGAGCTCTAAGACTACCGAAGGGGCGTCAACAAGCATACTGCCTGGTTGTCCCGGATTCCAGCAACCTGGAAGAGGACTACAAGGCATTGTGGGACGGCCTTGTTGAGCTGCGTGACTACATGTTGGAGGATCAGCAGGCGCGTCTGGCAATACCGAAGATGGGTGGCGGCCGCGCTAATCGAGACTGGCGGATAATCCGGAGTATGATTGAAGCAGTGTTCTCGGGAGTCGGCATCAGCGTCATGGTGTGCTGCGAGCAAGCGCAGCCGAGAGCCAGTGGGGAGAAATCCGTGGACTGCCACTTCTTCCTGACCACAGGGTGTCGACGTGGATCAGCATGCCCCTACCTACACAGAGTCAAGACTGTTCCGGGACGAAACAGTCTAGGTGGGGGGTAGTGTTATGTAAATATAAATATTGAAATAAGTATGGGTAGTTATAGTTATAAGAGTTCTCATAGGTATAGGTAGGTAGGATCGATAATTGTGTATAAGTGTAGAATTCTCTAGGCTAAGTAGGTACTTGTTATAATTATAGGAATTCTGTATTACATTTGTAGGTAGGATTTTGGTTGTATCTCTAGGTAGTACGTGAAGCGTCGAGAAGTAATAATTACTCTGGAACCGTCTGGCGACTTTAGTTCTGGATCATACTGCTCTGAAGAGTATAAAGGTGCGAATGGCCTGCAGAGCGGGCCAGTATCATAGAGACTTACAAACACATCGAAGTCATCTGATCAGTGAACCAAAACCAAGTGGAATAATCGAGAAAGTAGTGTGAAAATAAATTTTGTAACTGTGTAAAAATAAATAACTATTGAAGAAGACCTGTGTATTTTTAATTTGAAGACAATTGAACCCTAATTTCGTAACAATATTTTAAAATATAAATGATATATTTATTTGTGCTCCCCCGGGGTTTGAACCCACAACCTTTCATTTACGAGTAAGAAGTGGTAACCGCTAGACTTCGGACCGGTCTAAATTAAAGGTGTTTTAGTAAAAAGAAACGAATGCCCCGAAAGGGATTACGTGTAGCATGTGGAATCTATTTATTTTTACAGATTCTTCATTAAAAGTGAGGGCTTCTTAGATCCCTTTCATTTCATGTGAAATTCTTGTTATTTATTTTGTGTGTTGTGTGTGAAAGTCAAGGGCGTGCATATCATGAATTATTTTAAATGAATGTGAGAAAATATTTATTTATAGACTGTGAAAGTTAAGTAAAGCTTATCGGTAATTTTGTCTTAGAGTTCGAAATAAATACCAAAATGGGAAATCATTTCTGGCACCCTTCGCGAGGATTGTACGCTAGCCCTAGCTTATTGAAAGCAAGCATTCTACCAACTGAGCTTTCAACCAGACGTTAGTAAGAAACAATATCGTAGACTTGTTATATGTGATTTTAGGAGTATACTGACTTTATTTACTTACTGACTGTAAAACTTGCTATCATTTTATAAATAAATTAATATAAAAATTTATATCAATGTGGTATCCATGTGATAATCCCCCAATTTATACTGTAAAGGTATAATTGAATACTCAATTATTATACATTGACATATATATGTACAGCAAGTGTACTAACCTAATTAGAGCACATTTTTTTAATGAGCATAAACAGTGCAACTTCTGCTACCGTTCCCTGAAAAGGGATGATATTCGCAAAGAAAAGCATTTTTTACTGTTATGAGTGGTCGCGTTTTGCTAAATCAGGCCTGTCCAACATACGGCCCGCGACGACATCAACAGATATTGCGCAATAAGTTCAATCATTTAACTTAGTTCAAGCTATCTATCGACTGTCAACTATGAGAGTAGTCGGAAAAGTGTGGCTTGGAGGCGATAAATTCACTGAAAAGAAAATAGGTAAGAAAACAATGACATCTCATTTTGATTTGAAATTGCATGTTTCCCCCCCCCCCATCATCGACAAAAAATCAGATGAAATTTCAAAATTTACTAGCAGTGCGTCTACCCCCCTCCCCCCCCCGGTCGTCGCTATTTATGGCCCCCCACGATTACAAAACTACTAAATCTGGCCCTCCACAATATAATGTTGGACACCCCTGTGCTAAAATATACCAAATCAATCATTAGAAAATCACTTTTGTCACTGCTGCACTAAAAAGGGATATTGTGCTTGTACCAGACCATCTATGCATTCTATGCAAAATATTCCCTATAATGAAGAAAATTATCAATTCAGTTTTACAAATCTTTGTTTAATTTGCCTTAAGAATTTTCCTCCTAAGGTAGGTATACCTGTAGCAGGATTATACGCAAACTTACATGCTCTTGCTTGCGTATGTGCACACAATTTCGACTTCAATTGTTCGTATATCTCTACATAAACGTTTCAACTAAATTAATTTTGTATCATAACAACATCATTGTCTGATCATATTCCCATTAAGGCATGACTCTGGAACATCTCGTGTCACTGTAACCGACATAAGATATTTAAACGGATACATTGGCAGGTATGTTCGCTGTATGCGAAGTGACAGCTTGCAGCGGACGCTTCCAGCTACAGTACAAAGCGTTCGATTAATACACAATGTCAGGAATATTATCGACACATTCCCTGTTTAAACATAAACACATTGTTTAAGATATTAACGTTTTATCTGTCACTAGTAAAACAATGTTGACTTATTTAAATAAATAAATCCAATAAAGAAATGATGTTTATTTGTAAATAATAGTATTTCATACAAAATTAAAAAAAAAATTAAAAATGTTATAAACTTTGCTTTTTATACAAAAAACAATTTACATAAGTTACTGTTCAACAATAGGGATAAAATAGATAAACTGGATATGGGTGGAGTTTATAAAATTACATGTAATGACTGTGAGGCTTAATATATTGGTGAGACAGGGAGATCAGTGCGCACAAGGTTTAAAGAACATTCCAGAGCACTCAGAGGCTTATCTGCATACTCTGAGATGGCAGACCATTGCATTGATAAAGACCATACTTTCGATATTACCAATGTAGAGGTAATGCACTCTGAGTGTGAAGTGAGGAGACTGATGGCTCTGGAAGCGTTGGAAATCTACAAAAATAAAAATAAAGACTTAGTGAATGTGCAGATTCCCTATGTTTCACCAATATTGCAATAACTTGTTTTTTATTTTGTTATTATTGTTATTATTTTTATTTAACTAACACATTTTATTTTTATTGTACCTATTAAAATTTTTAATTTCATTATACCTAACAATAATGCATTTTTTAATCTTACATTTGTGTTTAAAAAAAATTTAATCTATGAATTTTGCTTTTGTTTTGGAAAAAAATTGTTTTGAAAATTGTTTTGAAAATTATTTTATAAAAATATATTTGTAACCATTCTGCTCTTGAAGATGCCTCATTAGGCGAAAATATTCGAGCAAAAAAAAGAATAAAGTGAATTAAAACAATGTTTTACCATTTATATTTTTAAATATTTATCCAATAAAGAAATTTTGGGTTGATAGAAGGAAAAAATCACAGAGGATATTTAATTTAAAATAAAATGAATTTTCACTGTGTGAATACACAAACCCTACAAAATCTAGAGGATATTTAAGACCGAAAGAAAGATCAACAAAAAAATATTAAAATTGAATATCAGGAATAATATGTTACATTCATTGCTTATTTGTAAGCGTATTTTTTGTAATATTAATCGGTTATCTGCCTCTAGAACAACCATGTTGACTTATAAAACAATAAAACGTTAAATTTTAGATAGAGCTACGACTGTTTGACATATAACATTTACAAATCACCCTTGACTTTAATAATAATAACATTCTTTGGATATTAGACGATCGCTAAGGGAGAGCTTATATTATTCTCTACGTTTACACGTAAACTAAATTAATGTAAATTTTCGTTGCTTATTTTGAGCTCAAAAACCATAGAACTGGTTAGGCTGACTCAGCTTTCACCAAAAATAATTTACTGTCCTCTCACAAGCAGGAAAACTCCTACTTTACATAATTGAAGTGGTTGGCGTAAGGTCAGTTCCCTTACAAGTGAACTCACCACCACTCACTACTCACCAGATTCCGACTCCTTCAGGGACAACGTGGTAAGAAGGTGGAGTATTCGCGCAGCTTAGTTTGTTGTGTGAGCAAATAAGACCAGTTATCTCTTCAGTAACATAGAGATAACGAGATTTTAATAATGTAAAAACAAACACAAAGTTCTTCTTTGCGAGTTGATTTATTCCCTCGAGCGCTTTCCATGTTATCACACCATTACCAAGAGAACAATAGCAGTGCCAAGAATAGTGTAAACAGCGCCAAAAATATTGTAACTATGTTATAGACATCTGTCATTGGAGCATTAGAGATCTTATATTTTTGTATCATGATTTGTCTTGTATAAATTCTTTTCAGTGCTCTGTTGATGTCTTTACAAATAATATTAAATAAAGAACAAATATCAAATATAATTTTAATCAATGAATGAAATTAATTCAACTCGTGAATAAAAGTATGTGTTTTATTTTTATAATATTAATTTAAAATGAATCTTCACAACGTAAATACACAAACCCTGAAACTTTTATAACAAGATCTGTGTGCTTCAGCAGTTATAGGGTTAAATTGTTGTAAGTAGTATCACTGCTAAAATAAAAAGGCGTTCATTTAGTAGCAGGGGCGTCAGATGTTGCTTAGTGCGGCTTAAGTCTGTTTCCGTGGTTGCGACAGCTGACAGCTAACCTATTTATTTATACGAGTGTGCAAGCAGAGAGAGCATGCACCGGGGGACGAGGTTTTAGATTTCACATGGAAAGTGGGGTTAAATTTTGTTTATTTGCAAATAGAGAACCCAACAGATTCAGAAAAAAAATAAAAACCCGTCCATGCGTTGCAACGATTTCAATGTTAATATGCAGGTACTTACAAGTTTAAAAATTTTGGAATAGAGATATATATCTGAATGAAAACCCGTAGAAATTAAATCTATAATCTATCTATAATTTAAGCTGCAAGGATATGTTAACATTTAAGGCTCATATGAAATGCATGCCTACAGACAGGCATATGTAAGTTCGCGCCTACACATTCTGCATGTGTGCATACAAATAAAGAAAATTTCACATGGACATAAACCTTGCAACTCCTGCCGCCGTTCCCTGAACCGGGGTGGCATTGGCAAAAGTGAACCGATTTTTACAGCACGGGTGGTCAGCCTCGTACCAACCTATCAGTCAAGGAGCAATATAGAGAATGAAATCCAGAAGGAGCGTTTTTTTCAGGGATCTGACGACTTGATTTATCAAAGTTGGAGCTTTCTGACGTTTCGCTTATGTTTTCGATGGAATTTTTCAGCGTGATGATGAAAAACTAATTTTCTGGAACTAATTAACTAAAAAACTAATAAACTGGAATTTTCAGCTCTATATATTACAGCAACATATCTTGGAAACAAACGCTCCACTGGCCGTATAAACCGGAAAAAATCTACGTTTTCGAAAACATATTTTTCTTTTAAACTAAAGAAATCTTGAACTTTCTTGCGGCTCGGAGGACCAAAAAGTAAGATTATTTTTGGCGAGAATGAATCTTGATGATCATATTTTGTACAAATTCTGTCAAAAATCATAGATTGCTGCCTTTGATGCTTTACTTCTCTTATTATTACACTTTAAGGTATATTAGTGATAAATTAGCGTTTTTTGCTCGACTCCCAAAACCGCCCCCCTCGTACAACTCCTAGCATGCACTCCTTTGCAAGTTGCAAGTTGCACATGCTACGAGCGCCCTCCCCTAGGTAATTAAAGTCGCTTTTTGTTAATCTTGTCTCCCAACTTTGTTTTGCTTTTGTGCCAGCCACGTTCTGCGCGAGTTGTAAAAAAGACAAACGGAGCAAAAAACTGAAATTGCCTGCGAATGAGCTAAATTACAGCGTACACGGAAAAGGAATAAAAATAAAACTCGGGGTTTATAATTACGATGTTGTACGTTGAAAAAAAATCTCTTAGCGTGTATGCAAGCACGTAAAAACGCTTCTTAGTTGCACGTTGAATAATTATATTATGCTCAAGCTACTCCGTACGAGTCTTGCGCGTATACGTCAAAAGGACTCGTAGCAAGTTCTTACTTTTATGATAAAAAAAGGTTTTATTTGGTCAAAAAGCTCAGTTAGTAGAATCCTTGCGTTCAAAGCCAGAAGGCTAGTGTTGTATCCTCACCAAAAGTATCAGAAATAGTTTGTTTTCCAAAAAATCATACAACCAATAAAATTGATTAAGCCTTTACAAGAAATGAGAACCTGCCTTACGATTGCAGGAGCCCCCACTTTAAGTGAAGTAGTAGGCGAAAGGCTGGCCACATGCGATGAATTCAAAATTACTATTAGATACTCTTTTTTATAATTATTAACAAAATTACTATTAGAAGTTGCAACTAAGTTGCGTTCTTGGGTTGCATTTTTTGTACCTTCTCTAATCTAATCTAAGTTGCAAAGATATGTTACATTGGAGATTCACAATTTATGCAATCTCGCAAGCAGAAACGTACAAATTTGCGTTTGTACATGCCGCATGTGAACTTACAACATAAAAACCCAAATCTCAAAAGGACATACACCCTGTAACTCTTGCCGTCCTACCCTGAAACAGGGGTGAAATTGGCAATGAGAACCATTTTTGCAGTATGGGTATTATAGCCTACCCTGAAACAGGGATGAAGTTGGCAATGAGAACCATTTTTGCAGTATGGGTATTATAGCCTACCCTGAAACAGGGATGAAGTTGGCAATGAGAACCATTTTTGCAGTATGGGTATTATAGCCTACCCTGAAACAGGGATGAAGTTGGCAATGAGAACCATTTTTGCAGTATGGGTATTATAGCCTACCCTGAAACAGGGATGAAGTTGGCAATGAGAACCATTTTTGCAGTATGGGTATTATAACCACCTAAATAGCTAAAAAATAAAAATAATATGTCTTTCAAGATAAAAATAAAAGTGTAGTTGAAATATTGTTTGAATGTAATTTGTTGAATCGTTTCGCTTACACCTGTTCATAAAACATATACATCTATGAAGATAAACATTCAATAACCTGTCCATAAGTAATGAGGGTGTCAACTGTCCTGAAATTATTAAATACGTGCATAAAGGGGTCATCACTATGTATGCAATTTCACATCAAGCTTATCAATAGCACAGAGACTGTTCACTGTTCAGCTTACATGACTAATTGCATTCTATTCACTTTGATATGTTGCAAACGTTCAATGGAAATAACTCTTACGTAAAATTGCCACTGTTATAGCGCGTATTAGGCCTTGTATCTGATACTACCACAACTGAGATTGGATTAGTGATAGATTCACTGATACTGACGCGGCTGTAGCTCTCCATTGCGTCAATATATTTAAACATGATGAACTAATGGTACCTACTATGAAATAAATAAGTATTGCTAATATAATTAACAGTGCGCGATGTTTGTGGTTGCTGCTCAAAACCAGTCCTTACCCGTTACTCATGAAATAGTCAGAACCACAGCATTTGAACACTCATTCAAAGCTATATAATTTTCAAGTCGTGGAAAACCTTCCCGTGAAGGTAAAGAAAGCAGGAAAGGATGTTTAAGACCCTCTTATGAGACTCTAATAAAAACAAAGTTTTAAAAACCTCGTATGATAAGTCTACCTCGTATAATAAGTCTACCTCGTATGATAAGTCTACCTCGTATGATAAGTCTATCATCTGAGCTACCGACTATTGTTTTTTTAATTGCTGTTTCTTAATTGATTGGGAGAATGCACTTCAATGTTTGTAAAAACTTATTCTTTTCTTATTTGTTTTTACATAAAATTTATCATGATGTAAATTCGCAACCAATCTATACCCTTCATTCCGTTTATTTATGTATCTGTGAGTTCCTAGTTCAGGGAAAGAGAAATAATTGGGAGAAAAATATCGTAACGAGTTGTAGAGAAAAATCTTGAAATTCAAAGAAACAAGTCGGCATTGATTTGAATAATGGGCTCTCAGGTAAGAGTTGCAAATGAGAGCAGTCTGTGAAAGGGGGCGTAATATGAAAGAGTTGCAGGAAAAAGGGGTTCTTCAGCGAGACGAAGAGCATTTTCCTCTTTCAGAGGGGGCAGAGCACCTTTCCGCTTCCCGTCTAGGGAGCAGGAAGCAATGTGGAGGCAGGTTGAAGTGAGGAACAACTGGAGCATCTGATCAGAAGTCATTTGTTGCGACTGGGTGAACTAGAACTAGAAATAAAGTAAGAAATGTCTACGGAGCTGAGCATAGGACTAAAAGTTGTATTCTGAGCCAGTTGAAGAATGAAGTTTTATTTGTGTGGGTAATCGAGCTGAACTCAGTTCTTCATTGAAACATACATATTTTTGAGTTCGTAGTTATTCTAAATACTCGAAATTCATTCACTTTCGTGCTAATAAATTTTGGAGTACAGCTCCTCTAAAATATTAAACTGATTTCCAATACACCCTAAATGCGAACTTGTAATTAAAAAGCTGACGAAATAATTGGATACTTTTATAGTAGAATGGACTTAAACTTTTTTTAAATTTGAAAATATTTTTAAATAAAGTTGTCAAAATTTTGTCTACGCCAATTCCCGTGCGGACTTCATTGTTAAGAAATGTAGATGTTCATCTTTATTTTTTAAGCCCTTAGAATTAATTTATTCATTATTTTATAATTTCTTTAAAATGAAATATACTAGATGATATTGAATTTCCTCATTCCTGACGATTCGTCGACAACTGCCATGAGAGTCATTCAGTGTCCAGTTTTATAGCCATTTCTCACCGTTCGGGATTTGTCGTGTCTCACCGTCAACCAATCAGAGCACGCGTGACGACCAATCCTGGATTCTCATTTTGAGTTGCAGGGTGTATGTCCATATGAGATTTGGTTTTCATGTTGTAGGCGCACATGAGGCATGTGCAAGCGCAAACTTGCACATGTCTGGTTGTGAAAATGCATGTAATGTGAATCTCCAATGTAACATATCTTTGCAACTTAGATTAGATTAGATTAGATTTGCAGTGGTGTACCGCTGTGACACTTTTCAAACATTAATTAAATCATCACCCCTAAGGGTGTATATAGTTTCAATATATTACAACGACTTAAAACTAAATGAATGATGTAAACTTATGGACACAGCTGTTCCCACCTAACCTATCGGAAATTTCTTTACACTTGATGACGTAATCACATTGTCGTACTTGTTCAGACTCAATTTTCTAACTAAGTCGTTCATTCGAATTGCAATAAAAAAAAGCTCTATGAAGCTGGATTGACAAGAGCCGCGTAGTCGTTGCTTGCATTTTCTGTGACATGGCAGACTGCATACGGGAATAATTGTTGCTTAACGTATTCATGAGGCGAGCTAGTCCCCAGGCAGGGAGGTTGCTTTGAGCCGGTAGTTGCCGGTAGTTGCCGGTAGTTGTCCACAGTGTGCACCGCGAGACGGTAAGTAATCAACAATGGCAAACATAGAATCAGCTAGATTGCTCCGCGGTGCCGGCGTGATGCACGAACACATCTCGCTGACCCAGAATCTTCATTCATCTCGACAAAACCCTTTTTTACAACAAACAAATAAGCTGCGCCATTCACTTGATTAAAATTCTACGCTTAAGAAGGAACTACAAGTAGTTTGTCTTACATTGTCATTTGTTCTGAAATAGATTACGGAATCCACGATTTCCATTCAGTAAAAAAGTTCATTCTCCTTTGCAAAGTCAACCATTTTTATGGTGGTCACGCTTATACTGTTCATAGGTCAAGAAAAGTGATGTTTACTTGCTTTTTGAAACGCTAATTGCAAATATTGAAACGATCATAGTTTTCATTTTAAATGTCATTTGTTTTCAGAATTTTTTTTTTATGATGCACAAAAACAGCACATGAATCTATATCTATAAAGAAGGATGTGTGTATGTATGTATGTATGTATGTATGTATGTATGTATGTATGTATGTATGTATGTATGTATGTATGTATGTCCCCTATAGACTCATAAACCGCTCATCCGATTTTGACGAAATTTTCAGGAAACATGTAACATATTCTTAGAACGAATCCTGTGAAGTTTGATGGTGATCAAATAAACAGTGGTTCTCAATTCTCTATATTTCAGCAACGAGGTCGGTAAATTTTGAAACCACCCAATAGAAGAAGACCATTATATTCAACTACAATACATAATCTTAGTTGCAAATATACATTTACATTAAAGATTCATATAAAATGCATGCTCACAAGTAGACACATGTAAGTTCACGCTTACAAATGCTGCATGTGTACCCACTCATAATTTAAAATCCAAATCTAAAATGAACAACCCAGTAACTTTTACTTTACCCCAACTTGAAATGGATGTTATTCAGCTCCTGAGTGGCTTGACACTCATTTCTTATGAAGGCTGAGTAAGCCTTGCCGGTATTTTATTTTGGGTTTAAAATAAACACTGAAACGGGAAATAATTTCTGACAACTTCGGTGGGATTCTAACTCGAGATCTCGGCATGGAATGCAATCTATCTATCTATATCTATAAAGAAGGATGTGTGTATTGTGAGGGTTTTTCTTCTCTCCTGCTGATTGACACAATTAATAATATAACATACACACTTTAATATGTTTACTTTTATTTCTTTCACAATGTATACACAATTAACCACAGCACAATAATATTAATTATTCTTAATTACACCGGCTTGTGGCTATCCCGCCAGGCAAGCTTTTTCTCTCCTTCTGCCTTCCTTTGTTTTCCTTTTCATTCAAATTCAAATCTCATGTTCCATTTTACCTAACAAACAAATCCATCTCGTTACAGTATGTATGTATGTATGTATGTATGTATGTTCCCTATAGACTCATAAATCGCTCATCCGATTTTGACGAAATTTTCAGGAAACATGTAACATATTTTTAGAATGAATCCTGTGAAGTTTGATCTATCTATAATCTATAATCTAAGTTGCAAGGATATATTCATTTAAAGCTCTCAGATGTATGCCCACAAACCAACAAGTGTAGTTCGCGCTTACAAATGCTGATTGTGTACTTACAAATAAAATCCAAACCTCAAATGAACATAAGCCCCACAACTTTTGCCGACCTTCCCTGAAACAGGGGTGACATTGGCAAAGTGAACCATTTTTTACAGTATGGTTGGTCAGCCTCATACCAACCTATAAGTCAAGGAATATATATATATAGATGGTGATCAAATAAACAATGGTTCTCAATTCTCAATATTTCAGCAACGAGGTCGGTAAATTTTGAAACCACCCAATAGAAGAAGACCATTATATTCAACTACAATACATAATCTTAGTTGCAAATATACATTTACATTAAAGATTCATATAAAATGCATGCTCACAAGTAGACACATGTAAGTTCACGCTTACAAATGCTGCATGTGTACCTACTCATAATTTAAAATCCAAATCTAAAATGAACAACCCAGTAACTTTTACTTTACGCCAACTTAAAATGGATGTTATTCAGCTCCTGAGTGGCTTGACACTCATTTCTTATGAAGGCTGAGTAAGCCTTGCCGGTATTTTATTTTGGGTTTAAAATAAACACTGAAACGAGAAATAATTTCTGACAACTTCAGTGGGATTCTAACTCGAGATCTCGGCATGGAATGCAGTTACTCTACCAACTAAGCTATAGACCGGACTTTTTACAAATATGGTGGATCGATATCGGTTTGGTTAGGGGTAAGCAACCTGCGGCTCACCAGCCACATGCGGCTCTTTGGGTGTGAAGTTACGGCTCTTTAGCTTCATACGCAAATATAAAAAAAACACAGAATTATACTTCTGATCGAAAAAAACTAAATCGTTCTGAATCGATTAACGATCTCTCCGCTACTTGTACTCGCTTTTCACCCCCCACCCTCCCCCCGCCCCATCGACGCTATTTATTGTTGGCAAAAAAACATTTGTGGCTCTTTACAAATCCAAATCCAAAATAAGATATGTATCATTTGAGATTCACATCGAATGCATTCCCATAAGCAGACACGCATAATTTCGCGCTCATACATACCGCATGTGGAACTACAATATAAAAACCCAATCTTAAATGAACATAAGCCCTGCAACTCTTGCCGACCTTCCCTGAAACAGGGGCGACATTGGCAAAGTGAACCATTTTTTACAGTATGGGTGGTCAGCCTCATACCAACCTATAAGTCAAGGAAAAACTTTGAAATTTGTAAATTGTAATTTTTGGCTCTTCCGACTCAAAAGGTTGCCGACCACTGGCCTGGACAAAAGTTCCAAATTAAAAAATGTTATTCAAGTATTCCAAGTTGAATTTAAGAAATGTAAGAAAGCTTTTATATCCCGCACTTATAAAAAATACGATAAACGAAAGTTCGTAGGTCACAACTAGAAGACTATATTGAAATAATATTATTATTATTAAAACCTTTTATTGAAATATACTTTTAATTAAAATATACATAATATAGTTGTTTTTTCAAAAAACGCATTTCTGTAAAATTATATACTCACCACAAATTTAAAGATCGTTTTTTTCTCGGCGGTTAAACGTCTTTCTTCTATGTGACAATGGTCCAAAGCAACCAAAATAAACAAAATGTTTGCCTTTTACCTAACCCGGCCGTGCGACTTACAATTTTGTTGTCAATAGAAAATGTTCCGTGTGCACTACCTAAAACTTTCACTTATTGAAATAATAGATAGAGCACATTTTAAATGTGGGGAAAAAATGTGAATTCACTTGGCCGGGATAAAGACAGGACAGGGAGTCAAAAATTCAACATAAATTAAACACTTTTATGGAGATAGTTGAAAAAACACTTAAGTGCATCATATTGTATGAAGCATTTTCCCCAACTGCATACGTTTCACAGTGCGGTTACATTGAAAAATATTCCTGATTGTTTGGAATACATTTATTTCTTCACTTTGCTCAAAGAGTATAGTGAATTTTATAGATTAGTTCTTTAATTGTATGATTATAAAATTTAATTTATTGTTTATATTCTTTTCTTGTATGGGTCAATATGCATCTGACCAACTATAAATAAAAAATGGTTCACTCTGCCAATGTCACCCCTGTTTCAGGGAAGGTCAGCAAAGAGTTGCAGGGTGTATGTTCATTTGAGATTTGGGTTTTTATGTTGTAGGTTCACACGCAGAATGTGCAAGTGTGAACTTATACGTGTCTGCTTGTGGGCATGCACTTAATGTGAATTCCAAATGTAACAATACATAATATAGTTGTTTTTTCAAAAAACGCATTTCTGTAAAATTATATACTCACCACAAATTTAAAGATCGTTTTTTTCTCGGCGGTTAAACGTCTTTCTTCTATGTGACAATGGTCCAAAGCAACCAAAATAAACAAAATGTTTGCCTTTTACCTAACCCGGCCGTGCGACTTACAATTTTGTTGTAAATAGAAAATGTTCCGTGTGCACTACCTAAAACTTTCACTTATTGAAATAATGGATAGAGCACATTTTAAATGTGGGGAAAAAATGTGAATTCACTTAGCCGGGATAAAGACAGGACAGGGAGTCAAAAATTCAACATAAATTAAACACTTTTATGGAGATAGTTGAAAAAACACTTAAGTGCATCATATTGTATGAAGCATTTTCCCCAACTGCATACGTTTCACAGTGCGGTTACATTGAAAAATATTCCTGATTGTTTGGAATACATTTATTTCTTCACTTTGCTCAAAGAGTATAGTGAATTTTATAGATTAGTTCTTTAATTGTATGATTATAAAATTTAATTTATTGTTTATATTCTTTTCTTGTATGGGTCAATATGCATCTGACCAACTATAAATAAAAAATGGTTCACTCTGCCAATGTCACCCCTGTTTCAGGGAAGGTCAGCAAAGAGTTGCAGGGTGTATGTTCATTTGAGATTTGGGTTTTTATGTTGTAGGTTCACACGCAGAATGTGCAAGTGTGAACTTATACGTGTCTGCTTGTGGGCATGCACTTAATGTGAATTCCAAATGTAACAATTATATCCATGCAACTTAGAATAGATTAGATGAGTGACGTTACATAGCCGATTTTTTTGTCTTAAATATAAATGGAGCACCGCAATCGATTTTCCCTATGCTTGGCTCTGCTGCTTAACAGTTGTACCTAGACCTTTTTTTTTAGAAAACGTGAAGATTAACCTAGAGATAAATTGTGTGAAGCTTGATTCCGATTAGCACACTTTTTTTTTTGATCCTGTTGTTTCCTCTTTTATCTGTAGAAAAAAATTGATACCACATGCCCAAATGGCGTAGTGAAACACGCCGGGTACTGCTAGTAAAAAATAAAACAGATTAAAACGAAACTTAAAATATCTTGTGAAGATATGCTCAGTTGCGCTGTACTTGTCAAGCGGAAAAAGTTGCCTCTGATGATGCTTACGGTAAATGTAACTGAAACGTACCATAAAGATTAATATAATCTTTGTGACCTCAGTCTACTATACTTGCACATTGCACTGACCCAGACTCTTCATTTATCTCAACAAAACCCCTTTGTAGCAAACAAATAAGCTGCGCAATACGCTTGATTAAAATCCCGCCAAGAAAAAATAAACCATAAAAGTTAATTTGTCAAACAATATCATTTGTCTTCAGTATCATTTCAGTGTCTTTTGTTGTGTATGTTCCTTGACTTACAGGTTGGTATGCGGCTGATCACACGTGCTGTATAAAATGGTTCACTTTACCAATATCACCCCTGTTTCAGGGAAGGACAGCAAGAGTTGCAGGGTGTATGTGCATTTAAGATGTGGGTTTTAATGTTGTAGGTTCATATGCGGCATGTGCAAGCGTATAACTGTACGTGTCTGATTGTGAGAATGCATATAATGTGAATCCCTAATGTTACATATCTTTGCAACTTAAATAAGATTAGATCTTAATTGGAATAATATAAATTTTAGGAGTTTTAGCTTACACGGCTGGCTGATGATGCTGCAGAGTTGCTTTCCTGGATCTGCTGCCGTAGTCTGTTGGAGCTGGAGCTTCTGAACGTTTAGTCCATATCAACGATAGGCTTATTCAGCGTTAAGGTGAATAGGTTTAGATGAAATTCACGGAATGACAGCATATTCATCACTTCACCTTCAAGCTGAAAAAGCTCATCGTAGACATGAACAAAACGTCCGGAAGCTACAGCTCCCACAGACCACGACAACAGATCCCGATCAAAACAACTCTCCAGCATCAATATTATCTTAGTTTAATAAGTAATATTTGCTTTTTTTGTTAATTTACCGTTAAATTATACTTACTTTATGTTAATCAGTTCATTTAACTGTAAATAATTAGTTGAGAAATAAGGTCATGTTATTCCGAAGATTTTGAAATGTAGTTTGAAAAAATAAACTACCTTTTTAAAAAAAGTAAAGGCTGATGTAATAAAAATTGTAACCTTTTTAAAACCTATGAGGAATGAATCTTTAAATGCACGGGGTAGTTTAAAAAAAATCTAGTTCTGACTAGATATTTCATTCATTTTCTAGTTGGTTTGATTTAGTTTAATTTATCTCAAATTTGGATAAACTCTTTAACAACATTTTATTTCAAAACGAATGTATGTAAGTGTCATCAAAAGTTAGTCCAAGGCAACAGTACAAGTGCAAAGCATTTATACGCGAAGCCTGCGAAAATCAAAACAGTTGGTTCTACGCTAAAATTGGGTCTACGATCCGTAGAGAAATCGGAGAGACAAGTTTGCTACGAGTCTTAAGTTCAAACTGAGACGTTCATACAATGCGAAAATGAGGCGTCGCAACGCTTTCTGAGTTTACAACAACTTATGACTTAAAGTTAACAGTATGATTTCCTGTAAGATGTTTTTGGGTGAACACTAGAATATTGGAAGAACGATTTGAATATGGCAAACATTAAGATTATTTTAATAATCAAATTTCTAGATACATTACATTTTTTGTTTACAAAAAACCTGAATCGTAAACGTAATTGAGCTGTACACATAGTGTAACTTCTTCCCTGCGTTACCTCCTAAAGGATCGCTTGTGGCGATTCGGGATTTTTTTTTATTCAGGGCCGGCCTTACGCCAACCACTTCAGATAAAGTGGAGGTTTTCCAGCTTTCGAGAGGGCTGATTCTCATTTCATGTGAAGACTAAGTAAACCTTGCCGGTTTTTTACTTTGAGTTGGAAATAAACACTATAACGGGAAATAATTTATGACACCCTCGGAAGGGATCGAACCCTTGCTCGCGGCATGAAATGCAAACATTCTACCAACTGAGCTATTCACCAGACTTTTTACGCTACAAAACGCCAATTATTAAAGAAAACCCTATTGCTGTAAGGCTGGATGGATGGATATAAAGGTTATGAATTTTTGAACCTAGCGAAGAGCATTTTTAAAAATAAAAGTATTTTTATTGTGTTCCGCCGGGAATCGAACTCACGACCCTTCTATTAGAATTCTGAAACGTTACCACTAGACAACGGAACGGTTTGTAGCAATATATTTTTACAGTGGGGGTTGATAATACTAAAGAGAGTGGCGCAAAGGTGTTGTTAGTTTAATTAGATATTGTTCTTTGATTTAGAGCAGTGCGAAAAAATATTTTTCAAAAACAAAAATTGTTTTATTTTCAATATTCAAACAACCTTCGAAAACACAGTTGAGAATGTTTTTTATTATCTACGCATATCAAGCTAAAGAGTAACTCAATAGATGAAAGAAATCAGTGGATTTCTTACAGCTTAAATCACATTTCTAAATATTACTTTTTGTAATTTTTGTAGTGTTTCACACGCAAATATTTTTTTAATGTAATCGTCAATCCCTAAAAAAGATAGATTGATGGTTCTCATTCTTACGCTATTCTTTCAAACATAACATCATTCATTCTAATGTTACATTATTTTTTCAAATATCACATAATTCTTTCAGTATTTCCAGAGCCATGAAACGCATGTGCGGCTGTGTATAACGTTCGTGTAAAATAAAAAAGGGATAACTACTATACGCCAAGTACAAAACGTTACGTTTAAACTCAACCCTAGCGTTTTACCAAAATTTACGGTAGCTGAAACAATCACTAAAAGGTGATGTTTTAGTTCACATACTTATTTTTTTGTAAAACGATACGGTTGAGTTAATACGCTGAGTTTATACTTGGCGTAGTGAAAATCCGGTGTACGAATATTATTTCAATGTTATATTGCGTCCATTACATGAGAAACAGATGTGTTTTAACACCCTTCGCCTTCAAGGAAAATACCTTCAAATATTTTATCTTTATTTCTCTAAGTACAAAACGACACATCTTTATTATTAAAGATGCAATAAAAGCGTCTCCGTTTCGTTAGTTATTGCAATCTATTTTTTTACTGACTAGAAATGTGGAAGTTTTGCACGTTACGTTACAACGTGCAAAGAAAATTTGAAATGTCTACAGTTGTTAAATATGTGAAATTACGGGTAGAGCCAAAAAAAGTAATAATTTAATTTCTACGACTGGAATTTTTAAATTAAAAATACCGTATACATTTCAAATTTATTTAATAAAATTGTATTACATACTTAATTGTTGTTTCTATTTGTAAAGTTATAGAATGCATTGTTTTTAAAGTTACAAATAAACGACAATAAACCTATTTACATCTTTTAAGGTATCTAAAAATTGTTCAAGGATGCTTATTTAGTTTTTGTGTTGTAAGATAAAGTTTTGAATTTCACGTGTATTAAATTTAAAAATGTTTTTTAAATAGTTTACTTATAAACACTTTTAAAAGTAAATAATAACTAAAATCTACTCGTTTTCTCGCTAAAAGCTCCTTTAGAATTGTTGTATTTCTTCTTTGGAGAAATAAAAAATATACCGGTTGGACAAACATACAAATAATAAACAAATAGAAAATTATGAAGATGCCTCATTAGGCGAAAATATTCGAGCAAAAAAAAAAAAAAGAATAAAGTGAATTAAAACAATGTTTTACCATTTATATTTTTAAATATTTATAGAAAACTAGCAGACTGACCGTGCTGCGCACGGTTGTCTGCTAGGCCCTTCGGGCAGTTTAAGTCTGGCTTCGCAATAATTTTTCCTCATACCTCCTTCATTGTAATTAAATGCTTTAAGAAGTAATTTGAAAAAAAATGACGGTAAAAGGGTAATTTAGTTCTTTCATGTTCTGAGTACCTTGTGTGCATGTGCATGAGGTATGAGGCTGACCTCCCATACCGTAAAAAAATGTTCACTGAACGAATGTTTCTCTGTTTCTGAAAAGGTCGGCAAAAGTTGCAGGACTTATGGTCATGAGAGGCTGAAATATTTATTTGTAATTTAACATGCAGCATTTGTAAGCGCAAACTCACTCATGTCTGCTTGGGGGCATGCATTGAGTATGAATTATAAATGTTAATGTATATATGCAACTTAGATTTATATTCTTATATTAAAAACATCAAGTGCCACAATTATATGTTAGCGTGAAATGACATTTGCCGGCATGTGGGTGTGCATTGTATTTGAATCATCAAAACTCTTTTTTGCCACTTTAGATTATAAATTAAGATTATCGTTGTTTAAGGATTTTTCAAACTCAAATTCCTTGACTTAAGGGTTAGTATGAGACTTACCACCCATATCGCATAAATGGGTTCACTTAATAAATGTTCCCCCTGTTTCTGAATAGGTCGGCAAAAGTTGCATGGCTTATGGTCATGAGAGGTTGAAATATTTATTTGTAATTTAACATGCAGCATTTGTAAGCGCAAACTCACTCATGTCTGCTTGAGGGCATGCATTTAATATGTATTACAAAATGTATCTATGCAACTTAGATTTATATTCTAATATATTAAAAACATCAAGTGCCACAATTATATGTTAGCGTGAAATTACATTTGCCAGCTTGTGGGTGTGCATTGTATTTTAATCATCAAAACTCTTTTTGGCAACTCTAGATTATAAATTAAGATTACCGTTGTGTAAGGATTTTTCAAACTCAAATTCCTTGACTTAAGGGTTAGTATGAGGCTTACCACCCATATCGCATAAATGGGTTCACTTAACAAATGTGTCACCTGTTTCTGAAAAGGTCAGCAAAAGTTGCAGGGCTTATGGTCATGAGAGGCTGAAATTTTTATTTGTTAATACACATGCAGCATTTGTAAGCGAAAACCCACTTGTGTCTCCGTGGAGGAGTGCATTGAATATGAATTATAAATGTTAATGCGTCTATGCAACTTAGATTGTATATTGTAATAATACTTAAAAAAAAAAAAAAATGCTGCAAAAAGTATGGTTCTATATAAAAAGTTGACCTAATAGATCGTAATTATTTCTAAAAAATACATGTAATAACTGGTTGAAGTATAATTTTGAAATAAATAAAGAATATAGGTAGGTACTCAACGGAATTCAACAGAAAAAAAATCGACTTGTATGGCAACTTTGAAGCCTATGTTGAAGTGTTGGCAATTTATTTGAAATTCGAATGTCAAAATCACAGAGTAGGTCAAAATGAGTTTTGTTTCTCGCATAGGTTTTACATAAAAAGGTGTTGTGATCGATCATGTTTATTTATTTAAAAAACAACAATTAAAAATCTATTAATGATGAGGATGCACATCCCAAGTCCTGAACAATATTTGTTGTGAATATCACTTGCATCTGTTCAGGAGTTCTTCAGTTTGAATGCCATTAACGCACATTTATTTTGTATGGGGAGGCCGTTGAATTATATAATTATAGGGGATTATGTGTGCAGGATGTAGGTGTATAAATTATAAACGTCCTATTGGATTTTATCAAATTGCGGATAAAACCTTTAAATTCCGAATTTCATATTGGAGGATCTTAGGCGGCTGTGATCCCATATTAGAATATAATGCAGCAGCAACTTCCATGTTTGGTGTTTCACTGTGGAAGTTTCCAGATAACAAGGTCCAATGCCAGGTTTAACATTGTGTGAAGCCCTAATCAGGTTTATTGATTTTTTTAAAATCCTGAATTAATCCATACAATCTTCTTCCATACGTCCCCGAGTTACGTTGCTTTTATTTTCGTTTATTTCCTCTTGCGTGTTCTTTTATTGCTCTAAACGTTTGAGACACAATTTTTTGATAAAAAAATATTTCACAGTTTTCCAAAATAAATAAAATATTTACTTATTTGAGTTTGTTTTAATATGATAACAAATTACGGGTAACAATGTATTTTTTTCCGCTTTTTTTTGTATGGATAATCAACTTGAGCCATGGATTTTTTGGATGTGAACATTCCCGCATTAGTTAGTAATGCCGAAATTTTAAGGTAAGGCTTTGTTAAATTGTGAAAAATTTAAAGTAACCATTTTATTGTACCCAAGTGACGTAAAACAATTCGACAAGCATACAGCTACACCAAAAAAGGTTTTATTTATTACTACTGTTATACATTATAAAATACTTTTGTACACGGTTTTTACACTCGTAGCGCATGAGGTGTGATTCACAAAAAGACATCGCTCGTAAAACAAAATTCAACAAATAAAATATTAGATTTTGTAGGGTTTGTGTATTCACACAGTAAGTAAATAAAATATTGTTGTGTTTTTGGGGCTCGAGCATCTTTTAATTAACAATACTGGTCTTCTTTTACAGTTATTTATTTAACACTTAAGATTTATTTCACAATTTATAATTTGTGTTACAATATTCACAATAATGGTTTGTATTTATTTCACAGTTGGCCTTCCCTTACTATGTGTTTGGTTATTAACCAGCCAACTATACAATATACAATATGTCAACTCTGCTCACTGGCATGCAATAAGCGCCTTTTATACCCTTTATAATAGTATTCTCTAGATATCATTTTTGCCAGAGAGCTCCAGAATTTAGGAAAGATTCAAGTAGGTACGCAACGCAACGCAACTAAGCTACACATATAGTGTAACTTCTTGCCTGCGTTACCTCCGAAGGGGTCGCATGTGGCGCTTCGGGACCTATTTCTTTTTACAGGTAAGGGGGCCGGCCTCACACCAACCACTTTCAGTTGAAGTGGGGGTTTCCCAGCTCCCGGGGGGGCTGGTTCTCATTTCTTGTGAAGGCTGAGTAAACCTTTGAGATCGAATCCTTGCTCTCGGCATGGAATGCAAGCATTCTACCAATTGAGCTATCGACCTTTTTACGAGTTTGATCGTCGTCGCTACAAAGCGCCAATTCTCAAGCAAGACCCAGTTGCTGTAAGGCTGGATGGACCTTTGGTGACCGGTCATTGGTAAAGGTTTTATGAATTTTTCAACCCGGCGAAGAGCAAATTTGAAAATATAAATGGTATATTTATTGTGCTCCGCCGGGAATCGAACCCACAACCTTCCCATTCAGAGTCCGCAGTGTTACCACTGAGCTACAGACCGGTCGTAGCCGATTTACATAATATTTATTATTTCTAGACGCTTCAAGTACTTATTATGATTATTCCTACACACACATACTTATGAGTCTGATACTTAACACTACCATAATATTTACATAACAATATGTACTATTTTTAAGGCCCATTCAAAAGTAGGTTGGGGCCCTAAAATGCTTAAAAGCTGCACATCATATAAGTGCGGCAGCCTCACGGACCCCCACTGGCTGTTTTTGCTACAATGATGGTTCACAGTGCGGTCGACAGCTTTACGATCTCGTTCAAAAAGTTGGGAAAGTGCAAGCGTAATGGCCGGCGGAGAAACTTTTAATATTACAAATTTCATACATTTTTCATGCTCTGAATAGACTGCGCGATGAAAGTTTTTGTTTAAAGTGACTGCACATATTGTATTGTAGTGGTTGGAAAAAAAAACTTTTGAGTACCTACAGCAACATATTTTTTCCCTTTGTATTACAATTTCCTTCCACAATGTTTTTAATATCCTCAATTAACTTTTCAATGTTTTTTGTCCTTAAATAACTTCAAGCAATCCAAGTTGAATTAATTACACACTTTGTCATAACAATTTGAATGTGTATACCTCATTTGATAAATTAGTACAATAATGACGATTATAACTGTAAGATCGGTAACGGTAATACCCTTTTTCCAGAAAAATAAAAACCTCTTCTGTGAAAATTTTTATATCTGAAAACAAAGGTGTTGACGATATTTTCCATATAATACCAAAGGTCTCCTTGTGTTTTTATTATACCCATCTTCAATAATTGGGCAATGTACCAACAACAATTAGTTTTTGCTTCTCCGTTGAAAAAGACTTGAGAAACCTACTTCGTAAAACCCGTTTTTAATTCAATAATAAATTGTAAGGAAGAATCCTCGTACAAAATAAATTATAGGTATTTTTTGTTGGCAAATTGAAAATTCACATTTTTTCTCACATAATTTGATTAAATCTCCGTTTACACACGTAATATTCTATGTTGTAATACTATAAATACGCTGCTGGAGTATAATATTGACGTAAGACTTTCTCGCCGTGACTTTCCTAAGGCTTCCGCTTCCTTAAGTCCAGGATTTCTTAACTGGCTTCGCTAAGCACCCAAAATACCGCAAACGGGCTTACAGGTATCACATTATCAGATAATATCAATACTTATTGACGTGCGAATCTTGCCTTGCCTGCAAAATACGATGACAATGCAAAAATAATACGATTTTTTTCAATAAGAATATTCGTTTTGAGCCGTATAAAACCAGAAGCGGAAATCTTAATTGTTTTCAAAAACCCACTCAACTGAATTAGTCGGCAGAAGGCTGCCCCTCTTATTTGTAAAAATAAATAGGTTACACTTGCCATAAGCGAAACCCCACTGCTTGTTTGGCTTATCCACCCTTTATTCAAATATGGCCTCTCTATGAAATTGTCTTAAGAATCACATTCTACACAATATGAGCTAAGAAAAATACGTGATACACGATAGTGTCTAATCTAATCTAATCTAATCTAAGCTGCAAAGATATATATCATTTAAGATTTATATCAAATGCATTCCTACAAGCAGACATGTATAATTTCGCGCTAACACATGCCGCATGTGGACCTACAATATAAAAACCCAATCTCAAATGAACATAAGCTCTGCAACTTTTGCCGTCCTTCCCTGAAACAGGGGTGACATTGGCAAAGAGAACGATTTTCTACAGTATGAGTGGTCAGCCGCATACCAACCTATAAGTCAAGGAACAAACATCACAAATTACATTTTTTAAATCAATAAACAATAATATAAACATGGACACTAAAAAAAACTAAATTATAAAACCAATTTCACTTTAATAAACCCTAGCCGCTAACATTACAGATCAACCGCCATTTATTTCTATCCTTACATACTTCTTTCCTTTCCTCCAGAGTCATAACCTTCTTCATACAAGCTCTTCTTTTATTATGACTCTGGATATTACATTCATTCGCAATTTCGGATATTTGGTCCATCCATACCTTTCTCGGTCTTCCTCTACCACGACATCCATCTATTCTACCAACATATACTTTCTTCGTCAGTCTTTCCTCATTCATTCTCTCCATATGCCCAAACCATCTTAACAAACTTCTTTTAATCTTCACTTTCTCTTGCACCACATTCTGCTCTTACAAATCATTCTTCACCCTGTCACTCCGTTTTTTCCCAATCATACTTCTTAGAAAGTCCATTTCAACAGTATGGACTTTGCTAATTTCACTTTCATTCACCGTCCAGGCTTCGCTTCCATACATCAAGGTGGGTAAAAGTATGCCACCGTGTACCGCCAATCGAGCATTTTTATATATGCTTTGATTTTTGGCGATACAAGCTGTGGCACCCAGTACACACCTGCCCTTCATTACTCTTCTTTCAAGTTCACCTGTCATTCTTCCATCTTTTTCAAACTTACTTCCCAAGTATACAAATTCATTTACCACATCAACATTCATTCCGTTTATTCTAAATTCATAGTTTGTATTTTCTTCATTTCTTTCAAAAATCAAAACTTTCGTCTTACTTGCATTCAATTTCAAATAATTACCTAGCAGAGCTTCGTTCAATCTAGTGAGCATTGTTTGCAATTCAACTGCTGAATCAGATACAAGAACTGCATCATCCGCATACAGTAGAACACTCACTTTGCTCTCTCCTATCATTAATCCACAATCATCAAGTGTAGCATCCAGAACACACTTGTCCATGACTATGTTAAATAGCCATGGGCTCATCACACATCCTTGCCTTACACCCTTAAAAACTTCAAACCATAGTGTGAGAGTTGGTTTAAATATTTACTATAAATCAATTTACAGTTTACATATAACACATTGGGGTCCAGTGCACATACAAACATTGCTCATGTGAAATTACCTTTGATGGACATAAGACAAGCACTTAGGGAACGTACTGATTTTTTCACTCACACTGTTCCTTGACTTATAGGTTGGTATGCGGCTGACCACCCATACTGTAAAAAGGAAAATGGTTCACTTTGCCAATGTCACCCCTGTTTCAGGGAAGGACGGCAAGAGTTGCAGGGCTTATGTTCATTTGAGATTGGGTTTTTATATTGTAGGCCCACATGCGGCATATGTTAGCGCGAAATTATACATGTCTGCTTGTGGGAATGCATTTAATGTTAATCTTAAATGATATATATCTTTGCAGCTTAGATTAGATTAGATTAGATAAGATAATCTATGCTCAAACGACAGTACAAGATACAATACTTAATTATATGCTTAGAATCATAGAAAAAAACTCAGAATTATGTAATTTTTCATTGATTTTTGTAGAAACAAAGTCAACATTGTCACACAATGAAAGCCTAGTGTGCTCGCGGGCACAGGTCGAGTACTGTGTGCTCCAATTACTGTTTTCCTATTATGTATACGCAGGCTTAGCCGCGGACATTTCATATCAAATCTGAATTCACTCGTCCTTGCCTCTTTGACCTGGCCGGCCAAATTAATTAAATTAAAAATAGGCGTTTAATTTAATTTTATATAATTTAATTTCATTTTAATTCGATTTTCAGTTCTGTTTAATTATTATTTGACATTTAGAAATTTTTGTGTTGACTAATAGGTTGGTATGTGGCTGACCCCCATTGCTGTAAAAACTTCATGTTCACTTTTGCCAATGCTACCCTGTTTTAGGGAAAGGTTCCTAAAAAAGTAAATTCACGGGATATTCAGAGAAATAGAAAAATAAAAGGAGAGCTAGTATGAAAAGGTTATGACTGTAGATGAAATGAAAGAAGTATGGAAGGACCGAAAAAAATAGGTTTATCAGTTGTGTTGGCGGCTAAGGCTAAGGCTATAAAATTTTGAATTCTCATTTTTAAGAGATACGTATTTTGTAAATTTTAATTTTAATATTTTACTTAGTGAGAGTTTGTTGTTTATAGTGAAATTCTGTTCATTTTTTGTGTTCCTTGACTCATAAGTTGGTATGAAGCTGCCCACTAATACTGTAAAACTTGTTTAACTTTTGCAATTGCCACCTCGGTGTCAGGGAAAGGCGGAAAGAGTTTGAAAGATTATGTTCATGTCAGGTTTGGTTTGTTTGGAGTGTACAAAATTCAGCATGTGTAAGCGCAAACTTACGTGCACTTGCTTGTGGGCATGCATGAAAAATAAACCTGAAACTTCCACCTTAAAGGTTAAATTGAATAAGTGCGGATTCACTGATTTTGGAAATCATGGATTAAACATTTTATTGGATGTAACTTCTCATAGTAAGTGAACTAATTATAAGGCAATTCTCATGAAAAACTGAACTACCGAATGTTCACAGATTTTAAGTATTTACTTTCGTAAACAAAGGAATTTAAAAAAGTTGAATTTATCGGAGAAACCCATGCTAGCTTCATATGTGACTTATTCAGTTGTTCCTTTAAGGTATCAAATTTTCAATATATCTTTGAAACGTATAGACTAAATTAAATTGTAGATTTTGAGAAATTGTTTTCACTGTGTAAATACACAAACTGTAAGAAGTTTCAATATTAACTATATAAAATAATTAATATTCATTAAATAAAAAAAACCTTTATTTAGCTTTAGTACAGTGAAAACATGAAAATTGTACTTCGTTTACAATTTTCGAACAATTGTGTTGCTCAAAAATAAACATTAAATATTTCCATTGCCTGAGAGCAACTGACGATGATTGAATAATGATCTGATTGACGAGAAAAATCTAGATCTGACGATAACTACGACAAAACAATTGAGCTCGTATAGAGTAGGTACTTGAGGAATAATTCAAACACATAAATAAACCTAGTTTAAGGTGTGTGAATAATTTGGGGTTAAAAAATATATGAAAATAAATCAAATTTGGATTGTAAAATAAATATCTTTTCACAACGTGTTTACTTGACTTAATAACAAAAATTAAGTTAAAAAAATTATATGACTTAAAAATGAATTATTGTTTATTGCAATAAAACTTCAGGATAGGTATAACTTATCAACAAATAAAAAATGAAAATTAAGCTTTCTTCCAAACAAAACATTCTTTTCCTACAAAATTTAAATGTAAAAGCATGAGCTCCTTTATTTTTTTTTCATTTTAGGTTAATGAACGCAGCATTAAATAAATAAATACAATACCTTTTATTCGCAATCAGCATTCAGGTAAACACACCAATACAGATTTTATACGTCCTTATTTAGGGGGTTACACTTTTAAACATCACAATTAGACAGTTGTTTGATTGGAGAAAAAAATATGTGAGCCACGAGGTTAGAGATATATATTTTTGAGGTTGAGTTTTCCGTCGTTTGGCGGCGCTAGATTCGTTAGCAAGCGGCCGTTATCCGTTCGCGTAACGGGCGTCGGCAACGACGGCTCGTTAGAGACTGAGCCCGGCCGCCCCTCACCCCTCCCTACCCCTTCTTTTTCCCTTCCTCCCCCGCCACCACCTACCCTTCTCTATAAACCAGCCTCAAACCGGGGCAGTGTGCAATCGAAAGTAGTAGTAAATGTATTGTAACACAACTTGAACAAATAAATACCTTTAAAATCGGAATAAAGATTATAAGATATTTTAAAATTAAATCAACAGCAAACCGCGCAGTGAAAAAAGTAGAATTTTTCAGTGCTTCGTTGGAGCTGTATTCAGCGTTATCAGAATCAGAGGTAATTTTCATCTACATCAGTAATGCGGGAAGAAATGTAACCGAGGTCCAAAGTATATGTTGGTTCGTTACTTAGCATGCAGTATGTTGAAGCATGAATTTGCAAGTAGATACTGCAACTGTATGACGTATATGTACAAGTTTGTGAATTTGTTTATGCAACATTTTATTATTACAACTTTTCAAAAACGGAAAAAAATTTTTTTTAGGTAAGAAACAAAATTATGTAGATACACTATTTATTATCAAACAGACCACCAAACTCTTACTACTACTCGCAATTCAAATAAATTGAAATTTCTTATCAGGTTGTTCTCGAAAAGATTGCAGTGTTGAACCAATTTATTTTCACAGGAAAGGGTGCCACCTTTATGCCAACCTCTTCACTTGAATTCGGGGTTTCCCAGCTCTCGAAAGAAACGGAGATCAAACGCTATGTTTGGCACGCATTATATCGGCTGAGCTATGGACTCACTCACCACTTACGGGGCTAGTGGTAACTAACCCCGTAAGCCGCCAACTTTCTACTTACTACGACTTACCACTTACAACTCTGTACTTCTCACTTACTTTTGACTTGCCACTTTTATTCGTCTCTGGCAGCGTGTGCAGCCTTCAAGCCCGCGGGCGCAAAATTGAGGTTGAAAATGAAAAATAGGAAAAGTGCAAGTCAGTTTTGTAATGGCAAGAAATTCCGCACAGATCTTATTGTTGGCTTTTTATACCTTTCTGTGGTGCTGTAAAACGTGACCCATTTTATATTTCCTTTAAAAAATCTCGTTTGAACTCAAATCTTTTCTTTTTAAAGCATTTAATCTCCTTTAAATAAATAAAAAACCCAGTACGTCAAACTGACAATAGAATTCCGCGAACCATAACCACAGAGGTTATTTATATTTCTTAGAAAATTAAGGGTACATATACAAGATGTAGCGTAGGTACTATTAAAAGTAAGAAAAACAATAAATATATCGGTGTAACGGACACAATGAACTCAGCACAAATTTGGGAATAGTTTTTTTTCTCGACTGGAAAACGTCAAAAATCTTTTTTACTAGGGTCTTTAGTAACCAAAAACAATGTTTGTTTATCTTTTTCCTAGAAATCCGGCCGGATGACATTACTTTTTATATGAAAATAATTCCGAGTAAATTATAAACTCCTAAACAAATATTGTTTTCTTATTTTGAAAGTTTTTATGAATTTGCCAAAAAAAAGTTTATATTTTTCATTATCCTTACCCATACATATAAAACAAGCTCTTACACGTGTATTTTTGCTAAATTTAGACGCTTTTACTTGTGTGTATGTATGCATGTATGTACATCGCACTCTGAATCACAATACACGATGGAAAACAAAAAAAGCTTCGCATCGGCACACATTGTCCTCTCGAAACAAACGCCCACCCTCCCTTTCGGACAGGTGATATCTCAAACGCCCCCTGTCCCCTCCCTCGAGTATCTCAAACGCCCCCTATCTCTTCCCTCAAGTATATAAACGCCCCCTTGTGTTATTTTGTTAATCTCAAACACTCTTCTTCTGTCATGCATCTGAAATGAACTCCTCTCCCACCCTCGTCTAACGCAAACGCCCGTTCTGTCCTAACTTGTGTAAATCAAACGCCCCCTTGTCCTCTCTTGTTAATCTTAAACACCTTTCTTCTGTCATGCATCTCAAATTCCCTCTCCTCACACCCTCATCTTACGCAAACGACCGTTTTGTCCTCATTTGTGAATATCAAATGCTCCCTTATCCTCTCTTGTTATTCTCAAATACGTATCTTCTGTCATGCATCTGCAATGCCCTCTTTTCCCACCCTCGTCTTAGGTAAATGCCTGTTGTATCCTCACTTTTGTATATCAAACGCCCCTTTGTCCTCTCTTGTTAATCTCAATCACCTTTCTTTTGTCATACATCTCTCCCACCAAATGCCCTCTCCTCCCATCCTTATCGTACGCAAACGCATGTTCTATCCTCACTTTCTAACTTCAAACACTCTTATTCTCTTATGCATGTATCTCAAATGTCCTCTCCCTCCACTCTCGTGTTATTCAAACGTTCACTTTTCTCATTCGTGTATCTCAAACACCCGCTCTGTTCTCTCTTGTTTATCTCAAATGCTCCCTTGCCCATTCCAAGAGTAACTGAAACGCCTCCTGTCATTTGTCGTAGATGTTAAGCATCCTTATTCTGTCATTTATGTTTCTTAAATTCACCCAGTCGAATAACTCAAACGTCCCCCTTTCTGTTCTTAAAGAAACGCCCCCTTTTTCTCTCCCAGGGATTTTTAACACTCTTCTTCTCTCTGTTTATAAAAATTGTTTAATATTATATATTGATACAACCTTAGCATCTCAAACGCCTCCTCTTTTCCGTCACTTGTACCTCAAACGCCCATCTCTCTTTCCACGTGTATCTATAACGCCCCTTTTCCCATTTCACGTATACTTCGAACACCCACTTGCACGTGGATTCTCACTTTTACACTTCAACTCTGTTCTAGCCCTTTTTTTACTCTCGAGGGATGTTCAGCAATAATCATTTGTTCGATGACAAAAAAGTGCTGGGGAATATTTGTGAAAATAAAAGAAAACATACAAAATTATAAACTTTTACACAATTATTAGACGTATTTTTTTTGCTAGCACTCGTAAATATAATCAAAATAAGGTTACCCCTTAACTTTATTTTAAACTTTTTATTTTAAACTGATTGACTTATAAGTTGAAATGAGAACAACCACTCAAACACTAAAAAATGGTTAAATTTGCCAACGTTATCCCTTTCTCAGAGAAAAGCAGCAAGCATTTAAGGGTTTATCTAAAATAAAGTTTTTGAAATGAAAAAACTCAAATTTTTTTAAAGTAACTAAATGCCTACTTCAGATCGTAACCATGTCATCAAATCAATCAATGAATGTTTTCAGTTGTTAATTCAATACTGCCAATTTGACGTGAGTATACTCACCACCTCCTTATACACGCTCAACTATATATAATTTCAATGAATCATTTTGCCTTGTACGGGATTATGATTATTGTCGGTGAATAACAAGTATTATTTTGAATACATGTTCCCTGAGGCAAATCACGAAATTCGCATTCGGCACTTTGAAATTAATTTACTTGCAGAACCTTCCACAATATTATCTGTGTTTGAAGCTCCCACATTCGGTTTTGTTGAATTTTCAGAGGCTTATAGTTGTAACTCAGCGCATTAGTACACAGAAAAAATGCAAATTCATTATACTTAGTAATTTTTTTTGTTATTATTCATACTTTAAAAGTTCATTGGCATTTTATTAGATTTTAGGTAGGGGTTGTTCAAATTCCTGAACCGTACGACCATTTCTTGCAATATTTGCTTAGTCCTGACCTTTTGTCAAAAATCAATTTATAAACCCTGTATTATAAAAATAATCATGTTTGGTAAATTTACAGCTAAAAAAATAGAAGAAATGTGCTTAACACACATTTCATATGTGCAGAGGACCAAATGATCCGTTGATATTCAGTAATATAACTTTATTTACTGAAAACGTAAAATAAGTTATAGCTTAATCTTCAACTGTGCAATAGCACGCCTCTTGTCATTTATCAATTTTAAGAAATTTATTTACTCGTTTATCTCATCTTGGTAGAATTTGAGCCGCCTCAATCAAGATTTGATAAATTGATGAATGACTTGTTTAGCGTAGTTTTCGTAAAAGGCTCCATAACTTAGTAAACATTTATCTAAAATCAAATAAACATAAGATTTAAAGCTACATATTTAACGATACAAAACAAAATTTATTAGGTTACGGGACGTGTAAAATTTATTAATGTGGTACCGGTTTCGTGAATAATGTTCACATCCTCAGTTGCATTTTTTTTTTATTATTAAAAAAATAAAGAGTTACAAAGTGAATGCCTCATCAATTAATGAAGTCGTTAAACATGTATTTGGACAAATTTTGGGATACGTTCACTCATTTTTAAGTAGTCCGACAAATTCTTTAAAAAATGTTGAGCTTTTTAGTGGAAAACACCACGTATTGACGTATCGATATCACATAAGCAGTCCTTAAAATGCATAACATCAGCTTACTGTTCAGTTTGAAAGTTTATAATTCATTTTTTGTTGAATCAGGAGCTTTAGTTAAAAGGCAGAATGGTTTACGTTACAATTTCGTATCAACAAGATATTGAAGAGCCAGGGAGATAGAGCGCAATTTGATTAGAACTGTTAGTGGAGGTGTGCTGTGTGGCGATTTTCCAAAAGAGTAAATCCAGCATTATTTATGTCTGATTTTAGTTTGCTAAAAAGGCATCAGTAATACGTAATTTTAATGAGCAATAATTTTATAAAATTGTTACTTACTAATAAATACATTTTCCAGGATTTGATACTTACAAAATGAAAAAAAAACAATCACAAAGACTATAACCATAAATAACATCAGTCTATACAAGTAAAGGTTTTTATAAGTTTTCATAAACAAATAAACTTATTTATTCGGTAAACAAAACCTATTCCAATTTATTGTCAGGTGAAGTCACCAACTTACCAAACAATGTAATTGGGGGATACAAAAATTTGTTACATATTATAAATCGCTACAAAAGTTAATATAAATGTAAAGTAAGTACCTATATTAATGTTTACTTTTAAGCTTCATGGACTCTGTGGATTCATTGGACATGGACACCGAAGGGCTTTTTTTATGGATATATTTTTACTTTATAGCAGTCCGAAGGAAGTAATAAAGTATTGTATTCGTCCGAAAAAAAAAAAACGAGGTTTCAACGGAAATGAGTTGTTCTGCACCAGGACATGCAAAAAAACCTAATTTGTCGAACCTGTCCGTCCGTCCGTCCGTCCGTATGGATGTATGTATGTATGTATGTCCCAGCTGGAACTACTGATCGTAGAGACACCAATTTTTGGATTTAGAGAATTGACAACCACAGATTTTGATGGGCTGACTGGCATGGCACCACCCTGAAAATTCAAGATGGCTGCCATACAAAAAAAACCATAAAATTGCACTTTTCTCAAAAACGGCTCTAACGATTTTCTTTAAAATTTCAGTGTGGTCGTTGCTTAAATTGTCGCGAAGAAAATTTGTAATGGCAACACTCTTCCCAACCTGCGTCTATGAGTTGCCATATGAAAGAAAAAAACGATTGTGATTATCTCGGAAATGGCTGCGTTGACAAAAAAAAAATGTTTTAACAATATTACGCGCAATATTAATTTCTACAAAAATTTAAAGAATACTATAATTTTTTTTTTAATTAAAGTACCGTTTACACGATCTCAAAATTTTCATCGAAAATACTAAAAAGACCCATAAAAACGCAATTTTGTAAAACTTTTTTTAGGTTCACAAGAAAGAAAAAATTATAAACTTCTTTGCACTATAATTTGTTTTTCACTACTTTGAGAATTCAAGATTGCTTCCAAAGAGAAGAAAACTTCAAATGCGATTTTCTCAAAAACGGCTCGAACGATTTTTTTAAATTTTCAGTTAAGTAGTTGCTTGATACATTCTTATCAAATTTAGTTATGGCAACATTTTTATTAATCTGCGTCTATGAGTTGCCATATGAAAAAAATAAACAATTGTGATTTTCTCAGAAGTGAAAGCGTTGACAAAAAAGAAATGTTCCACAATATTATACGTAACATCAAATTCTATATAAAAATCAAATCAAATTTTTGAAAATAAAAACATAAAGGGCCGTTTACATGATATCAAAAATTGAAATTAAAAGGCTACAAAAACCCATCAGAACGCAAAAAACTTTTATGTTTCTTAACTTGATCAGAAAAAACTTTTTTATCACTATAATTCATAGTGGTACATTTTTTAAATTTTAGAAAATTCAAGATGGCTTCCGAACAGCTGAAAATTTCAAATGAGATTTTCTCAAAAACGGCTCCTACGATTTTCTTTATTTCTTTTGCATAATCGTCATTATAATACTGCTATGTAACAAAAATAACCATTGCCTCATAATTTTCTTTGTTTTGGGGGTTGCCATACAAGAGAAAAAAATAATTTAAAATTTCTCGGCAGAGAAAGGGTTAACTAAAAAATAATGTTCCACAATTGAAAAGCTTTTATATATACCTACATACATGAATCATTACTTTTTTCAAAAAAATATTATAAAGTATAGCCACCATACAAAGTGACAAATTTTCATACAAAAAATTATTGTAATATTTTTGGTAGCAAAACGTCTAATACCCATAAATAAACCTACTTAACAATTCGCTCAATCAATTGCTTTACAACAACAATAAGCATTGCCTCTTAATACTCTTTGCTTTGGGGGTTGCCATACAAGAGAAAACAATATTTTAATTTTTCCCGGCAGAGAACGGGTTAACTAAAAAATAATGGTGTACAATTGAAAAGCTCTTATATATACCTACATACATTAATCAATACTTTTTTCAAATTAATATTATAAGGTGTAGCCACCATACAAAGTGACAAATTTTAATACAAAAATAATTGTAATATTCTTGGTACTAAAACGCCTAATATAAAATACGCGGCTACGAGTCTTAAAATCTAGTAAGTTGTACCCATATAATAATCAATCATAACTTTCCAAAATATCAATGAAAAGTATAGGTACCCACCAAACAAAGTGTTAGTTTTGATACAAACGGGATCAATGATAATACTGCAAAAAGACGATTGCTTAAAAAGATTAGCTTCATTACTTACACACAACTAAATGTTTTGTTATGAAAATTGACTATGACCTAAACATGACCGTATTTTGTGCTATAAAGTCCTGTGCAGTCCACTGTACAATTTATTTAGTATTATTTTGATTCCCCTTTTAGTGGAATCGGCCATCATTCACTTATCCTAGCAAACTTTTGTATTGTACTCAGGAATTATGTCAACGTTCTATTGATTCTATATATTTTTTTGTTATTGTTATCAATTTAAGGTCCTTCATCTTATCAATTTTATGTCATTATTCTTTTTTGTTTTATATCCCTGAATGTATTTTATTATTTGTATTCTTTGATTTATAGGTTGGTACGGGGCTGACCACCCATACTGTATAAAATGGTTTACTTTGCCAATGTCACCCCTGTTTCAGGGAAGGTCGGCAAAAGTTGCAGGGTTTATGTTCATTTGAGGTTTGGTTTTAATTCGTAAGTACACATTCAGTAAGCGAGAATTTACACGTGTCTGTTTGTGGGCATTTATTTGATATGAGTTTTGAATGTTAATAATAATAATATTAATAAAACATGTTTATTCCAGTTTAGTCATGTGCAGGGTGCAATACATGACCAGCCATAGCAAAAAAAATACAGCAATAGAAAAGTAAATACATCTGTGCAAATAAAATTATAGATTAACACATTTAGAAGGCATTTGGACGCTTTAAAAATATATTTAAAAGTTCTGATATTTGTTGTGAATGTTTACTCTGTCGGAAATGCGTGTTGCTAGTGTGAGTGTATTAACCTAATATCAGTGTCGGTGCCTGCAAGTGGCACACACTTATTAGTAATCTCGGTAAGTATGTCGAGTGCAGGCGCTGCAGGAACGTGCCTTTTCACGAGACCGCCACTGCTTGCCAGCAGCGGCAGCACCCTCTGCGGCCGCTGGCTCACAGCCGCTCCTGGTTGTGATACCTACTAACACAATCTACGATCGGTGTCATCATATCGACTGAAGAGCAATGTTAACTGATATTGCTATTTTTGTTTATCATCCTTGATTTATAGGCGGAACACCAATCTCATATGTATCAGAACTAATCATGCACAAACACTAGCAGTTGCTAGACTTTTTAGATCTTTTAAGAGGAACGCAATTCACTAACCTATTTTGCCTGTCCAGAAAAAGGCTTTAACGATACCAATTAAAAACTCATTTTTGAATACTTTTAATGGATTATTAATAAATAACTAGCCAATGACATCTGTTCAACCAGGGTCAAAGTAATTGTCGAAAGAATATGACTCAGGCGGGTTTCGAACCAGCGCAGCGTTAGTGTCAATAACGCAAATTCGAGCGCCGACGCCTTACCCTGGACCATCCCAGCAACTCTTGGACTAAACTATGCACTTATTATTCAAATTAAGCCAATCATTATTTAGAAAAAGAAAACCCACTTAAACGTGGATTGTGGTTCAATAAAAATCCTTGAATTCAAGATATTCGACATTATTATGATTAATCATAATATATGAAATTCAGTATGACTTTAGAAAGACAATATCGACGGTTAAGAGAAGTAGGACATAAGCGACGTTTTGGTCAAAAATGAGTTATGAATGCTATCCTACTTAAAATTTGCCGTTCTTTCTAATGCGCTAACTTCCATAGCTCTACAATGATTATTGTTGTTGTTTATGCCCAAGCAAACAACTGCGTTTTCGAAGTACCTACCTATGGTTTTTGTGTAACCGACAAGATTTTGGCCTTTTTTGTGCTAAAGGCGCTTGTGACAAAAAAAAATCGTGAAACATCGTAAAACCACATTAATAGGAATGCCAATAAATGCCTTAATTTTTTAAATTGTAGAGCGGTTTTGATTTTAATGATATGATAAAATAGTAAAAAAGTTATGCCATTTTCTTGCAATCTCAAACTTGAAACTGGTCTCCTGAACAGTTTAGTTTTTGTCGCTTATGCCCTACTTTCTTTAACCGTCGATAAATATTTAAAACTGCACTTTTCAATTAAATACTTCTGCCATATAGCCATAACGTACTCGCATCTGAGCGATTTTGCACTCGCAATATGGAAATGATGATTTCTCAGCCACACTCCCAGCTGACTTAGTATGGCCAACTTTCCCGACATCTGCTTCGTTTTCGTTTGCATATTAAATGCGAACTTTAAGCTCGGCTCTTGATTGTCCTATTATCATTTTATTGAAAGATTTGCTGTTTCCGAGACGCTTCTGGAAGGAAACTGAATCTTCTGATAAGAATACTTTGTACCTACTTTTAATACTTTCCATTTAAGATTTCAACATAATATCTATGTCTTTGTTTTATTTTTTATAAAGAATCTACGTAACAAGCCATACAAAGTTTTTCTCTCTCTCAAAATTATCATAATATCTAACTCCTTCAATTTCTCTTCATAGCCCACATAGGATTGTAGATACCTGCTACCTCCTAAGCCTACGGTCCACAGTCTAAAATGGTTATCGCTTCGGACTAGTAATCGAATGGTACGGATTTTATTTGTAAAATATTTTTTGTACCTCTTCCATAAATGCTACTTTGCTAAATCAACAGGTTTATTTACCTTTTCCAAAAACCGATCTATGTACCTGCATGTATATCTTTATAGACATATTGACATATAATGCACGTTCACAAGCAGACACGGGGTAGTTCGCGCTTACACATGCTGCATGTGCACTTACAAGAAACAACGTTCACATCAACAGAAGCCTGGCTTCTCCTGTCGCCTTGGAAAAAGTGAACGAAGTTTGTACATCATGGAGATCAGCCTCATACTCACCAATTAGTCAAGGAACAAAATTAGGGAACCATGGATAATAAAAAAGAATCAATTCGAAAACTGCAAAAAATATGGTGTTAAAAAATTCCAGTAACTAAATGTGTATAATTATTTTCCAATATAAAAAATTTCAACGTGTGATGTAACGCGAATAAAATATTAAAAACGTTGTTTTTTTTTTGTATGAAATATATTATTGAATGTGCATAAATTACATGGGAGCGTACAAAAACATTTGCCAATAAAAATACTTACAGCGTTTTCAATGAAAAAATGTGTTATTTTTTCTATTATCTTTACAACCGCCAGTCAGGCGATAGTGTTTTCCCTGCAACCCCTATCAGATTGAACAGAATTTATAAATGACAAAATATTTAACCTACCTTAAATGGGTGAAATCACATTTTGACAAATTTAGGAACTTTTCAAACACATCATAGCTATAATCTATAATCAAATTTACAAAGATCCTACATCACATTTAGGATTCATATTAATATATGCCAACAAGCATACACGCATAAGTTCGCGCTTAAACGTGGTGCATGTGAACCTACAACAATAAAACCCAATCTCAAATGAACATACGCCCTACAATTCTTAAATATGTCTAAATATATCTAAAATGAACATAAACCTGCATCCTGCGGATTTTGCTGACCTTCCCTGACACACGGGTGACATTGGCAAAATGAAGTCAGCCACATATCAACCTTTAAATTAAGGATCTTTTTAGTATGAAAGATTGTTTAAAAAGGAAGTTCACAACTTCATAAATGTTTATGAATAAGGGAGTTAAATTTAAAGGCAAGAGAGTAGAAAACATGAGAAAAATTTAACCTTTAAAAAATTCGTGTCGCTCAGCGTGTGATCCTAAAAACTCAGTTTAATAGACTTTTTGTACAAAAAACGTGTCTTGTGAGATGAAAAATGATCTGTGTTCCAAGTATAAATCTATACGCAAATACTCAAACTTGTATTTTTACCGAAACTGTACGGAAACATAAATGCTCACTGGAGGTGTTTTTTCAGATTCGTTATATTTTTTGGTAAACGCTATTGTTAGGTTGAAACGAAAAGTTTTACATTTGAGGTACTGAAGCGGGATGCGGATTTCTTTTGGAGATGTCATGAAATGGCAATTTTAAGAAACCCGTCTCGCCGAACCTTATGGAATTTCTTATACACGTCGGTACCAAGTATCAAGCCTTTGCGTTTCAGTTCAAACATATCATTGTACCAAAAATGTACAGAAATCAAAACGCTCAAGAGAGACGCTGTTTTTGTTTATATGCATGTATTTGGTGAGCGTTACGATCGATTTAAATGATTTTTTTGTACTTGGATACTGGACTCATATATGTAAGCTCTAAGATCATATGCTGGAAAAAATCCGTGAAGAAATTTGTATAATATTTTTCCTTCGGAAGGAATCATTCATTCTGAATATTTGAATATCAGAAAATTGTTACAAATGTGCAGATTTTTTACAAGACGTTTTTAAATCAGCGCAATTTATCTACTAGCGTTGTTAGTCAAGAAGAGAACCAATTTCTCAACGTTTCCTCGGTGACGTTATCAAGAAATGAGTTTTTAAATCTAATGATAACATATCTGAGTATTTTTAGTTATCTTTGACAAAATTGAATTTTGGCGTCAAGAGATCAAACCGCTAATCTTGACTAGCGTATTAGAAATAATCGGGTAAATGCAGATGGGGACAAAACAGTTGAAAATACTATAGTTATGTAGAGTACATTTCAAGCATCACAACTGTATATTAATGAAGTATCATTTATAATTTTCTAAAATAAAATGCCGAGAATTTGAGTCCCGCCAAAACACAGCGCGACCGGCTAGCCAAGCCGTGACGTCAAAAGAACGTAGATGGATCCGCCAAGTTACCTGGGCCCGTCGGTAAACTTGTATGAAATACACTATATCCGAAGATCCATAGACGTCCCATGCGCCTGTTTAAAATTTTTTTTTTTTAAAACGCAGATGCATTTTTTAAAATGTAGTCTACTATTTAATGAAAGAAAAAAAAAAGTGAAATATCCCTATTGGCGCTGGCATGGTCGAGGGTCGGCTCTTGAATTTGCGTTATTGACTCTTACGCTAGTTCAAACCCCGCCTGCGTCATGTCTTATCGAACTTATGAACCTGGTTCGGCAGATGTCATTGGGTAGTTATTAATTCGTAATTCATTAAAATTATTTAACAATGTACTATTAATTGATAACGTAAATACCTGTTTTTGGCCAGGCAAAATACGTTGGTGAAATGCACTTCTCTTCACAATTTTTTTTTTGTTGAAAAAAGTAAGTAATGCTGCTTTAGGATGTGCCTATATAAACATACTTACAGCCAAATCTTTCTGGATAGTTATCATCATTATCATCTCCCGGTGCAGACACTTCACTTCAGTGTCTTCTTTTTCTTCTTTAACAATATTGCTTATTTTGTGGTAACCTTAATGTTATACAATACTTTAACACTCTCCATGATAATATGATGTTTCACTTATTCCTCTGCCCCGCTGGTACATCAGGCTAATGATCCATTAATAATTGAAACACGCGTCCCCATTCCCGAGTTTAGTGTTGCCCCTAACTTTGCAGCTTAGGATAATAATTCTTGAGGGTCCTTTCAGGTCCGAACACTCCATACAGCGGTCACGTACCTGCCAGTAACCTGTAAGCCAGGTACAAGCAAAGGCCAGTCACCGAAGATTTTTAAGTTATTTTAAAATGCAAGGTTTCGCTCACCACCAAGGGTTTAGAAAGTGACTTAATTTTTCAGTGTTGAATTCAAACCCGAAATTGAAATAGGTACCGGCAATGTTAAGCTCGGTTTTCACAAAAAATGAGAACCTTACCCTTCAAAAGCAACAAAACCCTCAGTTTCAAATATAAGTGAAGTCGTTGAAATAGTTTGATCACTTTACCTGAGAAAATAAATAGATTCCACACGCTATATGCGAGCCCTTAGGAAACGACGCGGCAAGAAATTTCACTAACCTTGCGGCTTATTTTCGTTTTGGAAAAACTATGATATTTTTAATGACTAACAAACTGATTTTGGAAGTGCAAATACAAAATCCTACATGGCCGTTATTGGTTTTATAAGAGTTATACGACATTATAACCAAAAGCTTCCATCGATAGGTGTTCGTTCGCAGTAAAGCACAGGCGACTATAGACCTAAAGAGTTAAGCCTGTGATACTTAAGAAGGGCTAATTTACTTTGTAGTTTGTCTCTGCTAACAGCGTCATTAAATTAGGACCATTAAGAAGCCTCAGGCACGCATTATCCTCACCAATTAGAGGACTTAAGAGGCCTAGTTTCAAATATAGAGTCCCTTTACTTTATCGACATTCTTTTACTCGTGTGGGTAGTGGGCTCCTATATTTGTAAACAGCTATGAGTTAATTTTCTAATAATATGAAAATTTTCAGTGCTATAAACATTCATCTCATGACTTTGTTATGCTTTTTTTTGAACATCTAGAAATGAGGAAAAAATATTTTAAACGAATGACTGTTTGAAAATGAAAATGTTTTTAACGAATTAATAATTACCTTGACTGATAGGTTGGTATGAGGTTGACCACCCATACTGTAAAAAATGTTTCAATTTGCCAATGTCACCTCTGCTTCAGGGAAGGTCGGCAAGAGTTGCAGGGCTTATTTTCATTTGAGATTGGGTTTTTTTTTATTGTAGGTCCACATGCGGCATGTGTAAGCGCGAAATTATGCGTGTCTGCACAAGGGAATGCATTTAATATGAATCTCAAATGATACATATCTCTGCAGCTTAGATTTAGATTTAGATTTTAGAATTATCAATAATTTTAATTGGTCAAACACAGTTCAAATTAAATTTAAATGTTCTTTGAAATAAAAAATAACGGATCACCTCCAACGCTTTTGTCAAGAAGTCTTTTTAAGAGTAGGTACCTACGTAATTACAAATCTAAAAAAACTGTTGTCTCACATAATTTGAAAATGAAATAAAAGGGATTTTCTTTGCAGTTGAAATGAAGGGTATTTTGTAATTCGAATGTAGTTACATCAAATAACAATCGTTTTTATACCTTCATTAGATTTTTAACAGTGTACGCGTAGAATGAAGCACACTGTATGTAAATCTCTGAAAATTATCGGTAGCGATTTCAAAGATTGTTTAAATTGTGGTCCACAGAACATAGAATTTTTAGTAAAGATTTTGTATTGCAGTTAGTCCCAATCGTATTTTTTTTTTATGTAGAAATAAAGTTTTCTTTCATTTAGTATGATGATTTTGAAATGATTTATTTTACTTCATCCTGCCATCTCAAAATTCTAACCTTGTAGTCTTTTCTTTAACAAGGTAAATAAATGTAAAAAAAGATAAAAGACAAAAAAGGTAAAGTAAAAGTTCAACAATTTCGTTAGGCCGTCTACGTATTACGTTATTTTGAAAGGTGTTCGTGTCGTGGAGCTTTTGCCTGTATCGAAGCCTTCAAGGCTCACATCCCATTTGTGAAAATGACTTGGAAATTAACAGGAAATGAGCCTCCGCCCATCAAAGGCTGTTTAAACCAAAGCCTATGCAATACAGCAAGCCCTGATACTACATTTTACGCTTCTATCCACCTCTTCAAAAAAATATACAAACAATAAAATTACGTCAAGTTTGTAATTGGCTACTTAATAACCAAATCAAAATGTCTCAACTTAATGGTGGAGGTTTTTCAGAGAGATGTTACTGTCATAGTAGAAGCCATATAAAAAAAATGTGATATTGATAAAAGAGGTATTTACGGGTTTGGAACCGGTCGTATGCCACTCTAAAGACAGGTAGCAACGAAACGTTAACTCTTTGTTTTTTCTTACGTTAATAAATTTAGAGACAAATAACAAAAATTTAACATTCATATAACTAAACTTTAAAAATTATAAGCAATATACAGCTAAAATGAACATAATTATGTGACCTTTACTTTGAGAAGATTTCAACCTACACCAGTCAAATAAGCCTTTAGCAAAGCATTTAAAATAGCTTGTGGGAAAGCAGCAGAATTGAAATACAAATCTTAGTTATTTGGGCTTTACACAACATTTATGATTTAATAAAGAGATACGTAATTACTCGTAATGAGACATAAAAATACATTTTACACCAACGGTATTTGTATAAACATAAAACAAACATATTCATTTACGTTATTTTTGAGTCAATCACAAAATATGTGTAGGTTGTTTTCAGGCAGACCATAGTTATGTTAAAAATGGTTTGAGTGCATGGAAAGTAAACAACGAATTTTTATATGTGTCTGTAACTTACATGAAACCAAGAAAGCATCTATATATTTGTCATTTTGGTCCGCAAGAAAGTGAAAAGAGTGTAAAAGTAACCAGTACCCTTAGTACGAGTTGCAAAACTTGAGTAATGTAAAGTTTACGGCAATGATTAAAGAGTGATTTCCCACAAAATCTGCCGTTTTTGTTTGTTTGAACTTGATTTTCTTCATCACTGTAACTTTTTTGCTAAGACTTTTGCCATATAGTGTAAGAAACAAAAACGGCAGATTTTCGGAGAAATCACTCTTTAATATTTTCCGTAAACTTTACTTTTCTCAAGTTTTGCAGCTCGTACAGACTTCAATAAAATTTTAGTAATCATAAATAAGTTACATTATTTTTCTTTGTCAATTGGACTTAATAAAATAAACTGCCGTAAAATGAACATGAAACAATTACAATTTAATTCATAACAAAAACCAATACAATCATGTTAGGTAGCTAATAGAAATTATGAAGTGAAACACAAAGTAGGATTTCTGCGAAAAACCGCCTTCCATATTCGCATGGAAATTGCCGCCGGACCCACTGCATGTGACAGTTTTAATTCCCTAATTACATTGCTCTCGTATTAACACGCTGCGAGCATTTTCAAGCGAATTAGGTTCCCGGAAACCCTTCCCAGGGTCTTTTCTTGTGCCAACGCAAACCTCCGCCTCGCCTTGTTATCCATTTTAACATGCCGACTTCCAAAAGCGAGATACACCGTAGAAAAAATTGAAACAACTAAAATTGCTTGACGTCCATACTAAGATATTTTTATTCTTTAACCGGTCCGTAGTCTAACGGTTGCGTTTCGAACTCGTAAATGTAAGGTCGTGGGCTTGAATCCGGGTGGAGCATAAAAAATATATCATTTATATTACCAAATAAGCTCTTCGCTGGGCAAAGACCCATCCAGCCTTAAAACATTTGAGTACCTACTGCTTGATAATTGGCGCTTCTATAGCGACGATCAAACTTGCAGAGGGCTCTTGAGTCTTGAGGTGTGATTCTCATAAAACTAGTGCTCACCGAATAAATCAACCGTATTTTTATTAATTTATTAAATAAAACACACTGTTTCAATTCACTTTTATTATTTTAACTCTGTCAAACGTTTTCGCCTAAAAAGGCATCCTAATGACAACTTTTAGGCGAAAACGTTTGACAGAGTTAAAATAATAAAAGTGGATTGAAACAGTGTGTTTTATTTAATTAATTATACAATGGGCTTTCACTGTGTAAACCACCAAACCCTGAAAAATATCGTATTTTTATTATTTATTTTTATATACCTATTATGTGGGAAATAGTCGAAGATAAGATAAATTGTACATAATCATGTCTTCTAAGCCAAACAAAATATAGATTAGTGGATCGAATTTTTGCTCACGAATAAATTAAGAAAAAAGTGATCATACAAGATACGCAATCAATGTCGTCGCTGCTCTAGTCAAGTGGATAAGGAATCAGCACTCGAATTTGCGTTATTGCGAAAACTGCACGTTCGAACCCCAGATACGTCATGCCTTATCGACAATAACTTTGACCGTGGTTTAAAATATGTCATCCGTATATATTTACAGATAATTCTTTGAAATATAAAATAATAAATTATTACTTTTTTAATTGTTACACCTGTTTGTGGCCAGGCAAAATAGGCTGGTGAATCGCATTCCTCATAAAAATCTACTTAAAAAATACGCGTTTTTTCTGCATTTATTGATTACTGAATATTTTTTTGTCAGTGTATTTTAACTGACATTTGACAGCGTATCTAGGGGGACCTATATTCTACCACGAGTATAACATCATTGTTAGTGTCGGCAGAGAAAGGTTTAAATACAGACGTGAATAATTTCGGCGCCACGTACAATTTTTTTAATCTAATTACTCTTAGAGTAATTAATTCAATTTGCTTCCACGTTTGTTTTACCCCAAAGGCAAAATGAGTTTTCCCCTATTTGTTACAAAGCTTTGTAGATTTTATTATAATAAACTGACTTATACCAACACATAATTTTCTACATATTCCAACTTTTTACATTATTATAAAAAATATGAAAAAAAGCTTTTCTTTGACAAACATCAAACATTATATTTTTAAGTGTTTTTCTGCCCACTGTATTTCTTATAAATTGTAAAGAAAAAGCAAAGTCTAAATTCACTTTAATTTATTTTTTTGCTCAAACGTTTTTGCCACCTTCAAAAGCACAATTAAAGATTGTGCTGATAGTGTGAAGACTTAGAAAACTTTGTTTTTTTATATTTCTTTAAAAAAAACATTTGTAGTATTTTTCCTCTAAGAGCATATAACTAAAAAATAAATATGTCCTTGGATTCTTTAATTTTTTTCTTGGCGTGCGTCGTCACAGGTTTATGAGATTGGATCCTTAGCAATAATTTAAAACATTTATTTATTTACCTTTTTCCTAGAAACCCAGCGTCACAATTTTGTTGTCTTTGGTATTTGTGCCCAGTTAATTGTGAAAAATGTAGAGTCTATAAAAAAATGTATTGGACTAAAGTAGAAAAAAAAAAACGTTAAGAAAAAAATCATTATGTATCTATTGGTTTTCTTTTTATACGTTTTTTTGGAAAAATTTGGTTGATAAATAAAACACATTTTAAAAGCGTAAAAATCATGTTTTATTGGTAAAAAGAAAAAAAATCATTATACGGAAACCTTCAAACCTATTTAATATGTATTCATTAAGCCCCATTCAATATTTGAAAATACCTTTACCTTTTAAAAAGTATGTATTTTGCTCCATTTTGAGAGGCCATTCCCACATATATTACGGCATAATATGAGTCTCTGTGCTGCGAGGGGAAATGGTAAGCTTTCATGAATACTCTAAACTTTTTATGTTAATGCATATCCCCACATACGGCTCACGTGTTGTTTATGCTGAAATTTTATATTTTACAGCGCTCGTACTAAGGTAATGTTCATTTAACGAAATACTTAATGAAATATGTATGCAAAAAAATACTGATATTTTATTGTACGAATGTCTATAAAGCATTTTTTTAAGTAGCTCAAATCTTAAGATCGATTAATTTTTTACTCGAATACATTAGTAAGTTTCTGGTCAAAGTTTGGTTTTCGAATCTTTACCTCTAGTAAATAGCATTGCGTTAATCTCACCTCAATTGCGTAGATCGAAAATGCATGGAATATACACCGGCATTTCAAGAGAGTGATTTACTTTTCATACATTTTTTCGATTTACGCAATAAGGTGAGTCACCGAAATGTTTTATACTACGAGCACAGAAGCTGTTTTATTGAAAAATATGCTTTTCAAAATACAGCACATAGCTAGACAAAATTTCAAGTATTCATTCAGAATTTTTTGAACCATACAAGTTAATAAGTCATTTAAATATTCATTGCGTCCGTGCAAGCGCATACAAGTACTCGTACATTTTAAAAATAATGTTCATTTGCTGCTGTTGAAATGGACTTTCTAAGAAGTATGATTGGGAAAAAACGGAGTGACAGGGTGAGGAATGATTTTGTAAGAGAAGAATGTGGTGCAAGAGAAAGTGTGAAAGTGAAGATTAAAAGAAGTTTGTTAAGATGGTTTGGGCATATGGAGAGAATGAATGAGGAAAGACTGACGAAGAAAGTATATGTTGGTAGAATAGATGGATGTCGTGGTAGAGGAAGACCGAGAAAGGTATGGATGGACCAAATATCCGAAATTGCGAATGAATGGAATATCCAGAGTCATAATAAAAGAAGAGCTTGTATGAAGAAGGTTTGACTCTGGAGGAAATGAAAGAAGTATGTAAGGATAGAAAGAAATGGCGGTTGATCTGTGATGTTGGCGGCTGGGGTTTGTTAAAGTAAAATTGGTTTTGTGATTTAGTTTTTTATGTCAATGTATATATTGTTATTTTATTGATTTTAAAAATGTAATTTGTCATGTATGTTCCTTGACTTATAGGTTGTTATGCGGCTGACCACCCATACTGTAAAAAAATTGGTTCACTTTGCCAATGTCACCCCTGTTTCAGGGAAGGACGGCAAGAGTTGCAAGGCTTATGTTCATTTGAGATTGGGTTTTTATATTGTAGGTCCACATGCGGCATGTGTTAGCGCGAAATTATACATATCTGCTTGTGGGAATGCATTTAATATAAATCTTAAATGATATATATCTTTGCAGCTTAGATTAGATTAGATTAGATTAGATGGTCGAATGTACCCCCACCTGCAGCATATTTAAGCGCGACCCAATATTTTATGAATATGATGATGATGATGAGTTGATGATTTCTTTATAGCGCCGTTTCGTGATGTAGTCACTCCAAGGGCGCTGGTGCAAACGATGCCAGAAATTTGCTTGTCTTCAGTGCATTCCGGAACTTTCCATGGTCCTCTAGCTCTCTCACATGATGTGGCAGGTGGTTCCAGGCCAGAGGGCCAGCAACTGCAAATGCACGCTCTCCAAATATTGTGTTAACTCTTCTTATAGGTATTATATAGATATGTAGTTGAAAATTATATGACTTTATTAAAAGACTCAAATCGAAGCATGTTTTTAAATTGAAAATCTTAAATGAGAAATTAATTCTTTGTTGCCAACTTTTAACCCTATGGAGATGTCATCGCTACAAAAAACATATTCAAAACGTTGTACATTATATAAATACAAAATCATATTGTCAAGGGTACCTACGTGGGGTAGTATTGGGAAATTTATTTAGCTATAAGACCCTTTCATGGTAATGTTTGACAAAATAAAAATTTCTACACTGACCACAAATTGTGCCGCTAAGTTTTTTAAGGCCATCCTGGCTCGTGAAATTGTGTCCACGAATGGGGCCTTTTATTTTTTATTACCAGGGTCCATAGAACAAAAAACAAACTTTAATAAAAGAGTAAAAAATACGGCAAAAATGTAGAAATATATTTAAACAACCTACATTAATATACATTTCATTTTATTAAAATTTGGACATATCTCAATTTTTTTTCGTGTATTTTTAAAGCAGAATACATAGTTTGAAATCAAAATTAGATTTTATTACATTTTTTAAGAGTTTTGTCGTAGATCATCAATGACGGTTATCTAGATGTTTTATAGAAAACGAGGTATATGAGTATATAACTATATACACAGAAAATGTTATGGAAAGAAAGAATATTAATTTTTACGAACATTCTTTATTGATTGCTTTGATTCTTTTCAACTCAATTGTCAGCCTTGCGTTTATTAAAGACTAAAGTTTTCACAACAAGGTTCGAGTATTTTTGAATTTGGAACTTTTTCTTCAGTGAGAAAACGTCAGTCTTGTATGGGTCTGCCATCCTTAGCAACCAATAACAAAACATTTGCTTGCCTTTTCAATAGCAACCCTGCCGGATGATGACACAATATTGTCTTTATCAATTCACGTGCGGATCTCAATACCAAAAGACCGGAATCACCATTCCCGTGAATGCTCAGTGGCCTGTTCTTAGTTAAAAATAATAAAAGTTGTACGGAAAATTCAGAAAAAAATATTTATGACAGCGTTTTGACTGCAATGAGGGTCTATAGCTAAGAAGATTAACTTCAACGTAATTATTGAACAATTCAGTTAATTAATCTGTATGATTTTTCTCGATTTTTTTCTCATTACTGAGAATTATGCTGAGAATAATGTCATCAATAGTTCTGTGCCTCCTGTGAAAAGTGATACAACTCAAAAATCATCATTTTACAGGAGAGCAAAAACAAGATTTAAAAAATTCTAATTCATGAACTAAGCGGGCTAGGTTACACATAAGTACCTTATTTTTTAGATAAAAACATTTACTTTCACTGTGCGTTTTAATTTTTATGGTAAATATTATAGTTTTAAAGTAATTTATTAAACTCTGTCAGTTGTACCTTGTTTGCCTGTACTTGTATCATTTATTACGTGATAAATGATACAAGTCGAGTTATATTATATTACATCTATAAGTTGTCTTTGTGTAAAGTGATACACAAAAAGTTTAAAAATCTAATAACTCGTAAGATAATATTCCTAACAGAATGTTTCTCAAACCAATTATAAAAGTACTACCCCAAAGATTCAATTGTTATACTTATAATAGTGATATTTTCATAATTTACCTAAATCGTATCACTTTGCTAAATTTCTAGTCAAAAATTGGTGTAAAGTGATATAACTCTAGATGTATCAGTATTCACGATGAATTTGTAAAAAACCGGTGAGTAGAGCAATTACTTAAAGCGCTACAACTTGTTTTCGTTTATAAAACAGTGCTATCTAATAATTATAATTATTTTTTCATCATAATCTCGGTTTAGGGAGTTGCCATATAAAAGAAAAAAAAATGGAAAAGTTCTCGGCAGTCAGAGGGTTAATAAAAAAATAATGTAGTAAAAATGTAAAACAATAATAACAACCTATATATTGCCATCATTATTTTTTCCAAAAATTGAATCAAAAGTATAGCCACCATACAAAGTGAAAAAATTTCCGTACAAAATGTTTTCGTAATTTTCTTGGAAGTCAAAGGGTTAAAATTAGAAAAAAGGCTGTGATTCTTAAAATTTTATAAATTCCAATAATAATCAGTCGTTACTTTTTCAAAATGTAACTAAAAAGTTTACCCACATTACAAAGTCCTAGTTTGCATACAGAAGGGTTCAATGACCATCTACAATAATCTAGAATATAAGTTGCAATGAAATATAAGCATTCAAAACTCATATCAAATTCATGCCCACAAACAGGTACGTGTAAGTTCACGCTTACGAATGCTGTATGTGTACCTACAAATTAAAACCAAATCTCAAATGAACATAAAACCTGCAACTCTTGCCGACCTTCCTTGAAACAGGGGTGACATTGACTAAGTGAATTATTTTTTACACTTTGAGAGGACTGAGAAATGTGAGGAAATTGAGATAAGACTGAATGAAACAAGAGTGAAGGTCGTGAAAGAATTTAATTAACTGGGAAGCAAGTTTGAGTCGAATGCGAAATTGACGAAAGAATTGGAAAAGCGCGCTAGTAGAGGAAGAAGTGTAATGGGAACGATTGGAAGAATTGCAAGAAATAGGAAACTTACAAAGAATATGAGATCGGCGGTCTACAATGGCATATTGGTTGGTGGAAGTGAGGCTTAATGAATGTGAGCTGAGTAAAGTATGTACGGTTGAAATGGTTTACCTGAGAGCAATGCCTGGAAAGACACTGAGTGATAGAGTACGTAATGATTGGGTGATGAACGAGTGTGGTATAAAAGAGAATATGAGAATGAAAGTACAAAACAGTACGATGAGATGGTTCGGACATCTTGAAAGAATGGATGGTGAACAACTAACGAAGAAAGTGTACAAAAGAAATGTCAGAGGAAAACGCGGAAGGGGAAGGCTGAGGAAAAAATGGTTAGACCCAATAGGTGAGATTGCAAAAGAATGGAATCTGCAGAGTGAGAATAAGAGAAGGGTATGGATAAAAAAGGTGATGACAGAAAAAAGTGGAGGCGCATCTGCGGAGGTATCGGCCACCCTTAGTGGAACGGCGGCATAATACAGTATAGTACAGTATAGAGGTCAGCTTCATACCAACCTATAAGTCAAGGATCTTTTTTGTGTAATTGGCGCTTTTTCCAGAGAAGACCAACCTCGCAGAGGTCTCTTGAGGTGTGATTCACACAAAATGGCGCTCACCAAATAAATCATCCAAATATTTTTTATTGACTTAAGAATTTATATGGATATTTCCATATTGTACGAGTATGCAGGTACACACCGCGGTGGAATAAAATTGATACGCAAACGCAAACGCAACTAAGCTACACATATAGTGTAACTTCTTGCCGCGTTATCCCCGAAGGGGTCGCATGTGGCGAGTTGAACCTATTTATTTTTACAGGTAAGGGGGCCGGCCTTACGCCAACCACTTCAGTTGAAGTGGGAATTTCCCAGCTCCCGAGGGGGCTGGTACTCATTTCTTGTAAAGGCTGAGTAAACCTCGCCGGTATTTATATTATGGGGTTTGAAATACACACCGAAATTGGAAATCATTTCTGACACCCTCCTCGGTGGGATTCGAACCCGAGCTCACGGGGTAGAATGCAAGCACTCTACCAACTGAGCTATCGACCGGACTATATAATTGATATATATATTTTCATTGAAACTGCATAAGCTGGTAGATGATTATAGCTTTACATACGTCATACAGTGGGTTATTTTTGCAAGAAAGTCGAGTGCAGATTCTGTGCAATTTATTTCTGATTATTTCTATGCAAAAAACTCAAAAAGGGTATAATTCGAGTTGTACCCCTGTTTCAGAGAAGGACGGCAAGAGTTGCAGAGCTTATGTTCATTTGAGATTGGATTTTTATATTGTAGGTCCACATGCGGTATGTGTTAGCGCGAAATTATACATGTCTGCTTGTGGGAATGCATTTAATATAAATCTTAAATGATATACATCTTTGCAGCTTAGATTAGATTAGTATCACTTTTCACAGGAGGAACAGAAGTATTTTTCATGGGCGAAACTAAGCTACACATATAGTGCAACTTTTAACCGCGTTATCCCCTAAGTGGTCGCATGTGGTGATTCGGGACCTATTTGACGGCATTGCACAATTTCAACGTCATTCCTTCCATTGATCCGTTTCCCAAGCAACGGAAAGTTCCACGATCTCTTTCATATTGTCCCGCTAGTGCTTGTTTGGCTCATCCGTCATTTGATTAAAATATGACACTTCAATGAAATCGTCTCAAGAATCACACTCTACACAATTTGAGCTAAGAAAAAAATGTAAAACACGGTAATGTGACAGCTGTTTTATATATTTTTAAAATCGATTTCCAGTTTTCATAAGACACATTGGTCCAGTATACATACAAACATTGCTCATGTGAAATTACCTCATATGGACATATGTTAGACAAACAAGCACTAAGGGAACGATACGGTGGGTTCATTGGTAGGTCAAAATCTTTGCTTCATTCTCTTCAAGACAAAAATTTAAAGTAAATTTAAAAGTTACAAAAATCTTTTTTGTAGGGAATCAAATTTGTCAACTTTTAGATTGATTTCGAAAATGAGATTTATGCATGCAAATATGGCAAATTATTTTCTCGTCATTTTCATGCATGTATTTATGTAATTTCACAAACAATCCTTGATTATATTTTTCATTCTATACACATAAAGTGCAATTTTTTCCCGCGTTGACCTCAAAGGAATTGATTGTGGCGGGTAGAATCTTATTCTTTTACAGGTAAGTGAGCCGGCCTTACACCGAACACTTCAGTCGATGTGTGGATTGCTTAGTCCCTGAGGGGGCTGATTTGCCATTTCTTAGGCTGAGTAACCTCTTCGAGATTTTCCTTTGGGCTTAACAGGAAACCTGATACGACTCTTTTTTATGAAATCTTGAATCATCCATTATTGTTACATATTTGTATACAGGTGTTTCAGCCAGTTGGGTTGTTGACCTGGTGACCCCTAAAAAAAGTTGTCTCATAAATAACCCCGGCAAGGTTCACGCAGCATTCTGTATCACGATGGGACTAAAGCGAGTGTTGGAAACATCCGTCCCTACAAATCGACTATCAATCATTCTACGGCGGAGCGTCCACTCTGTCCCTACTCACTCCAGAACAGGGAAAATCAACCTTTCAGCCAAAAAACTCTTCCATGGTTTTTTTAAACTCAAAACTCACTTTTTCCAAAGTACCTATTTTTTTTTTTCAAAAAAAAAAACAACTATAAAGGTGTGGTCCCCAAAGAGTTGCATGTGGCCGGTAGAACTTATTTACTTTCACAGGTATTGGAACCTACCTTGAGCTAATACCTTTACTTGAAATATAAGTTTATCTGCTCCCAACGGAGCAGGTTCTCATTTCTTTTAAATACTAAGTAAACATTGACAGGACAATGATTTGATATAAGTACTCAAACGTTTTTTTACATAAAATTAGCCTCTAAGCCTTTGGCATTGAATCCAAATACTCGACCAACTGAATTCTGAACCAGACTTTTCCTTTATTCTTTATGTGGTGTAGAGAGAAGGTCACGGTCACAAGTTTATCTTTCTGAACGTATTAACTATATCCGACTGAACTTATTTCGTCCTGGCCATGTTTTGACATTATAAATTAATAGTTTATTTATGTTATTTAATGAATATAATTGATTAAATACCGATCATATGTATATACATCATTAAGAGTACAAGCGAAATTGGAAATAGCGCTGTGTTATTTCAAGCATATCTAATCAAGCAATGTCGAACTTAGCGTAAGCACATTTATTTTATCAAAATTTGTGAAAAACAAATTTGGTAATGTTTCAGATCACTGTACCATTCACTCTTTACAGCAAATACTTCAGGCGTCCGCTAATCGAAGAGCTTTTTGGACTTTCGTTTCATCGCCAACTTTTTCAGTTGAGCTTTGTTCCGTAGGGGGAAATTTATTTCGTGATTCCATTGAACCTTTCCATTTTCCTCTCTCGTGTACCCAAACAGAATAATATCCCGAGCAATAATAGCTTAAGCGTACAAAAAACTCGATACAAACCGTACCTTCATTTGTTATAAAAAAATATCATCAGAACAAGTTTTCCGTGAGGATTTTTTTCCATACAATTTGATAAAATACTCAACGTTGTATGACAGCTACAATACGTCGAGTTCAAGGAAAATATATTAGTAACATTCTCGCGGAACATCAATTTACGACAAATGAAAGAAAAAATCTTATTAGTTTCTCAAATATTCTCAAAGAAAAGTAAGTAACGGTCTTTTTATTTGATACACGTGGATGTGCTTATTATTATTACTACTATTATAAAATATGTGACAATCTTGAGAAAGTAATTGTATCATATTTTGTTTTGATGAAATGAACAATTTCGACTGGATTTTTTATTATTATTGAAATCTCTGATTTGAAATGTTTTTTCTCTCTCAGTCAAGCTGTAATTAAAATGTTTTAATTATTTTTTTACTTCATTTGACATGTTAACTATTTCAAATTCATTTAAAAATTCGTAGATTTGTCGGACTTTTGACGAACATTATTCTTGACGTAGCGTTGGTATCGTAGCTTACACATTTGTCTCTTGAAAACGTTGGTTACGACACCAACAAAACATGAAGAATAGAGCATCAATGAACAAAACGTTTCTTTTCGTATCATAATTTTTAAATTAATTTTTATTTTCAATTATTGTGTTATTTAAAACTTGGTGCTAAAAACACTTTTACCAATATGATGGTGCCTTCAAAATATAACGTATTTTTTTGATTAAAAAAATGTTCAAGTTCATGCATTGATATCTATAAAGTATTTATTCATAAAGTGACTTCTCAGTTACATCAATGTTAAACCGTGAAAATTTGCTGAAAAAATTATGACTGATATATTTTACTCAAAAGTATTTTTAAATTTTTGTATTGTAACGCACAATAAACGAATTTTATTGTGTACCTACATTTCGAGAAATGTAAAAGATTTCGTAGCTCATTACTTACAAACAATATGGCACACGTTTGTTTCCAGTCACATGCCATTAGATGCCATATATCCTTTGAACTTTAGCCGGCCTACCCTCGGGGAACCCTTTCAAATTACTGGTAATTTTTTAGTGGCGGACAAACGCCGGGCTAATCATGTCGCTAGCATTGTAAACATTGTGCCCATGTGAAGGACAAATGGAGCAATAAATAGGACGACTGACCCTAGTCGGAGCGGGCCGCGCTTTCGCGATGTCGTGTTGCTATTATTTCCAACGCACGACGGTACATGGAACTCTGCAATTTATCGAGCTCTGATAAAAGCAGGTTGAAGTTTCAGAATGGAAAAATTTACCAGGCATAGTCTACACTCTACTTGTTAACGTTTTGGTTTCGATATCCGGGATTGTTGGTTGGTTGGTATGAGGCTGACCCCCCGTGCTGTAAAAATCGGTTCACTTTTGACAATGCCACCCCGGTTTCAGAGAAAGGCGGCAGGAGTTTAAAGGTTTATGTTCATGTGAGGTTTTGTCTATTTGTATTCACGCATGCAGAAAGTGTCGGCGCGAAACTACATGCGTCTTTTTTTTTTATTATTATTATTTTTTTATTTAGGAAGAAAACAGTCATAATACAATTATGATGTTGATAAAAATTAATAGATGTAGACCTTGAGATCCATAGGAATAAATAAATAAATAAATAATAAATACCTTTCTATCGGCATGCATTTAATATGAGCCTTAAATGTTAACATATCTTTGCAGCTTAGATTATAGATTAAAGATCAATAGGCACATGTTTGAATGACCAGTAGAAGTAAGAAGCTCTGTAGGGGGTTAGGAGGATACATGCAAAAGGATTATTACAATGCTTTATTAGTTGATAGGAAACATTACTTTACAAGCATCCCATAAATAAATTTACGTTTCGATCTTGGAATCAGAAGATGCTGGGGTAATAGTCACCATAAGTTAACAAGATATATATTCAATAAAATAAAAATTGCTTTGTTTTAATTCACATGAGTTTATTTTTGGACACGACCAGTTTCGGGAGAAGCAGTACCTCCCGTCTACAAAGCAATTTTTAATTTTTTTAATTTATTGTATTAAAATGAACTTTCACGAAGTAACTGCTGAAAATCTAGATAAGATATATATTCATTCATGACATCCCAAAATTTATAAATCTGGCTTTATAATTTCAAGTACACAAGGTACATTAGGATGTACCTTAGGAGATAAATCCAATAGAAAGGAAAACAAACCTGTATAGTTCTTGAGCGTTACTTGTTTTTATTAATGTTCTCCAGATTGGTAGGAAATATTGAAATTGCATGAAATTTTTTGCATGGAAAATTATGCTCATAAATTTATCCAACAAGATATTCCCTCACAAGGCTTTGATGGATAAAACACAACACGAAAAAAAACTGAATAAAAATTTACAATTTTGTTGGATTTCTTTTTTGTATGCATAATTCCGGTCGCTATTTTAACTACAGCGAGGCTCCGATATGAAAAAAGTGAATGTTGAATAGTCCCGTTTGATAATACGGGCACAATGTAGCGCAGAGTACAGATAGGAGGGGGGGCAGTGGCGGAAGATGATGGGGAAGGTTTCCAAAATTGGTAAAAAATGGGATAAATTAGAAGTAAAATGAAGAAATCTATGAAAAAGCTGATCAATATAAAGGTATTAATCGAAAAAGTGTAGGCAACTGTGCAGAGGCTCTGACTAACCATGTCACAATTGTGACCCAGCTACAGTTAATGTGTCAGAAATATGTTTATTTTTTAGATGGAAATATTAAGTAATTTATACAAAAAAAACAGCTTAAAATAAGAACATGCCTACCGTTTTGTACTTTTTCATACCTACTTAAAATAGTGGTTTGTTTTTGGTAACTTTGAATGTCTCTACTTTATATTCAGTGATCTGTGGTCTCTACCTACAAGATGGCAGATAGTCTACAACCAAAATGGCACATACCGTACATATGTACTGTAATTAAATGTAAATTAACTTTGAAAAAAAATGACCTGAATTTCCATATAAAATGCGATGAAACTTTTTTCCCGACCTAATATATTATCAGAAATTAAACCCCAAAATAAAATACCGGCAAGGTTTACTCAGCCTTCACAATGAAATGAGTACCAGCACTCTCGGGAGCTGGGAAACCTCCTCTTCAACTGAATTGGTTGGCGTAAGGCCGGCCCCCTTACCTGAAAAAAATAAATAGGTTCAACTCGCCACATGCGACCCCTTCGGGGATAACGCGGCAAGAAGTTACACTATATGTGTAGCTTAGTTGCGTTTTTTTGCGTTTTTTTTTTGAAGTCGTATTTTGTTAAAGTCGGCCTTGCATATTATTCGACTGTTTTTTTTCAAAAGAAAGCCGATGGGAATCGAGTTATATTGGCTCTACGCCACTGGCGGGTAGGAGGTAGGAATGGAAAAGGGGGAAGCGATCAATTCATCAGTTTCCATACATTTCCCTCGACTCCTATTCATATTTTTACAATTACAGTAATAAAAAATTACCATCGCTCGCGGACGATAAATAAAGCGAACGATACAAAACCCATTCAATTACAATAAATCTCCTTCTCCATTTTAGATTTCCTCTTTTAAAACTCATTTCCGATAGCATACGTACCTACAAGGCTGTCAGTTCTCTGGGTTTCACAAAAAACTTTGGTTTTACAACTTGCATTCAAATAAAGTTATTTATGTAGAATTAATTTTACTTTGTCAGCTTAGAGGCATTTTTTCAATAAAAAATAATGAAGAACTGTAATAAAACATTTACAAATTTAAAAATAACAATAATTTGACCGGTCCGTAGTCCAGTGGTAACACTTAGGAATCTTAAATGGAAGGTTGTGGGTTCGGATCCCAGCGGAGCACAAAAAATATACCATTTATATTTTCAAATTTGCTCTTCGCTGGGTTGACAAATTCATAAACCTTTACCAATGACAGGTTATCCAAAGGTCCATCCAGCCTTACAGCAACTGGTTATTGCTTGAGAATTGGCGCTTTTTACAGTGACGACCAAGCTCGCAGAGGGCTCTTGAGGTGTGATATACACAAAAACAGCTCTCACCAAATAAATCAGCCTAATTTAATTTGTTTTAATATTTTTTAGTGTTGATCTGTTAACACAGTGAAAGTCCATTTTTATAAATATTTAAAAATATAAATTGTAAAACATTGTTTGAAAATTATTTTGTAAAAGTATATTTGTAACCATTCTGCTCTTGAAGAGCAAAAAAAAAAAGAATAAAGTGAATTAAAACAATGTTTTACAATTTATATTTTTAAATATTTATATTAATTTGTTTTATTTTATTTATAACTACACCCCTGAAATATTTGATGATTTTGTTTAGAAGAAGTAATATTATTCTTGTGTGTGTTTTTGTACAAAATATTACAAAAGCGATGTATTTAAATTTAGCAAAGTTTTAATGTCATTCTGAATTAAACAAACCCATGATTTAACGCTAATTTTTTTAAATATTTGTAGTTTCTTAGAGAAATAACCAAGCAAGGTTTAATGATCACAAACTTCATAAATTAACAGAAAAAAGACACTTTTGTGTGCCATATTATATAATGTAAAATAAATAGTAAGCTATCTGCAGGAATCCGAGTAGATACCTATTTATTTTTGAAACCTCAGAAATTCTCTCTATAGTTCTCCTGCCGGTCGGTTCGCCATACAAAGCTAGGAAAGAATCCGTTTGAACAGAAACATTTCGTTCTTTTGGCGGAAAGTTGGTGTTATAATATCATTATTTGACGGGCACTAGCCCACAGTGAGAGGCAAATATTGAAATTCAGTTCTATCAAAGGCTTCACAAAAATTTCAGCGAGGGAAAAAATGCACCCCTTTTAATGGAGTAGATATAATGTATGGAATTCTTCAAGCGCGAAAAAAAATGAAAATATCATGCAGGGATCTAACATGATGTAAAACTCTTACGGTAATAGAAAAAGAAAATTATGTAAAAAAGGGATGTTATGTAAAATTCACATACGATCTCAAATAAAACCTACAAAAATAACTGTTGTTTTGTTACTTTGAAAACATAATTATTGTAATTGTAACGCTGTCACTGTCTCATTAGAGGTGGCCAAAACCTCTACAGAGTATACCTTATTCTTATCCTAACATACTGTTCTCAGTTAATTCAGTTTCACAAATTTCATCAATCCATTCCATTCTCGGTTCCACCCTTTCTCTCTTGTCTCTTACATTTTTTTCTGTTCATATTCTTTGTCGCGCGTTCATTATTCATTCTTTCGATATTTCACAAATCAAATTTAAGCTTGAAGTTAAATCAACCATTGTTCATTGACTTGATCAGTCCTTGACTTAAACGTTGGTATGCGACTGGCATCCCGTACTGTAAAATATGTTCCACCTTGCCAATGACACCCTTAATTCAGGCAAAGTTTTAGGATTTATGCTCATTTGAGTTTGGATTTTAATTTGTAAGTACACATACCATATTTGTAAGCGTTTAAGTTACACGTGTATGTTTGTGGGCATGCATTTAATTTGATTTTAAATGTTAATAAGAATATATTATATTCTTACAACCGAGATTATAGATTATATAGAAGGCATTATGATAATTTCATTAGTACTAACAAAGGTCAAAATTAAATATGGTAGTATGAAGTACACCCAGAATTCTACGATTGCCTCTAGACGAGCTTTTGTAAAGCCACCACCGTCTGGATTCCTACGAAAAAGTTTAGCTATGGTATTTGGGGCTAGCCGCATCTCCTCCCAGTTGATGCCGCGCCTTTAATATACTTACAGTAAAGTTAGCGCGCCCCGCAGAGCGCCGGGCTTGAATATTTCAACAACTACTCCTACATGTATTATTATTATGGATACCAGTGAGTAATGCCCTCTGAGGAGTCACATTCCACACACGGTCATGCCATATATGTGTCACCTAATCTATGAAAATCTGCAACTTCTTATAAGAGTGTTTGATCACATTATTGCGACGATTCTTTATCTAAAATCTAAGTTGCAGAGATGCTTACGGGCTGGTCACGTCGCAAGGCAAGACCATGACAGGTGGCCGAAAAAGATCGTCCAGTGGTGACCCAGAATGTCCAAGCGAGGAGCGGGGAGGCCCCAACTGAGATGGCTGGACGGCATCAAGAGAACTGTAGGCAGAGGATGGCTGAACACAGCAGCTGATAGACAGGAATAGAGAGAATTAGAGGAGGCCTACGTCGAGGAGTGGACTGAGAAAGGCTGAGGAAGAAGAAGAAGCAAATATGTATTGATATTTGAGGCTTGTATTGAATGCACAGCCATAAAGAAACTAGACATGCTGCGTTTGTACATACCTACAAAATAAAACAATCCTCACAAGAATATAAACCTTGCTTTATATTCTTACCTTGTTGCTTAAGCGTAATCGGACTTTTGTTGTCCATCTTCAGAGGCTAACTGAGGTAAAAATCAAAAGATCAAAATGCAAGGTAAGAAAATTTGTAATTATCTAGCCAGTTTCTTGGACATTTTTTAATTTTTTTTGTAGCGAAAGATAAAATATATTGTTGGGCTTTGAAGGCTGACAGTGTGTACCTAAATACGGTTTTGAATAATACGGGTTATCTCGCGCGCGGAAACCATATATTATTTCGTTAATAATTATTGTGATTAATTTGAAAGCGCTCAGCTTCCCTTACGTGCTCCATATTTAATGTAAACCTATATTATATATATAATTCATTATATTATATTTAATACATAAACGCTTTTGACTTTCGATAATTACTCCCGAGTTTGAAATATACCGCATTACATTAACTTCTAACTAATGTGAGTAAATTTTTATTTATTTTTCTTCTTTCAGTGCCACTTCAATCAAAGCTATATTAAAGCAAAGTTGCAAAGATATATTAACATTTCAAATTTATGATTAATGTATGCCCACAAACAGACATGTAAGATCGCGCTAACAAATGCTGCATGTGTATTTACAACTCAAAAACCAAATTTCAAATGAACACAAGCTCTGCCACTTTTCCCAACCTTCCCTAAAACAGGGATGATGTTAGCAAAGTGAATATTTTTTTACAGCATGGGCGGTCAGCCTCATACCAACCGATAAGTCAAGTTGTAAAGATATATAAGTTCATGATATTTACTGATTAAAATAATAACTATTATAACAATAAACAACTCATAAATGTTTATTTTTAAATTTTGCTTGGGATGATGTTTCGAATAATTTATTAAAAAATAATAGAATAAATAAATCCTAAGTTTTCCTGGAACTATTCCATTAACCATCGTATAAATTGCTTTATCTGCCTTTGGAGACGATTTCGGGCTTCAGAATAAGAGGGTGCTGTGGACAGTAAATTATTACTTATTTATACCGATATCTGTCTCTTACTAAATTTTTATTTATATCATGATCGCCTTTTAAATATCCGTACCTCTAGTATAATAAAAACTAGTTTTGTACTTACAAATATTCCGTGCAAAGATTCAACAGCCCTCTGAGAGTGTAAATGGAAATACGAACTTCTATTCATTTTTTACTCTTCATAACATGGCAGAGTATGATTTTTTATGTTAGTAGTAAAGTATAAAAAGTATAAAGATAAATATTATATTTTCAGAAAATAATTAAGAGAAATTTATATTCACTGCTAATTTAGTCTTTTTCATATAGCTTTGGGATATTTTTGACATTTAACCTTCACATTTCCCAGGAGTGTATACACATTAAAATAAGTTTGAAGGTCATTCTTTCGTATGCAGATACATACTCTGTAAAATCGATTTGATTTGTACCTTATGTAATGTTTACCAATTCTTAATATTATGTATTCTTAAAGTTTTGGTAGAAAATAAAAAAGGGCGCAGTTCTATTATTTTTCATTCTTGGAATAAAAACACAGCTTTATTGGTACGACTTTTCTCTCGCATACGCCAAGAAGTTTGAATCTGTTTGTGTGGCTTCTAGAAACTTTGTTCAGCTCGTGGATTCTTGCGCATTTACTTCCAATATTCAGAATACACCACACATACTTCAGGTATATTGATATTTCAATGAAATTTCAGGACTAGAATATGATTGTGTTATTTTTATTAATTTAGCAATAAACTGCCGAGGCCTTGTACATCGTCATTGTCATTTTCATTGACACAACAACCAACGATGGATACTAGCCAACTTAGCGGTCTGTCCAACGTCTATCTCCTCAAGTCCCACAATACTCCTTTCGCATGACAACTGTGGAAAAGAAAGAAATGGAAAAAGACTTTAAACCACAAGCTATTTCGTCTACAAGACTCGCGGACGTGATGGAGCCATTTGTCGGCGGGGAGTTTGACCCGTGGCTTAGACGTTTGCGATTGATGATGAAGTTGTACGGGGAGACAAATCTTTCTCGTTGCTTGGCATCTTTCTTGAGAGGTGCGGTGTTTGATCGGTTTGCTGACTTGCCAGAAGAGACACAGGGTGACGGGGAGAAGGCGGCTGAAGCACTCAGCTGTGTGTTTGGTGTCGGACGCTTCTCAGCTTGGAGTCGTTTCTTGCAAAGGCGCTGGCAGCCAGGAGAGGAAGTCGACGTCTTCGTGTCGGATTTACGGATGCTGGCTTCGCAAGCCGGAGTTAAACTGAGTGATAACATCCTCGCGCTGTCGTTGGTCGTTGGGATGCCCGAGTCCGTGTCCAGGGAGCTCCGCCTTCAATTGGAATCCGGGGATGGATTGCCACCGCTGCCAACTATTGTCGCTAAAGCGCGATTACTCATCTGCGAGTATCGCAGCCCATTTTTTTCATCGGTGGCTGTGGAAAAGAAAGAAATGGAAAAAGACTTTAAACCACAACAACCCATCACCTTTTTAAAGATTCAACCCATCATCAGTTTTTCTGACAAACATGTGTCCTTGTGTTGTGATTTTGCCTATATAATAGAGTTGGAACTATGTTCAAAATTTTAAATTTCTCTCAGTGCGGTGACGTTACAAATCTATGTTCTCTGACAGGAGTTTTGGGAAAACTGGGCAAGTCACTTGGAACAAGCTTCTTGTTGACCTGCAAATCAACCAAACCACCGCCACCTTCAGAAAAGGATTGATCAAATGCAGTAATCAAAGAGCCATGACACCCTTGAGATGGTCATGGACGATTACACGTTGCCACAGGGGAAACAAATCGCCCATCACCATTGGTGACTAGGGTCCGTCGTAAAAAAAAATATTCCTTTGCAACCGTGCTGGATGGCGTTTTTTTTAAAAAGCACATTTATACGTAAAAATGTGAGTACAATTTAAAATATATACAGCTATTTTTTATTTTTATAAAAGCCTTGAAGTTCCGTCTCTTGAAATATTCAGCCATTTCGAAACACGTCTAAAAATGCGCTTAGTGAGATTCGCCAGGCCCGCATCTGGCCATGAATATTTACCTGCCGGTTATCTACTCCGTAGGCACGGATACGGGGCCGGATAATGGAGGCAACCTCGGTTATCCGGCCGCACGTTATCCGTTTGTTCGCTGCATATAGAGTGCAGGTTCTAATCAATATTCCACTCGAGTTCACGCTAATATTTATAACCCAGTTCACCTCTGTTTGACCCAAACGCGGCCTCTGTCGATATGTACCTACGCCCGTAAAATTCATATGCGCTTGAAATGAACTACAACAATTATATTCGCGATAAAAATGAAGTGTTTATGAATATATCCTTGCAACTTAGATTATATATTATAGATATATTATAGATTACATATTTTTGGACTACGCCGGGTATAGAACTGACGGCCTTTTGTTTACGGATCCATTGCATTTACCACTAGACTAAGGCTAGTTCTCATCTGCTCTTGTGAACATAATAAGTCTCACACAGCCTTTGTCACATTTTTGAAGCACAATTTTTTTTTGTTACGAATTACCAATATCACTTTATGTTTACAGCTCATGATAAATAAAATCTTTTGGTATGTAGATGTTGAAAGCACTATCCTAATTATTTTGTGTAAATTACAAATGTATGCATTTTCATTTTTCACAATAAAAAATCATTATTTATTATAATACTTTAAAATTATTTTTTAATTAAGGCCCGGTATTTGCAAAGTTAGCATAATATATGGCTCTGATAAAAAAAAACTACCCACACGATTAACATAAGTTCGTCCTTTTCTATTAGTATTGTCACAAACTTGAAATACGTACGCTTATACACGCAAACATCGTATGACGGACCATGAAATTAAAGTGCCAACGCGCACCTTTACACGTGGGTACAATAGAACCATCAAAGAGTAGTCCATGATTGTATTAGTGCATTGGAATGACGTTCTGGTAAAAAAATTATCTATTGAATGCGAGAAAGACCCTTATAGTACCCTATATAAGAGATCAAAATGGTACGGAGAGTTGAGTCGCAGAGAGCAATTTTCTGTGAAATACCAATAAACAGTAATTGTCAAGTATTTTAAAATAGTAAAAGTCGCCATGCTAACTTTTAAAATGGGTTGCCTGAGCCCGAATCATTTGTTTAAATTTTACATAACCTCAACTTATTTCAGCTGCTTTCTTACATACTTCAATGTACTTTTCTGTTCTAAATTAAATCTACAAAATGCATCCATCCACTTCTCCCACCCTCTGATGCATGCATTGAAATATAAATGCACGTTATACTCGAACCGGAGCCTTCGATATTCCGAGCATTTTCATCTGTAAACCACGAACTGTGTTGAAAGACAAAGACTTGCATCGGAAAGACAATGACATGTGTATTTCAAAAGAAGCTTTCCTAGTCAAAAAATAGAAGATGTTTACCATGAAAACGAGTACTTTTGTAAAACTAGAATTCGCAAAAAATATTAGAGAAATTCCAAAATATGTATGTTAAAGGATATTGACACATTTACCACACTTTATTTTAGTTTGAAAAATACTCCCACTGTATCTTAATAAAACAAAAGTTATCGAAGGTACAAGGAGAATTGGCTATTTTACTAAATGAGAAATTTAAACTTTAATTGGCGAAGATATATTATTAAATTTAAATTTTCAAAAGATTTTTCTGAAAAACTGTGGAAATTCATTTTTGAAGATTGATTATTTTGTAAAGTGGAATAAAACAAAGTTTTAATTTATTTTATTTGTTTAATTCTTAATTAAAAAATAATCAATCTTCATTTAATTTAACTTCTTAAAATAAAATACCGGCAAGGTTTTCTCAGACTTTGCAAGAAATGAGAACCAGGCCCCTCAGGAGCTGGGAAACACCCATGTCAACTAAAGTGGTTGGCGTTAGGCCGGCCCCCTTACCTGTAAAAATAAATACGATCCACTCGCCACATGCGATCCCTTTGGCAAAAACGCGATAAGAAGCTACACTATATGTGTAGCTTAGTAGCGTGTAGTAGAAGCGTTTTTTAAGCATTTAAGATTGATATAAAATGCTTTCTCTAACAGACCAATTAATCATGTCCCATCCCATTTACGGAACAGATGCACTCGATTATTTTTGCATGTATTTGAATTTGAGAAGGATTGTCAAAAGTTAAATATTTTTGGTAGAAAATTCGCAGTACGTCAGTTTCGTACTAATACTTAGGCCCGGTAGTTTCATCGTTAGCATATGTGACTTTAAACTGATAAAAAAAACTACCCACTCGATTGACATAAGTGCGTCCTTTTCATTCTGTATAAAGTCGCTATGCTAACGATGAAACTACCGGGCCTTACAATGATACACTTTTTACAATTTTGTAAGCGCGAACTACACGTGTTTGTTTGTGGGCGTGCATTTGTGAGCTTTAAATGTTAATATATCCTTGCAACATAGATTATAGATTATATATACATGTGGATAGGTAGATAAATACTATTATCTAGATTTTCAGCAGTAATTTCGTGAAAGTTCATTTTAATAGATTAGCATTGTAGCTAAAATATTTTTTTGTATTCTCCATGAAAATTTTCCATACACTTTAGTTTTCCATTAATAGTTTTCCAAGTTTTCAATGGAAAAATTATGTTTGAATCTAACAATATACCTACCAAAATTGATTGATCGAGTGCTAGTTTTTCAATTTTTTTTTGTTCTAAATTTCAATAAGTATATTGCTAAATAAAGCTCTCAGGTAAATAATCCAAAATGTAATAATTCAAAAGGATGAATTTCGAATAAAAAAAAAGGATTCACTTTACAGCATGGTAATTATACGTAAGACATACAAACAACATTACGCAGCCAACAGCCCTGCAACAAACGACCGAAACATCAACTGCCACATCAACAACACCTCTGCTGCACTACTACAAGTGTCATAGACCCCTAGAGTCTCTTAAATCGTATTTGCAAAGAAATAAACACTTAAAAGGCAGATGAAAATAATAAGAAGAAAATGAAGTACGTCAATGAAAATCAGTGTTATTGTGGGAAACATTTGAAAATTGAGCCACATTCACGATTCTGTATGATATTCTATTGAATTTTGGACCCAGCAGTCCTATAGTGCGACGTCTTCCAAATCAGAGCATGTCAGCAATAGTCGGCGGCATAAATAAATATAAAGGTTTGATTCAATTTATTTTATTGCCAGAACATTCCATGGCGCTGGAGGAGAGGGTGGTAGGAGAAGGGAGGGGGGACTATGCGACTTGAATTTCAAAGGATTAAGCCTACAACTCCAGGGGATACTAGCAACGTGTAGAAGTGACAACAAACAACAAGAAAAAAAATTTTTTTTTTTTGAAATGCATACCTATGTATCCTCCTACAGGCTACAACATCTGTTGAAGTCTAATGAAGTGAATGACACTTTAAACTCATAATCAGCAGGTATCAGGTTCAATTCTCATAAGAATAAATTAATGTTACGATTACCTACACATCCAGTCTTACTGCAACTAACTTGTAGAATTACCGCTGACTAGCGAAGATGACCAAAAGCGTAGAAGGCTCTTGAGATGTTATTCGGCACCATTAGTTCTCAACCTGAAGACTATTTGGACTCTTATAGCGTGAAAATTACGTACGGGGTGATTAAGAGGGCAATGGAGCGATAGGGCGATAATAACCTGAAACCTGTGCCTACCCCCTTCCCCTCCTCCGCGTTAACAGTCAGGATTTGAGATATATTTTTTAATGGATTTCTGAAGAGGAATTCAATACAGCAACCTATTTTGCCTAGCGAGTTGTCTTCATGTGAAAGCAGAATCTTGTGCGCGTGTATGCAATGGCATCTGTTGAACCAGAGTCGAAGTGATGGTCAAAGACCCAGGCGTGATTCAAACCAGCGTTATTCTGTTCCAAATACGCTAGTCAAGAACAGCGACTTGACTTCTTCAGCCATAACACCGACTAAAGAAAGAGATGTGTTTTGCTTTATTTGTCAGCGTTTTTTTAGAAAGGAAATTCTAGCCCCCGCCCAGTTGACAATTTTCATTTGGGTATAAGGAAGCGATGAGCTTTTCTAAAAATATTGAGAGCACTATTCTACACAAAATAAATAAACCTTAGATTTTGTAGGGTTTGTGTATTCACACAGTAAAAATTCATTTTATTTAATATAAAATAGTTTTTTCTTAAACGTAGTTTAATTTGTATAATAATATTTTATATCTCGAGCACTTTCGACCGTCAATACTCAGGTCATTATTAGGAGTCTCTTGATAATGCTCTTGATAATGACCTGAGTATTGACGGACGAAAGTGTTCGAGATATAAAATATTATTGTGAAAATTAAACTACGTTTAAGAAAAAAATATTTTATTTTAAATAAACCTTATTTCTAATTGTCTCCATTTTGGTACATTCGTTTAATGCAAAGTACGTTTCTCGCACGTTCAAGTTTTCCCTACAGCCGCGCAGTATTTCAGATTGTGAAACATCTATATTATTGTTGTGTGTGCGTCTGGTGTAGCCCTCTAACACAAACAAGTTTTTTGCGTTCCCGAAAAGAAAAATTACGCGACGTGGATCACGTCACGTAACCAGAATTAACGTTTTCGAGACGAAAATTGGATTATTTATGTTATTTTTTTAAAACGAGATTGGTTCAATCAAAAATATTCCCTCTTAAATTTTATTAGATTTACAAAACAGCTTGAAAGTCTGAAATTTTTCTACGATGAAATGATATTTTGAAGGTCGTTTTATTTTTTAATAGAAATAACATCAAAAGTAACACAATATACAGTAGCATGTTATATCCAAATTAACCGACGTTCAAATCCTAAGGGTGCTAATTTTGAAATATCTGTAACCTTAAATCCAGATACAAATTTATAGCTTTCTGTAATTTACGTTGCAAAGATATATTAATATTTAAGATTCATAAAACATGTATTTTCAGAAGCTGGCATCTTTATATTTGTTTTTACACATACAACATAAAACCTTAAATAACAATAATAATCATTCCTTGACTTATAGGTTGGTATGAGGCTGACCACCCATACTGTAAAAAATGGTTCACTTTGCCAATGTCACCCCTGTTTCAGGGAAGGCCGGCAAAAGTTGTGGGGCTTATGTTCATTTGAGGTTTGGATTTTATTTGTAAGTACACATTCAGCATTTGTAAGCGCGAACTACACTTGTTGGTTTGTGGGCATACATCTGAGGGCTTTAAATGAATATATCCTTGCAACTTAGATTAAAGATTATAGATTATTAACTAAATTTATCTGCGCCTTTTTGTGATTAATAACACTACAAAGGCGCATAAATCTTGCTGACTTTTCCGGAAACAGGGGTGACATTTGCAAAGTGATTTTTTTTTTCAGAAAGTTTTGTCAACCTCACGACCAACATTACAAATTGAATTAAAAAAAATAATTAACAACTGGGTACAAAATCATTATGCTTTAAAAAATTATTGTGGTAACGTTAAAAATATTGATTCATCCCTTGAAAGAAAATATTTTTCAATTTTTCGTGAATATAACGTGTTAACGTATTCTACGGCTGAGAGGTCATTGAACGGCCATTTTGTATTCATGACTAGGAGTTTTAGTTACAGAAAGTTACAAACTTGGATATTATTCTTTCAAACGCAAGTCAAGGAACAACATTTCAAGCTGAAAACAGTCAGAGGGAAAATCTTACATAATAATATGGTCTCATACTGCAGAATTTTACCTTTTTGCGTTTATGGTTTTTCAGCATTTAACAATAATTTCAAGAATGTAACTTTTTTATTGGGACCGAAAAATCTTTCAGCGAGCGTACATTCGATAGATTGATGAAATATCATGTATTTAAAGATTACTTTTTTTAAATTGAACTTTATATTATGTACTAACTTTAAAACTTCACTCATTTTTTTCTTAATTTCTTCTTTGTAGTCCGTTCTTTAAAAGGAAAATTATTTATGAAAAAAATTGCCGCTTACCTGTCGTTGTTAAAAATGTTGCCAAGCAAACAATCAACCTTCAAAAATTATGCATAAAAAAGTAGAGGGAAGATCGATAATGGCGGGAGGCAGTCTAGCAGCTTAAGGAAGTTATAATCTGCGGGCAGGAAAGTTGGTCTTTAGCATACGCAGTCACGGCACGTAGTTGGGAGGCCTAGATCCAGGATGGTACAGCTCTTAAGGAAGCCTGCCCTATACTATTCTAACAAACTTGTTTGCTCTGAAAAAGATGTGACTCTGACTGAAATGGAAGATGAATCGTCAAAATAGATACATCTGTAAAAGTGTTACATGAACAATGTACGGATGATTTTCTCAGTGAGTTTGTGTGACTTACACCAATTAGTTCGGTCGGTAACTTCGATGGTAGAGTGATTGCATGCCATGCCGAGAGCTCAGATTCGAATCCCTCAAAGGTTGTCAGAAATGAATTTCCGTTTCGGTGTTTATCTCAAAACCTAAAATTAAATACCGGCAAGGTTTACTAGAAGCCTTCACAAAAAATGATAACCAAATCCCTCGGGAACTATATGAGTAGCTTATAAAAGAACACCTTGTTAGCCGTAATAAACCTTAATGGTCACCATGTAACTTGACCAATCTCTCTTACATATATTTTTTTTCTTAACTAGGTAATATCACAGAAGCATTATATATGTATTTGTAACAATTAAGACATCTCAGTCGATGTGTAAAAAATAAAATACAAAACATTTCACAAAATAGTGATGAAATGAAATATACAACAATGCACTCACACACAATCACACAATCTGTGAAACATACGAGGATAACAATGCAAATTTCAGTGAATCTGTAAAACACATAAAATTGTATCTGTGAAAGATTATCTGTGACTTTATTTATAACTGTGTGTAAGTTAATCTGTGACTTTATTTATAACAATAAAAAGTAAAGTAAATCTATGAAAAATATTTAATAACATATTGAACAATCTGTGAAACTTCTAACAATAGGCTAGCTTCGTTAATTTCACAATGCCTCCCGTAGAACTCTGCACTATTCTTTCATTTGTATTTATTTTAACTTTTGTCTCTTAAAACATTGTGGAAAACTTTATTTTGCCTTCTTATAGCGTAGGTCCTTTTTAAATGAAAGAAAAAAAACTGCACATTTACGATTACTATTTTGCTGTATTTTTTATTTATTTCCTGTGCTACATTTTACGAAGAGCGTACATCATCAGGGCTATTTTACATCAGCTTATTTCAACAGAGATTTATTTTTCAGCCATTGATGTAGGTTATTTCCCCATGACACAATATAAGTCGTGAAAATGAGTCTGTTATTTGAACATTTTTAAGCTCAAAATTATGTAGATGAAGAAAAGTCAAATGTGACTATTTGTTAAAGGGTAGAATTTAACGAAAGAAATCGCACCATAGAAAAATGTAAGAAGTCTTATTCGTAATAATGCATTTTGCTTTTTTGACTATAGTATGAGGCTGAACCTCCAATTTCTTTCTGAGAAAGGTTGCAATAGTTGCATTTGATTATGTTCATAAAAAGGTTGGTATTTACTTTACAATTTACGCAAATTCAAAAGTGTTGTCTGTTTGTGAGTGTAAACTAAATACGATTTAAAATGCTAACATATCTTCAAACTTAGATTATATACCTATTTTTTAAAACACGTCTACGAATAACACTTTTTTGTTGTTGTCAATAACAACAAAAAGTATAATGTAATATAATATTATTGCCCACAATAACGTCAAATATCCGTTTAATCAGGAATAGTATAAAATGAATTTATAACCGGCTATAAAATTACTACACGCTCACAAAACAAACAAACAAAAAAAGCGCTTTCACGCATGCTCGCCCAATACAAGCGCTCGCCTGAACGAACTAGAATTTTGTTTTGAGTTTTAGCAAACATCATCTCACACTCTATCAACAAACATTTAGTAGAAGCATGTGCCATTTCGTATCTTATCGATAAAATATAGGTAAATCCTGATAATCATTAACTCTTTTTTTATCACTTTTAGCACAGAAAATCCCGAGTATCAAATATCACATTTACTCTCCTTGACAGAGTCTTCACTTTTTTTTCTGTCCTTGCATGCCTCTTTCATCTCTTCAACATTCATCACTTTTTTCATACATAATCTTCTCTTACGAGTATTTTCACTCTGCAAGTTCCTTTCTTTCGCAATCTCACCTATTTGGTCTATTTATATCTTCCTTGGTCTTCCCCTTCCACGCTTTCTTCTCACATTTCCCCTGTACACTTTCTTTGTGGAGACGTATCAGCGGAGGTACCGGCCACCACTAGTGGAACGGTGGTAGGATACCGTAACAGAGATAGAAGAAATATAAAAAATATGTGTGAAAACTAAGTCATTCACTTGGGGTGTTACAGTATTTTACTAAATCTTTCTTTTAGCTTGATCGAGGGGATCCAATTTTATGTTTTAACATCATCTAATCTTATCTTATCTAAGTTGCAAAGACATATTAAAATTTAAAGTTAGTATTAAATGTATGCCCACTGACAGACTTGTGTAACTATTCGCTTACAAATGCTGCGTGTGTACTTGCAAACTGTAAATACAAATTTGATAATGATAATGACCTGAGTATTGACGGTCGAAAATGCTCGAGATGTAAAATATTATTGTGAAAATTAAAGTACGTTTAAGAAAAAATAATTTTATTTTATGTAAAGACAAACCTCAATAAAACAGCAATGTAATTTTTGCCTACCCTCCCTGAAATAGGAGTGGCATTGATAAAGTGAATCATTTTTTACAACATGGGTGGTTAGAAGTCAAGGGATGATAAAAAAAAAAACAGGAAATGTGTACAACCGCATCGAAACAGGAAAACTCTGATTCAAAACATAAAAAGTGTAGAAAAAGAGTGTTAAAAGATAAACATTGTTCTATACACTCCATGCCCAGCTCCTTGGCGCGGCTATTTTCCTTGGAGTACCATAATCAAGTCTCTACTATTAGGTTTTTACCTCACACGCCTCATTAAATTTTATGGCCACGCTCTGCTCGCTTTGAATTTCATCGAGAAAAATCAATTGCAGCGCAGGTCCCGCAGGGAGACTCCCATAAAGCCGACACTCTTGTTATATTTAATTAATTTGCCCCCGTTCATTGTTTTTTATGCTCCTCTTACCGTCTCAAACAGTTTGCTATGATCTTAGAAGCACTTTGCTTCAAGATTGCTGTATAATCTTCACGCTATTTCTATCTATTGTTGTTTCCAGGATAATAACAATCAGTTTATCTTCCTGTGATACAAAATTGATATGTCCCTGTTCATTGTTTTTTAATGCTTCTCCAACCATCTGACAACAGATTGCTATGGTCTTAGAAGTAATTTGCTTCAATATTGGCGTATGGTTATAAAATTGCTTGGATTGTTGTGTTCAATATCATTAACATCAGTTTAACTTCAAGATTCTCAAGCTCAACATAAAATGAATACCTAGCTCAAAAAATAATTTCCGTAATTGTAAATTCAGTAACTTGGTTGATATTAGATAGACTATTTAATACCGTATTGCAAAATAATTCAAATTTGGCCGTTGCTATTTCAGGAAATCCGGCAAGGTTTATTTGTTTACATTAGATTGTAAATGCAGTATAGTCATGTGTTAACATGAACATTTGTATAAAAGGCTATCTGAGTATATGCCTTGAGCATGAAAATAAAATCTGAAGCGAGGAATATATTTTTAATAAAATATATTTTCTCAAATTGAATTCACCAATCACACAACTTAAAACAGCAAGCAAACCTGTTAAAGAATATGAGCGTGTTTTCTCTTGTTGTTTTCATTTATTTTATTTTCTACACCATTTTATTTGACGTCATAATACACTATACACTATACACTCGTCTACTCTAAGCTCGTCGGGTAAAAATGGCAAAGTTTCGCACGTGAAAATGTAACTGACATTCAAGTGGACATTTCATTTTTGTCCCGCGTCGCTCGAGAGCCTGCTACTGCTACCAGGATGTACTATATCGATGGGCTTGGAGAGTTAACGGTCAAAGTAGACCGGACGTAGTGTAAATATGATGACGCAAAAAGCTATTCAAAAAAATTGAAAAAAAATGTAACAATTTTGATTGCCGGTATTACCACGTATTTCTTTTAAGTTGGATGCTATATCTTTTTATAAGTAGTTACACGTTAGTAAAAATTTACTCAAATACAAATACTTTTTTTTTAAATAGATTTGTGAAGAGGAATGCAATTTACCAACCTATTCTGCCTGGCAAGAAACAGGTATTAATATCATCAATTAATAATTCATTATTCATTATTTTTATGAATTATTAATTAAAAATTACCCAAAAACATCCGTTAAGCCAGGGTCAAAGTTATGGTCAAATGACCCATGCGGGGATCGAACCAACGTTATTCCAAGCATGCTAGAAAGATCAGCCCACTTGGCTCCCTCGGCCATAACACCGACAAAACTTCTCTCTATTCATAGAATTACTCTTTACAAAAATGCGTGAACCTACTGAACTAATTTTGACATATTTTCACAAAGATAAATCAATACTTTTCTGAACTTTCAGCTCTTTTTTCAGTCAAAATATGATCAAACCATCTACTTTCTGATCAATATGATAGCCACTAGCCAAATAATATGAGAAAAGGTAAGTAGAAAAAAATATTGGCAGTTTCCCGAATGAAATGTTTGAGTTCGAATATTTGACATAATTTCTTCCTTTCATTTAATAATAATTGTTCATAAAAGCTGAAAACTTCAACGAAATTCAAGAAAGGGTAAGCCCAAGACTGAACCCTTATCTACTGAAAATAAATTGGTCTTACACACATAAGTGTTCGGCATAAGCCGTAACCTCCGAGATGGAATGATGTGAATTGGCTTAGCAAATGTGTGCCTCAAACACACTTACTTTTACACAACGCAAATGGTTGCATGTTTTTAAACTTTGTACATTGCAATTCTACAACACTTCTGCTATGTCCGCTATTTATGTATCCTGCGCAGAACTGGTCACGTCCTCCTCGTGTAGGGTGTGAACGTCACAGCAGATAACTGTAGAGTAGAGCAACAGCCGTGAAGCGCGTCCTAAAGGGCTACGAGGGCCGTGCCATCGGAATTATGCGTCTGCAAACAGACACTCAAGGATGGCATTTTGGCATTTTAGCTATAACAATAGATGACACTATTGGTAGACTGTTAACCTTGTAGTAATAATTGAATAAAGCGTTCGAGATGTGTCTCTAACGAAAAATGCTTCGGATTTCTTGGCGTGACCGAATCACCAATGAAGGAGTCCTCCAACAAATGCGCACTACAGAAGAGCTCCTGCCAACCATTAAACAGAGAAGAAAGCTTATGTTCTTCGGTCACATTTTGAGAAATGAGAAATACCGTCTCCTTCATCTTATCATACAGGGTAAGATTGAGGGGATGAGATCTCAGGGACGCCGAAGGACAACGTGGCTAAAAAACCTGTGACAGTGGTTCGGCAGAAGTACCTAGTCCCTGTTTCGAGCCGCAGCATCTAAAGTCAAAATAGCCATGATGACCGCCGATCTTTGATAGAAGCTCTTGACTAAACGGACATTCAAATTTGGTATTCAGGCATTTAGTGGTTTCTGTAAATATAAACGATCAGTTTTGTGATGAAGACAACTTTTGAGGTTCACTTTTTTTGACTTTATAGTATTTGTTCGTGCTAAAAAAATTTAATAGTTCAATTCGTAGAGGATCATCTTTGTAGCTCAAGACTGTCGTTCATGAGTTACGGCTGTACGCCAAAAAATTTCATTTCAATTCAATTACAACTCATGTGTAGAGTGCAATATTTATCATTTAGAAACCTATACTTCACATATATCGCATTTATGATGTAGAGTTGCTTTGATATCTGCTCCAATCTTGGATCATTTGTAAACTTTTTTGTGTAAACTTAATTTCACAGTTCTTTAGTCACATCGCACCTAGACCCTAAGAATTGTTTCATGGCCTGAAAATCTGGAGAATGACAGAAGATAAAGAAAAGTTAAAAGGAAGTCTCTTATTTTATTGGCTGACTTATTGAAATAAATCACCACATCGATCGCCTGTGAGGTAGGTTTAACAAAAGTTCTATTTAGAGCCTAATTGTAAAATTTTATTTGTTATCCCCGGGTATGTAATAAGGATGAGTTATTTATAAAAATAGTATAACTTGTTTTTGTTCAAGCAAAGATACATAGATTGAGAAAATTGATATCTCTTCATAAATTTAATTAAAAAACAGAAGTTTATCGCGATCCTCTGATATCAGGCAAACGATGCTAAAGTGGCATGCGTAAGTGACCGCTAGCGGATGCTCCATACATAAGGATCAGTAAAAAAACACACTTACCCAGACTTCTGCTTGACAACTGGTGTATCTCCTGAAGAGTGAACGCTTTTTGAGAGTTCTGAATCCGTCAACCGCTGTAGGTACAGTTCAAGAAGATGTATCGTTTATTATACATATTTACTGTATTTATGAGTCGAGGTATCAAAAAGTAAAAAACTAAATATGATAAAAATAATAGTACCCATGTATGTATTGCTCGACCGGTCCATAATCCAGTGGTAACACTTCGGACTCGTAAATGAAAGAATGTGGGTTCGAATCCCGGCGAAGCACAAAAAATATAACATTTATATTTTCAAATTTGTTCTTCCCTGGGTTGAGAAATTCATAAATCTTTACCAAAGACCGGTCACTAAAAGGTCCATTCAGCCTTACAACAACTGCGTCTTGCTTGAGTATTGGCGCTTTGTAGTGACGATCAAGCTCGTAAACACCTTTGTGGCACTACAACAAGTGTCACAGACCCCTAGAGTCTCAGAAATCTAGGGAGCCTCCCGCACAGGATTTATTAAAGAAAAAAAAAATTAACTAAGAAACATGTGTACGGAGTCAAAAGTTTAAAGAGACGTAGGAGACGCACCTGATGTAGAAAAAAGGGATCCTAGCTACACATGAAAGTAATTGTTTTTGAAGATTAATGCTTGTTTGATAGCATTGAGTAAAAATGGTTTGAATAAATGGTCAGTACATCTGGAGGAATAGAATACACTGAGGGAATTTAAAGATGTTAAAAATAAAAAAATGTTACGGATATGAATTAAAGTGGGAAAAAGTAGCATGATAAATAAAGTGTACACAAATAAATGATATGAAAGAAGTATGTCAAGGGAAATATGGAACTGTGAAACAATATGTTGTTAAAGGAAAAGCGATTAAGCCTTATTTTATTATTTAAGTAAACAAATATCACATTTTTAGTTCTGGAAATATAGTTTTGTCCAAAATAAAAAAATGTAAATTAAAAAATTCAACATTTTCGCAAATTGAATACCATGCTTTTACATTGAAACGTACCCACGTTAAGGGCGTACAGCGGCGTGTAACGTTCTATGACGTCACGGCGTGAAATATCGCGCCCGGCAGTATGGCGAAACTTGATTAAAAATATTAAAAGAGAAACGATGTGGCTCTCGCAACTCCCTCGCGCCAACCTACACCCTCCTACCTATCAATATTTTATTTACACCTCCCTTTTTTGTTTTCGATTTTTCGCTCGCAATATTGGGACGCTTCACGTTTATTCGCGAACTTGCATGAGGCATTTTCATATTCATGAAATGCATTGTTCACGTAATTTATGCACACATTTTCTTGCTGTATTTGAATTTTAATTAAGTTTTGATTTTTACACGTGTAGAACTTTTAATGCATTTGTTTTAAAGATTCGCTTACTTATGAACGGTCCTTGTCCAGGGATAAATCCGACGGACTCATAAATTGGAAGGCAATGAGTTCAATTCCAAGTGGATAACTTGTCGCTGGAATGGTCAAGGGGTACGGTTTCGGCGCCCGAATTTTCGTTTCGTTGGAATAACGCTGGTTCAAACCCCGCCTGCTTCATGTTCTATCGACCTTAGACCCTGGTTCACCAGATGCAATTGGGCTGCTTTTAATTAATAAATAATTCATTAAAAATATTTAAAATTAATTAATAATTGATAACGCTAAAACCTATCTCTGGCCAGGTAAAATAGGTTGATAAATTGCATTTCTCTTCACAAATCTATTTAATGAAGAAGAAAAAAAGAACAATAAATGTTACAAAATGCTGTTAACTGGTTGTAATAGAATATCTACCCGTATAAAAAAAAACCTTCCAGCAAGTTGATCTTGGTTAAAAATTGGCGCTGACCAGTGACAACTAAGCCATATACACCTTTTGATTGTGTATGGAAATCTCGTTCCTATGGACCATGATTGTCCAATCGTTCGTCATTAGCAATATTATGTAAGATTAAAGTTTTATTTATATTTCCTCAAAAAAATAACAAATATTTTCTCTGTACACAATTTGTTGGATGTAATATTCAATACTTGTATATCGAAATATTGTCCTAACAGCTAATGAAGCTGTAATAACATTATATAACATAAAGTAGGTGGGGTAAAAGTCGTAGTATTTTATAATTAACTAAACAAAAGTCGCCTGGTTTTATTAAGCATTTTAAAACTTTTGCTATTCGGGTTTTAATAAATTTCAAAATTAATTTCGGCACTATCTCATACGCAAATCATTTTGCAACAAGTCTATACAAAGTGCGGTTTTCCGGACTGAATGGCTAATTCAGTTATGAGTGGTTACGTAGTTTTGTGAAATATTTTGAAAACGAAACTTTTCAAATTTCATCTCTGGTGGCATTCTGAAACACAGAGAGCACAGGTTCCCAAAGCCTCCCTTATGACAGATATTTAGTTTTTGTTCTCTATCTCATAACTACATACGGTTCATGACCTGAAGTTTGGTTATTTTAACATTCCGTTAAAAAAAACGATTTTAAAGCTCAATTAATAAAGAAACCCGTGATCTCCTTCACCTAATCAAACGGTTTTACGGTCGAGCAAGTCAATCTTTCTAGTGTATTTGGAATAGAAAAACATTGGTTTGATCCCATTGTGAGTCATTTGACCGTAACTTTGATCCTTATTATTAATAATTAATTCATTAAAAGACACAGTAATGAATTTATTAATTGATGATATTAATACTTGTTTCTGTCCAGGCAGAATAGGTTGATAAATTGCATTTCTCTTCACAAAATTTAAAAAAATAAAATACATCGAGTAAGAGATCTTACCTAGTTATATGACCTTTCAGACAAATCTTTTACAACTTTCAAGTAATTGAAGTCGTTATAATATCTATAATATATAATACAAGTTGTGAGCGTTTCATTTTAGATTCATATTTAATGCCCGCTGACGAGCAGCATGCATACGTTTGCGCTAACACATGCTGCATGAGTACGTAAAAAATAACAACCCTAACCTCAATGAACATAAGGCCTGCAAGTATTGCTTACCATTTTTAAAAGAGAGGGGAAATTTGTAAAAGTGAACACTTTTTTTGGATGTTCTGCTTACATTTGGCCTACTTTTTTTCTTTGGAGTGCTCGTCCCTGATATATACTTTGAGAACTTCTGCTCTAGGGCGTTTTGTGCAGTTACCGTAGTGTGCAGCAAAAGATTAATTAAATCTACCTAGTCAGCGTGTTACCTGCAAAATCCGAATGCGCAGTTTAACTTTAATTGGATAACTAATAAAATACAACGGTACGTTTATGAAAAGTTCTAGCTTGTTCGTGCAAGTTACAACGACATTGAGCTTAATACAAGAAAATATAAATCATCACAGATTTGGGCTTCCAAAAATAAACTATCCAAACAGGAATGGCTACTGTTTACCACTTGAGCTCTCAAGAAACAGTAAAGATTTGATGTAAATACGCATTTTAAGAGATGAGAGAACATGCCTTAAACCTTCCCTGAAACAGGGTTGACATTGGCAAAGTGAACCATTTTGTACAGTATGGGTGGTCAGCTTCATACCAACCTATAAGTCTAGGAATTGATTTGAATAATATACAGTATAGTATGAATTTGTATGGACTTAGTTTCCAAATTACAAGGTCAAAGACCTATTTAAATAATGCCATAAGCCATAAAAAAGTTATGCGTCTTAAATACTAGTTTAAACACGGCAACTTAAATTTTGGCAATTTTAATAAGCTCATAGTAGTTACCAAGTACGGTAAACGACCGTTTGTACCAAAATGAATGGTGGAGATGAAAGCGTTGCATCAACCAAATAAAAAAGGTACTGCTTCGATATTTGCACAATCCTTTATTATATTGTCCTTCGTCGTCGTCTTTCGTCGTCGAGTTTCGATTTTCAAAATCAATGCCATCACAGCAGATGAAACACATTCATGATCTATGGCAAATTAATTTTTGTATATATGCTGCAATGCTGCGAGCTTTCACGTTTGTGTTTACAAATGTATGAAAACTTCTTTCAAAAAATCTGTTTGTTCATATTGAAAATGTATGGAACTATATTGACATCTAGCGGCAAACGGTGAAAGTTTTTTTTATATTTTCTTTTATTTCATGCAAATTAAAAAAAAAAAAACAAAATAAAAATGGATTTAAATCTGTAATCTAAGTTGCAAAGATATATAACATTTGAGATTCATATTACATGCATTCTTACAAGCAGACATGTATAAGTTCCAATCTAATCTAATCTAATCTAAGCTGCAAAGATATATATCATTTAAGATTTATATTAAATGCATTCCCACAAGCAGATATGTATAAGTTCCCGCTTACATATGCTGCATGTGTACTTACAACATACCAACCCATTCCAAATGAACATAAGCCCTGCAACTCTTGCCAACCTTCCCTGAAACAAAGGTGAATTTGCAAAGTAAACCATTTTTTAAAGTATGGGTGGTCAGCCTCATACCAACCTATAAGTCAAGAAAATTATTTTGTGTATTTCTTTACATAATCTAAGTTGCAAAGATACATACCATTTAAGATTCATATTAAATGCATTCCCACACGCAGACAGGTACAAGTTCACGCTTACAAATGCCCAATGTGGACTTGCAAAATAAAAAAACTAATCTCAAATGAACATAAGCCCTGCAACTCTTGCCGACTTTTCTTCAAACAGAGATAAAATTTACATTGTGAACCATTGCTTACAGTATGGGTGGTAAGCCACATACGAACCTTTAAGTCAAGGAAATTATTTTGTTAAGTTCTATAATCTAAGTTGCAAAGATACATACCATTTGAGATTCATATTAAATGCATTCCCACAAGCAGACAGGTATAAGTTCGCGCTTACAAATGCCCCATGTGGACTTACAAAATAAAAAACTAATCTCAAATGAACATAAGCCCTGCAACTCTTGCCGACTTTTCCTCAAACAGAGATAAAATTTTCATGGTAAACCATTCTTACAGTATGGGTGGTCAGCCACATACTAACCTATAAGTCAAGGAAACTATTTTGTTAAGTTCTATAATCTAAGTTGCAAAGATACATACCAATCGAGATTCATATTAAATGCATTCCCACAAGCAGACATTTATAAGTTCGCGCTTACACATAATGCATGTTGACTTACAACATAAAAACCCAATCTCAAATTAATATAAGCCCTGCAACTCTTGCCAATCTTCCCTGAAACACAGCTGAAATCTGCAAAGTGAACCATTTTTTAAACTATGGGTGGTCGATTTTCTTTTACAAAGGCTGCATGTTTTTATTTTACATGTTTTCCGAATTTTAACGCGAGGAAACTATGCGCAATATACACATTCACCAAATGTTAAGGGGTTGGGCTGCGTAGCAGCCAGGGGCAACGTCCCTAGTTAAACTATAACGTTCTCAAATAAGTTTTTTCCCCAATTGACCACTGTGGTATTCAGTGCCTTTCTTAATTAGACATCCAATTGTGAATACTTTAATGAACTGGGATTAAAGTAAGAAAAAAACACCGTCAAACTCATACCCAAAATTTCAGCGTTAATTACAAGCTCTCCTACGTACTTCTCAGATTTACGATGGTATTCGTTCTTACAGAGCAATTTTTGAAAAAAAAATAGTTGTATTAAGGCTGAGTTTATTGTTGATATTGGGTTGTGTAAATTAAATACTGTGTAACTACTCTTTTTTTCTAATAAACTTTTTATTGTTCTAGTATTTTAATCAATAATAATTAGGAGCACCTTCTTCGTTACCTTTTCATGTATAAAAATCATTAAACGAATTCAATGAGGAGGGTTCAAAGTGGCCCCAATTATAATAATAATAATATAAGGATAATTCATTTGGTGAGCGCTGTTTTTGTACAATCACAACTCAAGAGCCTTCTGCGAACTTAGTCGTCACTGTAGAAAGCGCCAATTCCCAAACTAGACCCAGTTTCTTCAAGGTGGGATAGACTTTTAGTGACCGGTCTTTGGTAAAGGTATATGAATTTCTCTAGTTGTATGGCATAACATACGAGGAGCGTAACCTAGTTTCTCATCGATGTGTTATCTCATGTATCTGGGAATCACTTCCCCCTCCTCTTCCTCTCCTTCCACGATACATTTTTCAATCCCACTTTTTGTTCTCGGCCAGCCCTCCTCGGGGAAGTGACTTAAATCATTTTACATATTGGTGGGCAGCGAGCGTGAAATGGAGGGCTTATGTAAATAAAGGGGATGATACTCGTGGAGGCTGCTGCTTGCGCGGTACTACCCGCATCACACCTAGACAGTATTTTTATAAGTGATTTAGGACACTAGTTAAAGATAAAGTAATATTAGTCGTCTTTTGTCAAAGCAAGTTATCTCAACACGCCACAATTTTGAGAAATCTACGTTTTTGATGTCAGCGATGAAGAAATCGCGCAATAACCAATGACAAACTTGCTGTTTTTGTTCATGATTTAGCGAACATTGAAATAAAAAAAATAGACATTCATTAAAGATACTTATCCCCTGTCAAAAATTAAACGTTTTTTGCTGTGAGTGAAGAAAACGGATTTTGAAAACAGGTGACTTACAAGGACTTAAGTACACATGATAAAAGGTTTTTTATGTATATGCCACACATCAAGCGCCCTCTCAAATGACAGTTTCATACATATGTGTTTTATGTCCTTCTTTAAAGACGCTATGCCTTCTTCACTTATATTGAGTGGGATTTAGTAATACTTTTTTACCCGCAAATCAGAAAACACGGTCTCAAAATTAATGCATGTGGGGCGGTGAAGCTAGACAAAATTAACCAAACTATCCTCTGCAGATCTGAGCGTATGTCATTACAAGGATATTTTTTTTTTCGAGGACACGTTTTTCTAAAGACGGTAATTACTCAAATTATTTTGGACTATCGGCAAACTGAAAGCTGCCTTCTGAAAATAACTACGCTTTATTACTTTTGACGCTGAATGTCTTGCCAAGTATAATGTACTCGGATATAGATCATGATATTATCAATAAGTCTAAAAATAAATGTAAGTATTTTATGCAATCGACGTAAATTTACACTATCTTTAAATTATTTCACAGATTTAACAAATTTTGCATTAAAACGACATAAAAATCAAATATACTAGTTTATGGAATTTTGTGTTTATGTCAAAAATCTAACTTCCAAATGCATGAAACTTCAGATTCAAACGGTTTTGTATGTATGAGAGACCAGTGCTTCTGGCGTTTGAGATGACAACATTTAGATTCCCGGTTTTCTAAATGTTCGAACCTCAATGTACATTGTTGTTAAGAAGGTTAAATTTATGCAAGAAATAAAAAAATCTAGTTGTGTAAGTTCTGTGGTGCTGTGGATATACTGTAGTCCATTTTAGCCGCCTTTTAATTACTATCTGCGTTTGAACAGCTTCTACGGTCTACGGCGTAGAGGTCCCGCACAACTTTTTAATAAAACAATATTTTTCGGTCTTATTAAAAAATATTTCTTTTTTTTACCCGCCGAGGCTTCTACTTTTTATCTTATCATAATATATAGAGACACATTTTGTATTATAAAGAGAATTATTATAGCGCGTATTATAAAATATTATACCTTGTTATTTTTTCTTTGTTGATTTTAAAACAAAATCTTTGTTAGAAAAACATTGTGTATTTTTAAATTTAAATTAAATTATTTTGCATTCACTCAATATTCCATTTTGTAATACTACAAAAATATGAAAGCAAGGGAAATTTTGAAAAAAACGAATGTACATTTTTGTGTGCATACTTGTGTACTTTAATTTCCTCTGGGTGAATTATCAAGTAATTCATTCTTACCTTCTTCCAAATGGGCAGTATTAGTGTGAAACAGTTTTTTTATTTTAGAAAACGTTACTAATTTCACACATACGATTCAATTACATATACCTAGACATTACCCCTATGTCAATGTCAGCAAATTCTAACTTCTATATGAAGGGTTGTTCTCCGCTATCAATCTACAACTTCATTATTATTATGCTTACCTCGTTGTTGAGCGCTGTTATCGTATGAAACATACGCCATGAAACCATCTTTAAGGTTGGTAGTCGCTACAAAACGCAAACTTAGAATAATCTAGAAGCTGGCTGAATTTTTGTGACCAGTTCTTCTCACTTCTTTTCTACGCATATACCTACCTAAGTTTCTCACTTCAGCATACTCGTAAGTGGATGAACTTAAAAACTATTCATAATTTTTAGATCATTTCTATTTAAATTCCCACCTTAAGATCAATCCGGTTGATGGTTCAGATGGTAGAGTGCTTTCATTCCATGCCAAGTGCTCGGGTTCGAATCCCCCCGAGGGTGCCAGAAATGATTTCCCGTTTCAATGTTTATTTCAAACCCAAAATCTTAAAATAAAATACCGGCAAGGTTTTCTCAGACTTCGCAAGAAATAAGTACCAGGCCCCTCAGGAGCTGGAAAACCCCCATTTCAATTGAAGTGGTTGACACAAGGCCGGCTCTCTTACCTGTAAAAATTAATAGGCTCTACTCGCCACATACGGCAAGAAGTTACACTATATGTGTAGCTTAGTTGCGTCACCTTAATGTTCAAAAAGGTGAATGTTCTGATATCGAGTCAAAATGTTTAGTCTCAACACTAGAACTAGACACCTTACTAACTTACGTAATTTGTGTGTCTGATAACATATTCCGCCCAGTTGTAGTTTCGGCTCAATTGATTTCTAGTTTCTTTATTCTTCTTCAGTCCACTCCTGAATAAAAGCCTCCTCCAATATTCAGCATGACTTTATCTTTAATGACAAGTTCAGTCATCCCATGCTCGCAGTTTGGATATCCCTAATCTCTTTTTGGACTTCTGGATCGATATTGGACGATCCTTTTCGGCCGCCTGTTATTGCCCTCTCTTACGACATGGCCTGCCCAGCGCCTCTGCAGGCAGGCCATGCGTTGTTTGATATCGGTGACACCAGTGGTTCTGCAGATCTCCTCGTTTGGAACCCTGTGCCTGAGGCTGATTCCCAGCACCCTCCGTTCAATATCTCTTTATAGCACCCTTAGTCAGTTAGTGCCTAATATAGTAAACCTTCTGACTTACATAGTCAACAACTTAAGGGGAAATAAAATACGGATTTAGAATATGGTAGACAAGGCAACCAAGCGAGTCACTTTATTTAATTTTTTGTCTCTTGTACTTTTTAACTGTCTTTTATTAAACGCAGCGATCGAAACTCGCACCTGATCGTCGCCGTGAGCAGGCACAGCGTTGACCACCATTGCGGTGAGGCTTAGAAGCTTCTAGAAGTGCGGGTGTATGTGGATGGAGACTTCCTAGCGCTGCTGAATTATTCATGCGCATTCCGCCAGGTGTGGGACAACTTTTGAAACGCCACTCACGCCGCGAAACAGGGTTGGCAAACGCTAAACTTGTAAAATAACACGTTATATAAACGATGTATGGAACAATATCATTCGTATGTGAATATCATCAAATCATTGTTACTTAGCTTATAAGTTGGTATGAGACTAACGTCCCGTACTATTAAAATTGGTTTAATTTACCAATGTCAACTTTGGAAAGAGCGGCAGAAGTTGCAAAGTGATCGTTCCTTTGAGATTTGGATTTTTATTTTATTTGTTCACAGGCAGCATGTGTACACGATAACTTACACGTGTCTGTTTGTGAGCATGAATCAATCACGAATCATCAGCTGATTGAAGCTAAACCTTATTGTGTTCAACGCTCTACAAGGAATGGCTCCGGAGTACTTACAAGAACTAGTACGACCCAAGATTATACAGGAGAGAGGACTGACGCTGCGCTCAGCAGAGAGGGGCTCCAAAACGTTGGTGAACGAGCCAACCAGGAAATTAACCACAGTGTTCGGCAATCGTGCGTTTGCTGTTGCGGGTCCCTCTTTGTGGAACCAGCTGCCACCGGAAGTTCGAAAATCGAAATCCAGGGAAAACCTCAAAAAAAACCCTCAAGACACACTACTTCGCCGCGATAACACAAAAAGCGCCCTAAGAGTGACAATCTTCACGAAACGGCGCTATACCAAGTCATCATCATCATCATCATCAATGTTAATGTGTCTTTGAAATGTTGATAAAAATTAAAAATATAAGACCCTTGTTCTTTTGATAGCTCAGTTTATAGAATGCAGTTCAAACCAAGGGGGTGATTCTATTCTCTCCTTCTCCAGGGTATCATGTTCTGCTACGCGATACCGGTCCGCGATTAGATTGGCTGGCCAAAGAGTCTTCCAGAATAAATAATTTTGTATTTTTCCTTAAAAAAAAATACATGTTTAATTAGAACTCCAATCATAAATCTATATTTTAGACCATAATAACAAGGTGAAATGTATTTGTTATCGCGTGCTTACCTTTGATGAATTTTTTATCGCCACTGCTCCTGAGGATGTGTTTTTGAGGCGAAAATATTTGAGCCATTTTTTTATTTTTTTAAAAGTGAACTAAAACCGTACATTTTTTTAATAAATGCAATGGACTTTCACTGCGTGAACCACCAAAATCTAACAAATAAATATATTTAGCTAATTTTATGGGTATTTCAGCAAAGTTATGATGATTTAAAATTCAGTAATCTATTTATTCCTTATGTGTCAACCCTGTATGCGGAGCTTTAGGTGGTGGATAGCGCGTGTCGTTAGTTTGGTATAAAAGCCCGCGTGTCATCGTGCGCACGTACCGCGTGGTTCACACGCACCCCAAATGGTACGCCCGAACAAAACCAACCCCTATCCGCTAGCAAAGTACCAATCGTCTGGCGGGCGGTCGCATTCTGATGGGCCTCCGCATACCGACGGTTCCGCCACGCGTTAATTTGGCGACCGGCTTAATATTCCCGGTACACGCTAAAGTGTAATACGGCACATGACTGCTGAAGAAATCGCCAGAGAAATAATTGCCAGTGCCCGTGACACCTTACACACTAGGTAGTAAACCAACAACTACATTTGACCGATTATAAAAATACTATGAATCTGAGAATGGCGGCTTTTATGTATGGAAGTGAAGCATGGACAGTGAACGATAGCAAAGTAAGTTATGTACAGTGGAATTGAAGCATTTGGCTCTGAGGGATAGAGTTAGGAATGAGTGGGTAAAGAAAGAATGTAATTTGAAAGAGGATGTGAAAATTAAGGGACAAAAGAATGTGATGAGATGGTTTGGGCATGTGGAAAGAATGAATGATGATAGACTGACAAAGTATGTATGCTGAGGTAGTGTGAAAGGAAAAAGAGGAAGGGACGACCGAGAAAAGTATGGAGTGATCAGATTGAGGAGCTTGTGAAAGAATGGGATGTACAAAGCGAGTGCAAAAGAAGAAAATGTATGAAAAAGGTGATGGAAATGAATGAATAGAAAGAGGTATGTAAGGATAGGAAGAAATGGAGACAGCTCTGCAGAGGCTTTGGCCACCCCTAGCGGAATGAAGACAGAGTTACAGTTACAGTTACTATGAAAGAAAAGGTACCTTTGTTTCATATTATTTTTAAAAGACATTAAATACTACGCAGGTAAGCTCCATGTAGTGTAACTTCTTTGCGTGTTACCCTCGAAGGAGTCGTAAGTGGCTTATTTCTTTTCATACTCATTTATTGTGAAGGCTGAGTAAGTCTACGGTATTTTATTTTGGGTTTGAAATAAACACCGAAACGGGGAACCATTTCTGACATCTTTGGTGGGATTCAAGCCCGAGCGTTCTTAATTGTTTTGTATGTTTTCTTGTAAGGCTGAAAAAATGTAATAGTTATTCAATAGAAATGTTTTTTAAAGATACTGCAAGCTTGAAAATAAACTAAATTTTTAGTTCAATTGCAGATCGTTATTTTAAGTAGAAAGCCCTGAAAGCGTTCAGTACAAAGATATCAAGGCGTTTTCTAGAAGTATTCTTTATCCAAGGCTCACACGGTTCACCCAGCCTTCGCAAATAAATAGATAAGTACCTACAATATTTCCCAGTCGAGGAAAATAAGCTTTTGCGTTTGCAGTGTTCGCTTATGTGGTGGATGTATATGTGTATAAAGTGAAAAGGATGCAATTCGATGTGAAAGATATACAACTCGGAGAATTTTCCAGTAAAGCTGAGTTTTTTAAATTGCAGAAATATTGTGTAAAGAGAATCGCTATTGTCCAGCTATCCCAGGAAAAACAGCAGGTTTTGAGAAGAAAATTCATTCAAGATAGAAAGATACTTCAAATGAAGGATTTTGTTTTTATTTTCTTGCAAATACTGTAAAATGGACTTATTTTTAACTTAAGACTCCGTTAAAAAAAAAATCCCATTGTTTTTAAAAATATATATTACTTATACTTTATGGCCTTAGTAAAAGAGTGACATATATGAAAATAAGTACTCGTGTTAAATAGTTTTTTATCTTAATTTTAGAGTAAGTTTTTTTTAAATAACTTAACCCTTAACTTGGCAGAGGCAAAAATTCTTATTTTTTAATTATTTTTTTTATAAAATTTGTCCATAAAAAAAATCAAAGATTTCGGGAAAAATAGTTTAAAAAATCCTAGATTTTCATTTTTCTGGAAATTGCATGTATCTAATAGGATACATTGCCAAGCTCCTGGAGAACCACTCGCGCTGTTTTATGTATACAATAGGATACACTGCCAGGCGACCGGAGATTTAGTTCAAAATAATTTTTATGTATATTTATATATTTTTATGTATAAAAGGGAACATTTATTGCGACATAATTTATTATAAATCAATGATAAATATAATATTACAAATTATATTAAAAAAATAAAACATTTTTTAAGTTTATTTTGATACAAAAAAATCAAAGTTACAAAAAATCAATTGACCGAAAAGTATCTTGACCACCATAAACTAAAAAGTCAAGGATAAGACCTGATACTCCGTTTTTATCAATTTTGAATGAGTTGATACGGGTGTCGTTAAATTTTGAGGAATGGAAGCCGATACAGATGTAAATGATGATAAGGATGGCAAGGCACTGTAACTGCTAATTGCAGCACTTGGGCTCGGATAAACCCGTGTAATGATGGGAGTTAATTGATTGTTGTAGTAGGTATCATTGATTTTTTCATCAGTGTCAGAATTCAAAATATTCATTGTTTCCAAGGAGGAATCCAAGAAAGGAGCTGAGCTTGTAGACGGTGATGAGGACGAAGCTCATCTTCGTCTGTGGTTTCATCACTCATATCTGATGATGCTTGCATGCGAGGAACTAAGCTCTATATTTTTTCTATTTGTGTATGCGGTTTACTTTCCAAAAAATAAAGCATGCCATTGTGTCAACAAAGAAACATAAAAAAAAAATTAATAAAGACTAGTTCTATAGAGCATTACCCCAAAATATACTAGGAAAAGGGGAATAATAAATTACGTATTAAAAATAAGAAGTACAACACTAAGCAAATAAAAGATCAAGATAAGACAAACCATTCAGTATTATTACAAAACACTAAAATTCCATTTTTTCTGGAAATAATGCAAAAACTTGTTTTCTCAGAACTGGGCAGTTTTTGCTTTTGTATGAAATGCATACAAACAGTCCTTCTCCCAGCGCTTGGCAGCGTATCTAATAATATACATCGCCCGGCAACACTACTTCTCTAGTCCCTTAGCAATGTATCCTATTGGATACAGCGGAATAAACATAGGAATAACAGATTATTGGACCAATAAAAAAAAAAAATACTATACATGTTGAACCATTAATTATTTGAGCCTCTAAAAATATTTTTTAATCTAAATTTAATACAACATTTGAAAAAAAAAAGTAAAAGTTACTGGAGCGCCCGCGCCACCCTTTGACCTCGTTGCCATCTCGTTTGAAAAAAACACACAAAGGCTTTTTACAGACGGTTCATTATTTTTTACCATAAACAATACAACCTAAAGAAGAAGATCCAAATATTTTTAAATATTAAATATTTGTAGTCTTGGTCACAGATTTAAATAAAAACAATGTATCTAATAAGATACGTTGCCAAGTTAAGGGTTAAAAAATGAATAGTCGGTGTTATAGCCGCGGGGATCAAGACAGGTTATTTGAAACCGGATAACGCTGGTTCGAATCCCGCGACGATAACTTCGACCCTGGTTCAACAGATGCCGTTGCATGCACACAAGCTTCTGCTTTCGCATGAAGACAACTGGCCAGGTAAAATAGGTTGGTGGATTGCATTCCTTTCCACAAATCTATTTAAAAAAAAAAAAAAAAAAAATGAAAAATACTTTTCATAGAAAATAAATATTGATAACTAGTGTCGCTGTTCAACTGCACTCCAATTTCATCCTCAAAATTAATGTGCTAAAAAACAGTTTGTATGCTAACCAATTTATCAGATTTTCTTTTTTTGTTTGCAATATTTTCAATCAGAAATTGTGTCACAATATTTGTTTGCATTCAATAAAAAAATGGGTTTTTTTTTTACAAATCTGTCTTCGAAATATAGTCTAATATCTTCAGTTTCCGTGAAGACAATAGAACCTTCCCTTCATTTTCAGTAACGGTACAAACCTTTAAGTAGATCTGACGAAGCGTCATTAGAGAACCGAGATATTTCAAACATTAAAATTGTCAGAAGCAAAATAATGGTGCGTCGTGTAAAATTTATTTTGTTGAAAAATAAAATATTACAACGGGAAATAGAGTGTACACAATTTTTCATTAAGTAATTCTGAATTGATGCTTTTCCAATAATTAAATGGAATGTGTGTTAATTAATTAGTGAGTATTCTCTTTATTTAAAAATCTGTGTAGTTTAACAAAGTTATTAATAAAACACAAATGGAAATATTGTTTAAGAGAAATTCATTAATTGTATGTTTTTTTGTGTGGTATTTTACGATTTACTATTGACAATAAGAGGATTATGATTCACCAATTTATTTCACCATGCTTAAATAATAAAATAAATATATTAGAGGGTTTTTTATTCATTCATATGATTACTTTTTATTTTTTACAGTGGTATTCTAAAACATTGAACTCAAAGAAGGTCCACGGATGATCTTTTTCTTTGTTTGGAAACTTTGCTTTAGGCAGCAAATAATCCATGTCCAATCCATCCAATCCATTGTCTGAATAAAACATTTGATTTTTATTTATTATCAAAAACAAATATTAAAACATAAAAACACGTTTAACAAACGTTTAGAAAACACAAACACAAAGATATTGTGGCTTACCATTGATTATTTGTATAATTATTATGACTTCTTTAAAATGGTTTTGTTTTGTATCTTTTTATCATATTCTAAATAATAATGACCATCTTGTTTATTTTAATCACAAAAGTACAAAAAAGGGCTTAACTTTTTCATTTCACGATTAATTGAATTGTCCCGCAATTAAACCACATTCCGGTGAGATTTTTTTCATCTGGGTGAACCTTTAATGCCCCGCTTGTTTTTGTTAAGACAATACCAGCTAGACCCCCGTCAAGCCGCTCCTAGTGAACGGAGGCCAATTTTCCAAATAAATAAATACTTGTGTATACCGGTTGGATATCCACTGTTAGTTGCACCAGTTTTTTTTTATATGAGCTAGATATTCAGACGTCGCTAGTATGGTTGACAAGGCGTCGGCACTTGAATTTGCGTTATTGAGACAATCGCAAGTTCGAACCCCGCTTGCGTCGTGTCCTATCGACAGTGACTTTGACCCTGGTTCAACAGATGTCATTGGGTTATTTTTTATTAATATTTCATTAAAATATTAAAATAATAAATTATTGATTAATAATGTTAATATCTGTTTCTGGCCAGGCAAAATAGATTGGTGAATTGCATTCGACATCACAAATCAATTATTTTATTTTGAGACTACTCTCTTAGTAACAGTTGAACTTTTTATACATCATAAATCCTTTTTAAGGATTCTATATATAAATTAAATTGTTTATTTTCTGTGTAATTCAAAAAAATTCTCTGACTTCATTATCTCAACCTTTTAAAAGTTGTATAACTTTCATTTTCATATAGATTTCTGTGTAACATTTCAACTTCTCGGGTAAATTTAATGTTGAGAATATGTAAATTCTTTCCAAGTAGCATTTACACTTTAATTGAAGCTTCAATTTTCTCTGTAACGTCGTTTTCCTTGTATTTTTTTTAATGTAACTCATATGTTTGTAGATCTTAAACTTTATTTAATTTTCTGCAAGTTAACCCTTGTTACTTTTTCTGTTAAATTCACATTTATGCTAAAACTTCAATGATTCATAAGATATAAATATATATTTTTTTTTTCTTGAAGTTTCAAGTTCACAAATACGTTCCCCACTATTGGTGCGGTGAGTAAGTAAGTACTAATATAGGTTTGTGAACATTGGAGTGGCTGAACCAAATTTCCCGCCACAGTAGTATGGTAATAAATTCATCCCCCAGACCACGACCTCTATTAGCCACTCAATAATAAAACCACTCGGATATTCTGTGTGCATAATGTATACGTAATGTACCTAATGGCAGTGCAAGCAATATACAATTTTTTTTTTTTCAATTTTATTAAAATCCCGTCGTCAACAAATAACACTATTTGATTTGTAAAGGTACTTTCTGAAAACTGTTGAAATTTATCAAGGAGGCTTATATACTAATCTAAGTTGCAGAGATATGTAACATTAGGTATTCATATTAAATGTATTCTCACAAATAGACACGGATAAGTTAGCATTTGCACATGCCGCATGAGAAACTACGACACAAAAACTTAAATCTCAAATGAACATAGACACCACTCTTGCCGACATTCCGTGAAACAGGGGTGATACTGGCGAAGTGAACAATCTTCTATAGCATGGGTGGTCAGTCGCATACTAACCTATAAGTTATGAAACATAATTCACAAATAATAGATAAACAATATAAATATCAAAACAATTACAAATTCCAAATTCTAATTTAAAAATAATTAAAAACCTAGCCGTAGCCGCCAACAGTACAGATCGACAGCCATTTCTTCCTGTTCTTACATAATTTTTTCATTTCATCCAGAGTCATAATTATTATACTAAATTCATCCCAAGTATTGACATCCCAGGTATTGAGGTTGGTATGCGGCTGACCACCCATGCTGTAAAAATGGTTCACTTTGCCAATGTCACCCCTGTCTCAGGGAAGGACGGCAAGAGTTGCAGGGTGTATGTCCATTTGAGATTAGGTTTTTATGTTGTAGGTTCACATGAGGCATGTGCAAGCGCAATCTTGTACGTGTCTGGTTGTGAGAATGCATGTAATGTGAATCTCCAATGTAATATATGTATCTTTGCAACTTAGATTAGATTAGATTAGTATTCATGCCAGTTGATAAAGATGATATTTTTTTTGTTTTCGGTTCAGTTTTTTTATTGTTTCATATGCAGTTTAATATTGTTCAATATGCAGATTGCCCGTTTTGTTTTTTTACCCCATTTATTTAAAATACAATTTCACGAAGGTCTGTTGAGCCTTCCCAAGAAATGAAAACTAGCCTTTTGTAGACCTTTAACAGTTTTTACTGCAAAGGTACTGCCAATTGGTCAGCGCCTACCAAGCAGACCCTCGAAAAGGTGGAGAGACAGCTCGTCTTTAGTTTCACAGGAGGGGGATTTCTGAGACAACGAATTAATAAATCTGAAATAAGAGGAAGAAAAAAAAGCAGAAATTACCAGTAGCTACAAAACAAAATTACAACGCAAGTTTACTCGTTGTTTCTATAATCTATAATCTAAGTTGCAAGATATATAATATTAACATTCAAAACTCATATCGAATGCATGCCCACAAACAGACACGTGAAGTTCGCGCTTACAAATGCTGAATGTGTACTTAAAAATTAAAACCAAGCCTCTCATGAACATATGAACATAAGCCCTGCAACTTTTGCTGACCTTCCCTGAAACAGGGATGACATTGGCAAAGTGAACCATTTTTTACAGTGTGGGTGGTGAGCCTCATAATAATAATATAATATTAGGATGATTCATTTGGGGAGCACTGTTTTTGTGTGGATCACACCTTATAGAGTTGCAGGGCTTATGTTCATTTGAGATTGGGTTTTTTATATTGTAGGTCTACATGCGGCATGTGTAAGCGCGAAACTATGCGTGTCTGCTTGTGGGAATGCATTTAATATGAATCTCAAATGACACATATCTTTGCAGCTTAGATTTAGATTTAGACACCTCAAGAGCCCTATGAATGACCCCTCTAATCGCAACCTAAAAGTCAAAGAATTAGTTAATTATTAAAGTGTAAGAAATGAAAATGTTATTTTGTGAAAATGTTAGGTCTTACATTGAATTCCTGTTAAAATGGATATTAATTTTTATAAGGCATATTTTTATTAAGCTTACTAAATTTTTATTTTCATAGAACTTTTATTATTATTTAATTGAATATTTTTCTTCACCAACTCACCCCTTCCCGCCCATTTCCATTCTCTTTGAGTTTTCGTGCTTTGCTGCTATAAGCAAAGCACAATCGCCCGCCGAATAGCTTTGTGTGTGAACCTATTTATTTAGTCGAGTGGATAACAAAGAGCAGAATGCTTGTTTGTGTGGGCCGTATTGAGATAAACTTTGGTTGTATTGTGCTGCGGCCTTAAACATTTAGTCAAGTCTCCCCAGCTCACAGTTCCCCAGAGCCTCAAACAAAACTGAGATCATTTCATAAATTAAATAATTAGACTGAATTACCAAAGTTTATCTTTATTGACGGAAGTATATTATTATGATGCTGTGTAACGTTTTAAGTATCTAAAAAAGGAAAATTTTGAAAGATTGTCAAAGGTCCAAGTGAAACTTAGTAAATAATTAAAAATCTTATAAAAAACAAAATCTCTTATTAGTTAAATTAGACAATTGATTTATTCTTGGCACGATAAATAACACGTCTATGTGACCTAAGAACAAACATTTTTTTTTGTAGCACTTTCCTTAGCAACCCGGCCATGTGGAACAATTTTGCTGTATGTGATTTCACATAGTGAAGAGCTAATTAAAAGATGTAATCGTTCCTTGACTTATAGGTTGGTATGAGGCTGACCACCCAACTTGCAAAAAGATGTATTAATTTTTTTAAATTAAACAAAATACATACCCACACAAACAGGCACCTGTAAGTTTGCGCTTACAAATGCTGCATGTGTACTTACAAATTAAAATCAAAACTTCAAATGGACATGTAAACCATGCAACTTTTGCTGACTTTTCCTGAAACAGGGGTGACATTGGCAAAGTGAACCACTGTTAACAGTATAGGTGGTCAGCTTTATACCAACCTGTAAGTTAAGTGGTTGTTAAATTATGTGATTTGGTTAAAGCAAACTTATAACTTTGATAAAATACTACTTGAATTTAGGGAATTCAAAAACAACAGTTCCACCACGCAAAGTAAACGAATGTTCAGACCGAAATAACGTAGGTATCTGGTATATGGCAGAAATGAGGGCGTCTTTTACATTTATATTGTTATTCTTCTTCTTCTTCCTCAGCCTTTCTCAGTCCACTCCTCGACGTAGACCTCCTTTAATATCTCCATTCCTGTCTATCAGCTGCTGTGTTCAGCCATCCTCTGCCTGCAGTTTCCTTGATGTCGTCCAGCCACCTGAGTTGGGGTCTCCCCACTCCCCGCTTACACATCCTGGGCCGCCGCTGGACGATCCTTTCCGGCCACCTGTCATGGTCCTGCCTTGCGACGTGACCAGCCCAGCGCCACTTTCAGCAGGCCACTCGCTGTATGGCATTAGTGACACCAGTGCGTCTACGGATCTTTTGATTTGGAACATGTTAAAAGAATTAATATTAAAAGTTACAATATTAAATATTTTTTTTAAAAATCTGAAAAATATGTTACAGTTATTATCACAAACAATCGTTCCTTTACCTTGTATGATATTTTTCTTATTTTAAAATCAATTGAAGATAAACCATTTTAAGTTCATAACCATCACGTCTTCTCCTAATAACCATCTCGTTATAAACGTGTATATAAAACTCAGAGAAGAAACATGAAGTGATTCAGTTTTATTCATATGGATGCTTTCCTTGGCAAACCAAATGCAATTGTATTAAAAAAAAACTAATCTGGTTTCGATTCAATTTTTCAACTTTTATCAGCAGAGGAGATGCATTATGTCTACCTCGTATAATTCACAGTATAAGGAATGATTTAAACAAATTTATGAAATACCGAGAAGAAGCATGAAGTTATTCAGTTATCTGTTATATTCATATGAATGCTTGCCTTTGCTTACCTCAGTAACATGAAAGTTTATCTTCCTCCAGGCTTTATTTTAGATTGTTGTAGGCAGCAGCCGCCTTTCCCTGAGGGCAGCGTCGTGGGTGGTCACTAGTAGGGCCTGAAATATTCATACAGAGAGTGCAATGCGCGAGCAAAGGTCACGAAAGCTTATATTTGGATTTACTCGCAAGGGTCCCAAAATGCGCGCTACAGTAGCGAAATGTTATTCATATCCGTGAGGGGTATGAATACTTCAAGAAAAAATATTTTAGTGGAGTCAAAATGAATTTATCGCTTATTTTAATAACAAATAAAAAAGAGTATGAACCGTTATGCCTGCTAACCGCGTTGTTTCCAAAGTGGTCACACGTAGCAAGTAAAACCTAAATTTTTTGCAGGTAATGGAGCCGGCCTTAAGCCAACTATTTCATTTGAAATGTGCGCTTCCCTGCTGCTGGTGAGTTGATTTTCATTTCATGTGAAGGCTGATTAAACCGATCGGGCCTATTTGAAAATACTTTTTCTTTTTGTAATAGATCTATGATCTGTTGGAACTCTCTCAATCTTTTGGAAGGGTGACCTGGTATCTCCTGTGCCATGACTCGGCTATTCTTCCTTCGTTCATGCGTTCTATATGGTCTCTCCAGAACCGTCTCCTCTTCCTGCTGTAACTGACGATGTATTCAGTCAACATACTCAAAAGTACTTTTTATCTTGCTCTTTTTTGTTGAACATTACTTACATTGTTTTTGCAAGCATTTCCTCGGGCCGGTACACGCTTTTTCAGTACCTTATCCCGCTGTGTGTTTGAGTTAGCCACTTTTTATTATAAAAAAGCCTCCTGCGGCGCCGGCAAGTAGCTCAGCATCCGGGGAAATTGAAAATTTATCACCACGCGGTGGGAAGTAAACCAGGAAACTATTTCTTATGGGGGATAAAATACATCACGGACCTGGCAAAAATGAAACAAGCGAAGAAAACAAGGAAATAACATTTGAGTGATTGAAAAAAAAGCATAAATACCACAGAGAAACAATACTGTGAGTATAACAATCAGCGAACTTACTTCATTGCATTAATATGTACATAGTTTGATGTTTGAAATACTTCATAACATTATTGGTTACTCTGTTTGACTTTCTTTTGAAGCTGAGGGTACTAAAATTAAATTTATATTTGGTTGCGTTCGTCAAGCCTTCACTCTTTACTACTTTTTTGATGCACAAAAAAAATTATATGCACTTCCAATGTAGTGGTTTGCGTAAGAGAGACTTTTCATTTGGGAAATAGATTAATACGCATTTAACGTTAAAGCGATAAAATGCTTAATGCTAAAGAAATCCAGATCACTTATTTATATACGTAAGCTTTTCAACTCTTGCCATTTTAAAGTGGAGCGATGTTTTTCTATTTTGATGGTCAGTCTGATACCAGAGTATTTCTGTTGTTAAAGATATTTTAAGGTACCTACACACCTTTTGTTTGCTGAATAAATATTTTACTTGCAAATAAAAATAATAAATACTTACAGCTTATCACTTACCGATGAAAAAATCTTGAAAGCGCTATAAAAAATTGAATTTATGAAAACATTTATGTATCAACGTGAAAAAATAAAACAAAAAACGGTGTGTTTTTGCAATGAATTCCTCGTACAATCTTGAGTGCTGCAAAAAAAGGTAAAAAATCACCCCGCCGAAAAGTTTGCCTAACAAACAAAAAACAAAAAAAAACTGAGCAAAAAACTAAATACACGCCGAGCTCGCAGTTTATAGAATTTCTTGCCTTTGCAGGCGTAAGCGCGGGAAAGCGCGATGTATACATTTTTTCTAACACTTATCTTCAATATTTTATATCCCGGTTAAGTCTGTCCTATGTCACGCCACGCAACTACAATGTATGAAAATGTATTTGTTCCAAGGCGGGACAAATAAAAGGATTTTTTTCTTGAAAGTTTTGTTTATCATGGAAAAAATAATCCAGGAATCCTAAGAGATTGCCTATTTCCTTCTTATGGTTTTTCGCATTCTGTCCTCTTATAAGAGAAATATTTTATTAAAAAAATATATAATGAATTTCACTTAAGTAATATGTTCAATAGTTTGCAGTTGACAAAAAAAAATACTTAAAAACCTGCTAAAATAATGTTACCTATATATACTTCTGGATTGGTTGTACCTACACATTAAATTTTCTCATGCTTTCATGATATTGTATAATACGCGTAAGCGCCGATTTTGTGTGAATTAAACCTCCAGAGCCCTATGCAAACTTGGTCGTTGCTATTGAAAGTGAAATTTTTTTAGGGAGATCCAGTATCTGTAACGCCGGATAGAACTTTGGTGGCCGGTCGTTGGTAAACGCGAATGTATTTGTCAGCCCAGCGAAGAGAAAATTTAATATGGATATTTATGATTTTCTGTATTCCACCGGGAATCTAAAGCAATATCTTCTGAAAGGTATTATTTATTTTTATGAAATTAACTTACAAAATGATTTTTACCTTATCCTCACACAATGTCAATCGCCATCTCAATCAATGAAAGAAACTTAAGCACAGAAGTACTACAAAAATTTACAGGTTACATTAACTAAGGTTTTCAGGAATCCTTAATATCCCACACCTGTAAATATTTTTTTTATCGTCTCAAAAGTAAATATTATTTTCAATTTCATATCTTTCAAATATACGAAGTCCTTCCAAATATTGTTAGGTATACATATATTACATGGGAATTTTTCATATTTTTTCCATTTAAGTCTCATATTTTCCGGGTGGAGCAATATCGGAAAGACTTCATATCTCGGGCTGAGGATTTTTAAGCTCATATCGAGTTTCGCAAATGGGGTTTATCTGGCAAAACTTATTTATCGCACATTCCGATTTCGTAAAATGGAATTTGTCGAGTTTGTTTCCGTCGACTATGCAGTAAGAAACGTTGAAAAATTAAGAAAATTCTTACACTTAAATGTTTGAGAAAAAAATCATTACGAATTATTCAAACAAGGATTTCATGGTTTCCCCAATGTAAAAAAAATTGCGGTACCAGGCGTATTTTATTAAGCATTTTGGGCATGTGGAACTACAGATAAGCGTGCCAGAACTTAACCCTGATGCGTGATTTTCCTGCGGCCAAATATTTAAGAATTTTACACTTAAGGATTGTTTTTTGAGATGCGTTTCCATTGTCCATCGAGGCTGAAGCTTTTGGACGTTTTGTCCATGTATTTGATGGGCTTTGAGAATGAAAAAAAATAAAGCGTATTCTGATTTATATCAAAATTGTGATTTTTTTTGATACGTTAATCTAAAAACAAAACTTTTGTCGTACTAATAACAAACAATACTGAATTAAGAAAACAAAAAATACTCATATTCGTGTATTGAGCGTTTTTCCACATTAACATACAAATCTTAGGAATGTCCTTCCTTCTTAAACATATTTTTCTTAAGCACGCATGTTTGTTTTCAGCTACACACACATTCACATACAACCTTCATTTTTATCACAGCGCTTACATTTAAATAAACAATCACTCCCTTCATACGTTCTTCATTCACGTTAGTAATCCACTCATTTGTATGCATTTACTTAGCCCACTGACCTACATGCCACTTAACTTTCTTCACTGAAAACCGAGTAGCACTTACTTTTTATCTTTTATTTTTTTCCTTCACTAAGCCCAACTTCCAAACTTCTCTCACTTAAATATGCCTAGAATAATCCGCTTGAGTGTCGCCTCCTACAAAAAAGGCATTTAAAAATAAATCCATTGCGTAGAATAAGTATTTGGAATAGGGCATAAACGACACTTTTAGACTAATTTTATGGACCATTTTAGAGTATTTTCATTCAAAAGTTTAGTATTGTTTAATTATACAAAATTTAACATACTTCTTTGAGTTTGATTTAATTTATAATAATTATATTGGTTAGCCCTTCAAAAAATAAATAGGTTCATGTTGAGAAAGATCATAGGTTGAAAAACCTTAAACTGTTTTTTTAACGTTACAGATATAAAGGTTTGTATGAGAAGGCCTAGGTTTAAAACAATTGTTGTCCTGATAACCCTTAATACTTTTTCACAGATTTTTTCCTTTCCTTGAAATTGAAGAACGATACTATTAGTTGCATTGTTTAATGACATCTTTAATACAAGTAGAAATTTCAATAAAATTGTATTATTGGTATGAAATAACTAGTTTTATACAAAAAGTAGTATGTGTATTGTGCTATAATATAATAATAATAATAATCTATAATCTAAGTTGCAAGGATATATTCATTTAAAGCTCTCAGATGTATGCCCACAAACCAACAAGTGTAGTTCGCGCTTACAAATGCTGAATGTGTACTTACAAATAAAATCCAAACCTCAAATGAACATAAGCCCCACAACTTTTGCCGACCTTCCCTGAAACAGGGGTGACATTGGCAAAGTGAACCATTTCAATTTAATACAAATCATCATTTCCTTGACTTATAGGCTGACCACTCCTATTGTACAAAATGTTCACTTTGCCAATGTTCCCCCTGTTTCAGGGAAAGTCGGCAAAAGTTGTAGGGATTATGTTCATTTGAGGTTTGGATTTCATTTGTAAGTACACATTCAGTATTTGTAAGCGCGAACTACACGTGTTTGTTTGTGGGCATGCATTTGAGAGTCTCAAATGTTAATATATCTCTGCAACTTAGATTATAGATTAAAGATCAGCGTATCTGTCAGACCCATATAATATTCTTACGTAAATCCCCACCTCTTCGCCTTGCTTAAAACAATAAAACAAAGTAAAATAAAAAGGCAACGGTGCGCTGGTTACCTCATCATAATAACCAGCAGGATGGGTCATTTCTTCATGTTATCGACAGAGAGTCGGGCGCGCATAAGACCCTTGAGACGTGATACAAATACGCTAGTGCGCCCAGCCCCGAAACACCGCGTTATTATTTTTATCTCTGCGCTTAATGGGTTATTGATTGAGGTGATAGAATAGTGGGAGTCTGTTTTATGGGATAACTGAATGATACAAAAAAAAAAGATAACACAAGTAATGTATTATTTTAGTTCCTATTTTCGTATGTTGACTAACACAGAATGTACAAAAAGCACAACATTTATCGTAGAAGAAATTATTTATATGCTGGTAATCTTAGTTTATAGAGTTTTTTATTTTCTAAGTATAAAGCGTATGTTCAGACGCAACGTATTACGTTACATGATTTTCTGTTTTCTCTAGTCAAGTCTTTATAAAAGGATAGGATTCAAAAGACATGAGAACGTAATGAAAATTGAAAATATTTAATAAAATTTTAATGGTTTGTGTATTGACATTGCGAAGATTCATGTTATTTTAATAATGTAAACAAAAAACCAAAGCTATCCTTCAAAAGTGGGTTTATTTTCTCGAGCGCTTTCGGTGTTATAACACCATTATCAAGTGTGTACCTGATAATGACCTCAATATAAACAACAACAAAAAAACAACTTTTGAATAAAAAATATGTTTTTATAAATGCATAATTTATGATCAATATTACTTTTATAGATGACCATTGTGTTTCTAAATATAATATGTATAACGTTCTTTTCTCTTATTTATTATAATGAGAACTTTTTTTGGACGCTAAAATAATAACTCCCCTGATACTTTGATTGGTATTTACAAAAAACCATCGTAAAAATATTGGAAAACTGTCAAAAGTTAATAAACTTAACAAAAATAGTAGATTGTACAAATGAACAACAGCAAATTCGAAACGGTCATATTCATGTACTACAATCACTCGATGCTTTCACGAGGTTTAATTAAAAACGTGTCGGCCAAAAAGCCACTTGATTAAAAATGTGATAAACCGAAAAAGCCAATTGACAAAAAAAAAGCGCCGTGAATGACAGCGGAATGAAAGGTTCGTTTTTCCGCCACCAGAGGCGCTGGCGATGAAACGGATCCCTCCGGAAGCTGCCGACTAAGTAAACAGTCCGAAACACTTCCGAAGAGGCTTCGCAAAGGCTCTATTGGCAAGATTACATCAAATATTGAATTTCGACTCGATTCTGCGGTCCTTTACTGTGATGAGTCTGAGCGAACTGGATCAACCCTATAAATAAAAATACATAAACTATTTTTACAGGGTGAATTTGTTTTTATTGCGTTCGGTCTATTCATACACATGTCGAGTTCTGCTTGCTTACTCCTTATTTCTGCCTATTTCTTCTTCTTTTTACCTTAATATTTTTGTTCCATTTTATTGAAGCTAGCTTTTCGCCCATTTCTATTTCTTACAATATTTTTTCGTTTACTTTTATTTTTGCTTGATTTTCTTATTTTTTTGCTGGTTGTTACCTAATTTCGCTTCCTAATAAGTAATTTTATTTTTCCGTCTACTATGTTGCACTTGAAAATCTTCATGGAAAATTCAGAAACAATAGGAAAAACTTTTTCTTTCCATTCAACTCATTCAAGGTATGAAAATGAACTAACTCGTAAGGTGACCTTCTAAAGATGTTTTTGTGAAATAAAAAAAGTCATAAAAGTCTTTCTTTGTGTGCGTATTAGATAAAGGTCATACTATTCGTGTATTTTGTAAAGTTGCATGATTTTTTCGATTGTTATATAAATAAATAACACCTTATTAACTTTAAAACACTGTTTATATTTCACAAAAATATCATAAATTTAAAAAATTAAATTTTAGATTCACTACTAACGTTTTCGACCAATATGGTCATCCTCAGGTAGTAAATTTTTCCATGATTTTCTTTTTATAGTAATTTTATCAAAACAACAGAAATCTTTAATTTTTTGAAAAATAATAGCCGTTACATAATTATAACATCATTTAAGTAAAATAAGTTAACAAGGATGTTTTTATATGCGATGTACTTCTTAAGGTCTATAATCTTTAATCTAAGTTGCAAGGATATATTCATTCAAAGCTCTCAGATGTATGCCCACAAACAAACACGTGTAGTTCGCGCTTACAAATGCTGATTGTGTAATTACAAATAAAATCCAAACCTCAAATGAACATAAGCCCTGCAACTCTTGCCGACATTCCCTGAAACAGGGGTGACATTGGCAAAGTGAACCATTTTTTAAAGTATGGGTGGTCAGCCTCATACCAACCTATAAGTCAAGGAATACGAGTAATAAATAACATTTAAGTATAAGAAAACAACAAAACCTTAAAAGTGATGTGTATAAAAATATTTTTTCAATCTCTGATTTGAAAAAATTAAAAACATTTAATCTAGGGCTTAAAGCGAACCTTTAGTTTGACTGCGAAGTCAAAAATTACAGTATTAGATGTTTAAAAATTCTTATCTCTAACGTAAATAATTTTTTTTATATATAAAAAACGTGAATTTTTTGTTACATATGAGTTAGTGTAAAGGAAACTTAATAAAATACACTGATCGAAGTCGAACTCAAATTCTTCGCTATTGAGCAATTGCCTTACCATCAAATTATTAATAACATCACTTTTGTAAAATCAAAAACAAAATCCTCGCAAACATATATTACTCAAAGAACACTGTAAAGTGTTCCAATCTTCAATTGCTCTTACAATTTTTCTGAAAATTTTCCCCCTGAAAACTAAAGAAAATCTCTTAAAACCTCTTTCACGCTTTTCATCCTATAACCGTCAAATAAATGTCCATTTAACGTTTCTGCAGCTTTCGTGTGAGTTATTTAATGCTGTGTTCTTAGTTAATATTTGAACAGCTCACTTTTCAACCTTAAATTTCACTTTTTGAAAAGCACTCAACAACTTAAATGTTTCATTTTTAGTGTTGCCAATTCAATCAGTAAATTCCTCAAACCCATCAGCTTTTCTTATAATTTTGTTTAAAGTTTTTCCAATCCCTTTTACGGAAAATCCTGGAAAATTGTAAGCAAAGGTTGAATCACTTTAATACGTGCTTTAAATACATATATACCTACATAGTTACATACTCACATACTAGGTGCGTACATTGAAAAGATCCTATTTTTTGTTTAAGAAATGGTCCATCTGAGCTAAGACAAGCCACATCTGAACCAACAACACAAAAATCTTTATTTCAATGTCTGAAACATAAAACCTGCAACTCTTGCCGACTGCCTTAAAACAAGGATAACATTGGCAAAGTGAACATTTTTTTAATAGGTTTATGAAGAGGAAGGCAATTCACCAACCTATTTTGCGTGGCCAGAAACAGATATTAACATTTTTGGATAATAATTAAATTATTCAATATTTCATTGAATTATGCATTAATAATAACCCAATGACATATGTTGCACCAGGATGAAAGTTATTGTCGACATTCGGGTGTGAACTTGCAATTGTTTCAATAACGCAAGATGAGTGCCGACGTCTTATCCGCTCGACCATACCAGCGACCTATGATTGATAGTACCTATTGGTGTTCATGCTACTTGAATACAAATTAACAAGATTTCGCTTTCTTAATAAGATTTGAATTGTTTCGAAAAAATACCATAATAGAATCAAATATCAACATTGAATATTCGAAGATAAAATTGACCTTATAAACAGGCTGGTCAAGCGATACTACTTGTGTAAGAAATTGACTTTCTTTCAAGTTAACTCAATCCGCTTTCTTTCATAGAATTTCACAGCTGTGGACGTAGATGAAAGATGTTATTTGAAATACAAGTTATTTCATTAATTTGAGCTTTTCATTAGCGAGAGGGCGGCCCGCTCTAGACCCGGTCCGCAGAAAGGAGCTAATTACAAAAAAGTTTTCCAAAAAAGAGTATCAGACCGAGCACATCGCAGTGGAGGGAGAAAAATTATTTACTTTTGAAGAGAAATGTAATGAAATGTTATTTCGCAAGTACTCTTTGCTTTTTTCTTTACATTTTTAATTCAAAATTTAATTTAAAAATATAATTCTTTCATTTCAATTTCGCATATCGAAATTTGAAACATAAAAGTCATAAAAAAAACTGTTTTTGCAAAGGGTGACTAAAATTTCCACAAAGCCTCTACGAGCTACGTACATCCCATTGTATGTTAGTATCTTACAGGGTTATTCACAACACGTTTGATCGGTAGCTGATCTATAGATCGTCATTTTTTTGTCTGGAAAATTCCCGTAAGGGGGCGGTTGAGCCATGGATTTGCTGTTTGTAAATAGCACCATTTATTATTTTTATGATAATAATGACTTTGCTCAAAGAAGACTATCAAGGTTTAATTTACTCGAAACGCTGACCAAAATAAATCTTTCAAGTTCTGTTATTATTCGTTTAACAGTATAAATACGAGAACAAAAATAACAACTTTCAGATCTAAATTAATCTTAATTTGATATTTTGAAATAAATTTCTCTCACATAGTAACACATTTAAGCAACTCTTAATCCCTCATTATTTGCTGGGACGGTTCAACTGTTTTATCTGCTAATAGCCCGACCAGCATCCAGATAAAACTCTCTTTGCCATATTAATGTCACATTCAATTAGGGCTTAAAGCGGCGGCCTGTCGCGCACTACCCTTAAGCATGGCAAGCCCTTATCAAATCCCTGAATTGCCTAGGATTAAGTTTTTAAAGCATACTGAAATCATTTGTTTAACCGTTATTAACGTCACGATTAAAAAAAAAATCAACCGTTTGTATTCAATAAGATATTGCGTACAACAATAGGTACAAATATTTAAAAAAATCAAACCAGCTTGCAGGGACGTGCATCATATACAGGTACATGCGCCTAATATGCAGGCAATTAACGGTAAAAAATGCATTTAAGCTTGATAATCAGATTTAAAATTCAAAATTTAAGTTCGATTGGGACCATCGTTATAACTTCAGTCAATTTCAAATGAGTTATTTGAAAGGAATGTAAGAAAACATTTATTCTGAAATGTATTTGCCTTTACCTTATCCACGCGCTTGCCAGTTTTTACAGTAAGCAAGGATAGTGTGAGAGCTTGTGGACAAAAAACGTTGTCAAGGCATGATGCATGCCATCAAAGATTAACTAATAGTTTTGTATTAGTTGCTAAGGACCGTTTGACGTGTTTTACGCTGAAAAATTGGAATTTTAAACATCTGCACAAATAATATTCTGACTTCATTTCCTACTTCTTTGTACTGTCACTCTCATATTTTTATCAGTGGAATTTTAATGTTTTTTGTATGACTAGAACTTGCTTAAAATTAAGAAAATCTTGAACTCGGTTTTCAGGAACTGGGTCAAATGAAAGAGCGATTTGCATACATAGTATTACTATAATATTTAAGCGCGATATGATAAAGTTCTCCACTAATGACCATTTGTTACACAAAGTTACAATTGATGGTCATAACTCATACGAAGACTCGGACCGAAAACTTGATGAAATAAAATACCCTCAATGCTTTAGAGATACGGATTGAAGTAGGAAAGACGGGGAACGAAACGTCTAAGATTAAATAGTGCATAGTTTTATCTACCATCCGACCATAAACATGAGTTACCATCGCATAAATGGAAAAATTGGAATGAAAAATAAAACGATTTCATACTTTTTTGTTAACGACACTTGGCCAGTCCATAGCCTAGTGGTTAGCACTTCTGACTCGTAAATGGAAGGTTATGGTTTCGAAATCCCGGCGGAGCACAAAAAATATATCGTTTATATTTTCAAATATTCTCTTCGCTGGGTTGAAAAATTCATATACCTTTACGAAAGACCGGTCCCTAAAGGTCCATCCAGCCTTACAGCAATTGGGTCTTGCTTGAGAATTGACGCTTTCTACAGCAACGACTAAATTATCTTAATATTAATAATATTATTCTTCGAAGGAATTCAAAGAAAACACTGTTTATTTTCACTAAAATATATTTAAAAAGATTAGAATCTTTAAAAATAAATTACAAACGCGTTTTCGATCTAGTAGGTCATCATCAGGTACAATACAGCAAAAGACACCTCATTAAATCCAGTCAATAGGTATAAATTATAGTCAAGTAGGTAAAAACATTGAGCAAAAAATGTTTTTACCTACCTGACTATAATTTATACCTATTGACTGGATTTAATGAGGTGTCTTTTGCTGTAATCATACCTGATGATGACCTACTAGGTCGAAAACGCGTTTGTAATTTATTTTTTTAAGATTCTAATCTTTTTAAATATATTTGAGTGAAAATAAACAGTGTTGAATTGCTTCAAAAAATTGTAAACTAAACATTATGAATTTTCACAGTGTTAATACACAAACAATACAAAATATATTATTCTTCGATTCCATGCGACTCAAACGTATGATATGGTTGATAATTAATATGGATGCATTGAGAGAGATATGCAAGGATCGGAAGAAGAAGAGGTAGCTATGCATAGGGCTTGGCCATCCCTCGAGGAATACCAACTGGGCTACAGTTACCGTAACAGATCTCTAAACTTGTCTTCTGCGTGAAATAGAAGCGACAACACTCCTTGTAAGATGACGCCATTTTATTTTGAAAGTTTTCCCCGTAAATCTGAGTTTAGCGCGCCAGATATGTTTGTGCGCTCCTGTATGTGTGTCCCGCGTGCACGTCGCTCGCAGCGAGTGCATTTATCTATACAAATAGGGAACACGGCTGCACTCCGGGTGACATAAATCTCGCGATTGAAATTCTGTAGGGAAATATACAAGCCTTGAGAGTTTATTGGCATCTGTAGTGAGGTAGTTCTTCACAATAAAATCAATATTTAGGTCACAAACTTCTTATTATACAAATCTCTTGCACTTTATATATTGTGGAACTTAAATTTATATTAAACCTCTATTATTTAGACCCCATCTTCAACCCATCATTGTGGTTTTCATTTAAGTACTTGTCGTAATAAAAACATTTTTTTTTCTAATCTTAAAAATGAAATCCCTCATAAATAGTGAGTTGATCTTGATGTGAGTTGATCGAAAATGTATAAAACACCACGGTCGTTAAAATAAGATAAAGGTTATTTCGGAAAAAACTACTTTTTTGCTAGGGAAAATGCATATACATATATTGTTATTGTTTGCTAAGGACGGTAGTCCTATACAAGACTGATGTTTTCTCACCGGAAAAGAAGTTTAGAATTCAACAATGTTCCAACTTCATCGGATATTTAACCAAACCTTTAAAAAAATGATTGAATATTAAATTCGACGAACCTATTACGTTCGAATTCCAATATTGTTAAAAGAAATTCTATAAAATAATATAGAAAACCTTACTTCAACAAAAAAGGTTGGCGTAAGGCTGAACTTCTACCTGTAAAAATAAAGAAGTCCTCCTGGCCAACGCGGCAATAAATTACACAATGTGTGTAGCTTAGAAGCTTATTTTATGGTCTCCACTGATCATATTTTAAATATGAATCTTTACATACATGCATATCTCTGAATTGAGTTTAGAATATTGTAAAACATTCATCGGGGTCATACCTACATTACTTTTAACCCCATTCCTAATGCTTACAATAAAAAATGCAGCATTAAAAATAAAACTCAAAAATATGTGCAAAACACAATATAATGCAAACACTCCAGCCCAAAAAAGATGGAATAAAAAAATAAGGCCGGGTGAACAGGCGTAGTAGAATTTATATCGTCTACGCTTTTGTTTGTTTGTTTAAAATGCAAGGCAAATAAAGAATGGAGGGGTTTAATTGAAATGTTCGCAGGAATGGCTTGTTTTTCCGTAAGCCAAGAGCCCATTAATCTTTCCTTTTGCCATACTACCCAAGGGCGGATCCGTTTAGCCCTATCTATGCTGTGTGCCAAAGGGTGGAAGGTCCCAGAGGTGATCTCAGAGACCCCGGAATCTTTCGGCATTTTATACAAATGAAGGTAGGGAAAAGAATACCTACCCTTTTCAGTTTTTTTTTTGTCCTAAATGTGTGCATGTCAACTTAGATAAAAGCATTTTTTTTCTTCGCCTTAAACCTTTTCTTAAAAAAATGAATCTGATCATTCCTGATTTTTTCATGAAAATAAAATTATTGTCGAAATTTAAAAAAACCTTTTCAGAAAAAATCACGTCCCCTTTTTTCTACACTTGAGTCTTTTTACTTTGATAGATAGTCCAGTCGTTAAAACTTCTGATTTCTGATTTGCAAGTGTTGTTCCTTGGGAAATAAAGCACCTTTTCAAGACTTACAATTTATTATCAAAGCTCAATGGATATTTTTTAACATTTTGAGTCGTTAATTTTCACTCCCATAACTAGTATGCCAAAAAAAGTTAGTTTTACAGGGTCTTATTATTTACTTAACTTATAACACGTATTTTAATGTTATTAATCTATTCTTTTGCTTTGTAGCTTCTTTTTACTTAAGTTTGTTTCCGTTTTTTGTTCGGTGAATGTTCCAATATTATATTTTTGTGTTCCACAATGCCATAACAACAAAATATAAGCAAAGCAACAAGGGAGAAATTAAAATATCGTTCACTTGAAGAATGGCGCCATTTGGAAAATCCCCTGAGAAATGACATCATAACAAATTGAAATTGAAGCAATCTTGACGTCAGATTTGCCAATATTAATCACAAAAATTACAGAAATCATTTGTAGCTCATTTTCTAATGATATCTGTTGAGCTTTCAAATCACTACAATATGTACTTTTTCTTTTGTTTTATTGATATTTATGATTTTATGTTTCTGTACACTTTAAAAAGCGCCGCATTGTCATGAATTAGGAAGTCAGGGGGCTAGAGGGGATTATGGCATAATATTACGCTTTTAGTTGTGAGTAAAAAACCCAATACTCAGTCTGGTAATGAGGCAAATATGATGATGATCATCTTTGTTTACGTAAGGGATTACCCTCAGCTCAAATTTAATAAGTAAAAAACAACAATGGAATGTTAATCAGACAGATTTGAAACTATAAAGAAGTACATAGAAAACAAAATTATTTAATTCCAGATTTATCAAATCAACAGCAATCGGTACATCCTATCAATTAAGCTTCAAATTGAAATCGGATTTCGATAATTTATTAAAATATAATAAATATAATCTATTTATTTTTCAGGATTTAAATAAAACACTGTTTTATATTTTCACAGTGTTAATACACAAACAATACAAAATATACAATAAATATATTCAGGGATGAGAAAGCTCATTTTTTAATAATTACAAACTATTATTTCAGTAATTAATAAAGCGGTTAAATAGCGCATTCAGTTAAGTTTCACAATGCGCAAATTACAACTGTTAATTTCCACATATGACCGAGTGAACAACAAGTCTTTATTTCACGTTTCATGTGACGTGGTGAGCAAGATCTGTCTAGCAGGTACAACGAGCACATGTCAGAAACAACAAAGGCTCTTGAGCTGTAGCAGGTCCATGTAAAAGCTAGCAGACTACAATACTACAAATACATGGGAAATCCGCTGGCATTTCGCGAACACTGTTTCCAAAAGATCATCTCTGTTATGTTTGCATTAAACGTTATATAATTTGAATAACTTACAATATTTATAAAATTTGTACTTTTTAGATCGATTAAGATAAGCATCAGAGTCATTTCAAGTCAAGCATCGAGCGTGCCAAAAAAGTGCGCCTTAGGGTGTCCTCTTAATACAAACGAGGTCTTGTTTTCAGTTTTCTTTTAATACAAACGAGGTCTTGTTTTCAGTTTTCTTTTAATAAAACGAGGTCTTGTTTTCAGTTTTCTTTTAACACAAACGAGATCTTGTTTTCAGTTTTCTTTTAATACAAACAAGGTCTTGTTTTCAGTTTTCTTTTAATACAAACGAGGTCTTGTTTACAGTTGTCTTTTAATACAAACGATGTCTTGTTTTCAGTTTTCAGTTTTCTTTTAATACAAACGAGGTCTTGTTTTCAGTTTTCTTTTAACACAAACGAGGTCTTGTTTTCAGTTTTCTTTTAATATAAACAAGGTCTTGTTTTCAGTTTTCTTTTAATACAAACGAGGTCTTGTTTACAGTTGTCTTTTAATACAAACGATGTCTTGTTTTCAGTTTTCAGTTTTCTTTTAATACAAACGAGGTCTTGTTTTCAGTTTTCTTGTGATCATTTTTCATCGCCTGTTATAATGTTTCATGGTACGTTTGTAACTATGAGAAGAAACAAACATACACCATATATATGTCTTGTATACTTATACATAGCTATCGATCTGAAAAAGAACTTGAAATTTCGAGATAAATTAGCATACGTAGTTAACGCAGTAGAAAGCAGGAAGATATCGTTTGAATAGTTCCAAGTACACAGAAAATAGTGTATAGATAACAAAATAAGTCAATTCAAAAAAATATCCAAATACCTTCAAATTTATGAAATGATTGTATGAAATTAACAGAGTTTTTCTGAAAATGCAAGAAATGGTCAGAAAATGAATATTGGAGCTGCAACGCAAATGTACTATTAAAAGATAACTAATTATGCAATGCATTGCAGTGCAGAAAAGGCAAATTTGTATTTTATGAAATACTTTCGTAATAATGATTTATGACATTGTTTTTGATTTAAAGTCAAAAGAATCACGTCGCTTTGTTTACGTAATGGATCATGACGTCAAAAATGGCGCCGAAATGCTGCGTCACGCTTTTTGACGGTGAAACCATGATATTATTTAAGGTCCATCCTTAATTAGCCCCACGCCATGGATGCATTAGCCCTAAGCCATGGAAAATTATTTTCTAGCCGTATTATTTTACCAACTCTCCTTTTGTTATGAATTTTAACAAATAGATATAGAGGTGGTCTGTTGAAGACTACTGAAGCCAAAGCTGATAAAATGTGTAAAGGTAAAATTCCATTCGATAGCCTTGCCAAAGCACGATTATGTTGGTGCAGAGATTTTCAAAACTAAACTTTTAAATAGCTTGTTGTAAAAGGATAATAAATAATTTTCCGCATTTCAAAATGTAGAACATAAAAAAAAATCAAGATTGTTGTATCATTGGACTAAATAAATATAAAACTGAAATAAATATAACAGAAAGAATATGATATTTATCAGTTAATGATAAAAAAAAAATACGAGTATGTTCAAGGAAGAAAGAAAGCCTGTTATTTTAACGAATGTGTTAGAAACCTTACAAAAATGAAAAAAAAAATTATTGCGTTAAATTAATTTAATGCAGTGGTTTTGGTATCATTAATTTACTTGATTTTAAAAATATTGCGTGTACAAAAGTTAAATCAGCTTTAAATATTATTTTAATGAAATTCCCGTAGTTTCTGAAAATATTTTCACTTTGTCAATAAATAAATTACCTGTGTTAACTCAAAGCATTTTTTTGGATGAGATTTTATTTAAAAAATCATTGTAATTTTGAAGACTCTTTTACGAACCCTATACTTTCAGCATGGCGCATCGTTCCTGAACGTAGATTATTCGGACCGTAGCGATATCTACAGGGAGGGAGAGAGGCTCCGGGGGTTGAAAAATACCCGCAGTACAAAAAAAATATGCTCGGCTTTAGCGTTTGACTATAAAATGTAGGGAGCCTTAAAATCTCACTAGAGGTTCTGTTTAAATTTTAACTCATTTTTTGGAAAACGCTCGAACGATCGCCTCCGACGAGGACCATCGCATAAAACAAGATTACCCCACACGTGAGCCCTATACAAGTTGACTTTCATACTACCATAATAATATCAATGCTGCAGGGATATTGCTGAAACAAAATATTCTGGGCGTTTTATGAAAATATGAAAGGTTTTTAGCCTTACTTGGTATTTCACAAGTAAAAATTTGATTTAAGGTTAACGACAATTGGAATTGTTCAATGGTGAATAGAAAAAAATAGTCAACAATATTGTCCATGCAAATTTATAAATATCAGATAGAAAACCAAAATCCTTCTATAGATAATATTGAAAGTGAGAAAAGCATAAGGAGAGCATCGATAGACAAAACAGCTCATTCCATAATAAAATAATTCAAGGACAATACGATTTTTTAAGCGGGGACCATAGGGGAACCGAAAACCGTGGAAACCTAAAATAAATTGGTGTACAATTAACAATAATCAATCCATCATGCACAACCTTGGCCCTGTCAGAAAAAAATGGCTGGTGAACAGTCAAAACCCTGGAATGGAGATCATGAAAAGACATAGTAAGAATCCTAAGCATTATTGGATGACGACATTTTCCATGTCACGACTCGAGCGAATCATTTATAAAAGTTTGTAACATTATTTTGTAAGCTCAGAGATCATAAAATGATAAATAAATCTCCATTCCGTTGAACCGACCAGTTACAATACATCACGGCGCATTGAAAACACTGATGGTGGAAACTCGTCTTCAAAATTATGAGATACGATTAATGAGATGACTGCTGGCTCCACATATGAGGATTAACTCTAGGTGGGGAAGAGAACTCCGGCAAATAGGGAGGAGTGACTCATCAGAAGATACCTCCTAAAGGCCTCAATGAAGAATCTCCAGAAGCAGTGAGGTGAATGGAAGGCTTAGATTTTCGCCTCTGAAGCGGCTCAATGGCCAAGAGATATGTTGTGCTTGCCGGCCATACGAAAAGTAAGTTAGTAAGATACGATTGAAAAATAAGATCTATGTACGGTTGCGGAAGGTTGACGCAAAAAGGTCATTTCATCTAGAAAAAAATGTGAACCTTTATTTCCAAGTCACTTCATGATTTGCCTAGCTGAACATTCAGCCTGCAGCTATACGTACATGGCCGACTGCAGGCTCCTTGCAAACTTGTGTTTTTACGGTAACGCTCGCTGCCGTACTTTATCGCCCCTTGCAGTATCTGCTGCGAGATTATTTTCTTGAGTTTTATCTTATGTGCCCTTTTAGGGTTTAGTGCCAAGAGGTAGAGCACCTTTTGTTCCAAACTTCCTGTTTTCCATTGGTTTTTTTTAACAAAAAAATGTTACACTGATAAAAGTTTAAATTAAGATTCACAACACTATTTCAACGCTTTCATTTTTATTTTTAAAGGACTAATTTATTTAGCCTCTGACTTACTCCGATATAGTAATTGAGCTAGTTGCAAGTTTTTCTGTAAGTGTTTCTTAGCTATAAGGTTGATATGGTAGATTTTTTTTTAAATAAATCAGTAAAAAATACTTACTTTTTCGTGTTTATCTTTATTAAATTTTATTTATTATTTTAAGATTTCCTTGAATTATAGTTGGTATGCGGCTGACAACTCATACTGTAAAAAGTGATTCGAAGATCGGCAAGAGTTACAGGACTTATGTTCATTTGGGATTGGGTTTTATGACCATATGCGGCACGTGTAAGCGCGACTTATACCTACGTTTCTGCTTATAGGAATGCATGAGATGTGAATCTCAAATGAAATATATTTTTGCAACTTACAATTTATACATATAAGGATAGATTATAGAGACCTACTATTTCACAAAGGTATGCTTTTGAAAATATAAGCTGGATACAATAAAAAAGTTGTAAAATTGATGAGTGTTACAATACTTGATAGCTTATATCCAAAATGTACACAGTGGTTGGAATAATAACATTTGTTTGATTTCCAAGAAAAATTTAAGTGCTTTATTTTTAAACAAATAATACGCAATATGAAGTTGTTTTGGTTCCGCACAACTGTTGCCGCTTTTATTGATTGTTATATTAAAAATTATGATCGCCCTGGGAGCGTTTCCTTTAAAGCTCTGGGCTTCTTTACTCTCAAACTGCAACACAAGAATATCCTCAGACAAACAAAGGCTCCCTTCCAGCTTATGCAATAGATGCAATCTTTACAAATGCACTTCTTATATTTATTATTGCGGGATACAGTGTGTTATTAAACTTATCTTGCATATGAAAAAGGTAATGGATTTGAATGAATTGAAATAGGTATGTAAAGATAGAAAGAAATGGAGGCAGCTATGCAGAGTGGAAAGGCGACAGAGTTACAGTCACAGTTACAGTTACAGTTGCAGCATTACGGTAAAATGTGAATCTACTCGTATAGGAGGTTTTATCATCTATAACCTACGTTAAGATAATGCGTGCCCACAAGCAGACATGTATACGTTCGCGCTTAAACATGCCGCATGGGTACTTGCTACGTAACAACTCAAATCTCTTATGAACATATGCCAAACTCTTGCTGACCTTCACTGAAAAAGGGAGGATATTTGCCAAGCGAACCATTTTTTACAGTATGGGTGATCAGCCACATGACAATTTAAGTAAAAATGTTTATTGCATTACAACAGCTTCATTGTGTTATTGTATCCTGAGACCGGAAGCAAAAGAGCCCTTTTCAAAAATAGAGGAATACGAATGATATTAGTAATCAGGCAGTAAAACTGTAAATATATGCATAATATTCATTCTGGAATACACCCTTTTGAGGATAATCCAAAAACGTCCATTCCGACTGTTCCCATAGTGCGGAAAACATCACGCTTATTTTGGATCTGGAAACTTTCACCTTAAAATGTACGAACAAATTTGTCTTGCCTCGTTAGGAAAAATCATGATATCATAGTATAAGACTAATAAAATTCGTCAAATCTGTATTTTACTACATTTCAAAGAAGAAGAATCTGTGTAGTACTTTATTAAAATTATTATTAACATCAGAGATTTTACCAACAATTACCTTCTTAGACATGGCATAATAGCTCTAAGCTGAACGCCAGAATATTAATGGCATTATGAGACAGATAGTCTTGGACTAAGTATGAATACATTACTGTGTATCATAGAATCAAGTTAACCCCTCGGTAGTTAACCCGTGACTTAGCACCCCAGCTTGCTCTGAGGAATGGATGAGATATGGCAGTGCCTCCCACATAAAAGTTTTAACTCAACCACTCTAAATGTAAATGGAAACTGAAACGTTAAGAAGATGCGTTATTTAAGTTACCTTACACTTTTGAAAATGAGCTTTAGTTGAGTTTGATTGTAAAGTTCTGTACTTGTGGTACGGATTGCTCGTTTGACGAATTGCAGCTTTGGTGTGCTGAAAGTTTAAGACCTAAAGGGCAATCGCGTGAACTAACTCATATCTCTCTCTACATGCAGATGTAACTCCCCATTCAACTGTTTCTTTGGCTAAGAAATGTGATAAGATATTTTTAGGCTATTCAAACCAAGTAGCATTAAAATCTCAGGAAAACCCAAAACCCAGAAACTGAATAGGTATTAAATATGAGTCAACTTTTATTTTGTAAGCCAAACATCAAAAAAATGACTACCAAAGATTTGTTATAAAATTACCAACAACGCTACATAGCAAGTTAAAAGTAAGTACCCCTCACGGTCTGTCAATAATGGCTGACACGGTAGGTATCATTGGAATAGTTCAGTGTCAGTCTTCGGTGACTAACAAATAATTATACTTGTTAATAAAAATGATGTCATCTTGGGATATAGGCCATTTGTAGCAAGAGTATCCTGCTGCAAGATCGATCATCAATGAAGAATTCTAGAACTGAATGAGTCTCTTGTTTGACCTTATCTAAGGACAAGGATCCGTTTTACTGTTAAGCTTAATGACGTTTTGAGGCACATGGATCTAACTCCATTACAGTGCATTTTTGAAAATGTTTTTTTTGTACTCCACTTTAATCATGAAACACTAGCTTTTGATATTGCTTAGGATTAATAAGAAGTCTACGATCGGTCATCACGTCCAATCAGTGCTTGTTTGGTTTATCTACCATTTGATTCAAAGATGACTTTTCCATGACATTGTCTTAACAACCACATTATACAAACTCTGACAAGAACATAAAACACGATAATGGGAGAGTTGCATTTAATATTTTCCAAATTAATTTCTAGTATTCATAAAAAAACATATGTATGTCCAACACACATACAAACATTGCTCACGTGAAATTACCTCTGTTGGAGACAAGCCAAAAAGCACTTAAGTGACAATTAGGCAGTATTTTTTTTCTTTACACTGTCAATGGACATTCAATACTATATCTTTTGACATTTTTGTCCTAGATACACAAAATTGATTCACAATTTATTGTTCATATTTGCGATATCTGAGTAAAAAGGTCCATGAATAACTTACATGATAGACCGTTTTTGGTCATTCATTTTTTACACAGCGGGTCTCAAGGACCTTCTCTTGTCAGTTAGGGGTTGCCGCGCTTAGAGCAACCACAGAGCAATGTGCATAATTTAGCTCAGCATCGTCATTAGCTGGTACATACAAGGGCGGAGTGGGAAGTCTGTCAGCCCAATACACAATCAATAACCAGGAAATCATGGTGCATGTAATCCGTGGCTAATGTACGGTCTATGATCTAAGTTGCAGAGATACAGTTGTGAAGTTGATGAAGTTGGAAGTCCTCTGATAGGTACATTTTCATTTCTATATCCATTTAAAATCTATAATCGAAGTTGCAACTATATACTGACATTTAAGGCTGATATGCACGTCCTCAAACAGGCACTATATTCTCAAACCCTTCTCATACCCGTCTTGTATGTATGTGTTAGAAGGACCCTCGACACACGGACGATCATACAAAGTTGTATATTACCCTAAATGACGGAAGGCCAAGAAACCACACGACAAAACAAGAACCTCTAGGGGAGAAGCGTACCCATGACTCTAAAATTTTAGTGATTCAATGCTACTGAAACTAATAGCATACCTTAGGTGGCACTCTTTGTGGGATCGTTGTAACCGTGTAAGTTTGCGCTTACACATGCTGCGTGTGTACTAAAAATAAACCAAACCTAACCCGACTATAAACCTTGCAACTCCTGTCCCCTTTCCCTCAAATCGAAGTTGCATCGGCAAAATTGAAGCAAGTTTTTACATTACATGGTTTGAGCAATATCAATAGAATGGAAAACGATAGGATCCCACGTATCGTTCTTCAAGGCACCCAACCGAATAAAGATTACCAAAAAGACCTTTAAGAGATCCCTGATAGCTGGTAGTCTGAATCGCAGAAAGAAGTAGCGGCACAAACAAATCCTTCGGATCTTCAACACGAAGAAGAAGAAGAATATAAGAAAAGATTTTGTTCAGTTTTAGATATTGTTTGTTGTTTGTCTTGACAGGGTCGGCCACCTCCCTTAATGATCTATGTGACGTCAGAGATTCCAATTAAACCAGCCACCCGGGCACTAGGCACAAGTATTTATTAATAACCCACCTTCATCCCACAGGGACTAATATTGTTATCCTCACTCTATCAATACCATCTTATAGCTCTATTCTGTAGGACAAATTTTTTGTTCCAGTAAAATTCCTTTAATTTAGGATGGGGCTGACTACTCTCAAAATATGTAGACTTTCTTACCTAAATCCCCATTCTTTTCTTTATTCTTGCAGTATTAATGTTTCTTTTGTTTGAGGTTTTTAGTTCTTAGAATGCTTGCGTTCAAAACCTGAAGGTCGGGGATCGAGTTCAACAAAGATGTTCAGACATGAATTAGTAGTGATGTTATTTGTTCAAAATTTATAGAATAAGCAAGGTTTGGCAAATAAATTTAAATTAATTCTTTTAGAACTTGTAAAAAGGAAAACAGCGGTTAGTGTATTTATTGGTGAAAAATTATTGGTTTGACAGATGTTATGTGCAACTTTTAGTATCTCCTAAAAATGGGTATTCTAAAATCGATGCTCACTATGCATGTCTAAGCCTCTCAACAAATCGTGACTTAATGTTCATGAACATAATATTGTACTTACACCAGGAATGGGTTGTGTAAAGTTTAATGACCATCAGATCACAATTTTTTTTTTATCATTATTCATACAAGAAACATGGAATAGATGTTTATCTTAACTATTAAATATTTTGATCATGTTTCCAGAAAACGAATCGTTCATTTACGAGATAGATTTTGAAGTTTTATGTAACTTTGTCCCCATTCCGCTAGAGATAGCCAAAACGATTGCAGATTTACCTCCAGTAAAATAAATAGAAAACATATTCAAGTTTAAAGATTTCTCAATCCGTCTTTAGCAGGAAAACTTTACTTCGAGTGAAGTGCTTGGCGTTTGACTGTCTCTCTTATTTGTGAAAATAAAAAAAAAGGTTTCTCTTTCCGCAATTGCGAAGTGAAAGACGTTGGCTTTTGCTAGTTTGAAAAAATAACTTGAGAAAGGTTCTATGACAAACTAAACAAAGGATACTTTACATGATATAATTACTTAGTAGTTACTTGACGCAAAAATAATAACATGCTTAGTTTAGAACCTGAGCTGTCACCTCCTGAGGTGTCCTTGCACTGTTTACTTCGCACCACGCGTAATCTGAAAGAGAATATGTATGATGTGTCAGCCCCTGCATATTAATAATGCCGCCCTGGAGCAACTCTTCAGGTCTATGGTAGTTCAGCGTTTATAATGAAGGAGCTTAAGAGGGAGTTATAGATACACGGAATTCGTAAAAAATCGTAAAATTCGTAATCTGTTGATAAATGTCGTAACTAAATAAGGTTAGCACTTTTTTATAATGTTTAACTTTGACTGTGTGCCGGCAGATGTGCTAGCTAAAATAATAATATTTTTTTCTACAATTCCACACTAAGACGGCCAGACCCTACCAATACATTGATATTATTCACTTTGTCTGCTATCCGGTCATTATAATACATTGGCATACTGTCAAACGTAGGGATCTCCAAATCGAGGTTATTTAAAAAAATAAAAAATAGGCTGATTTAATTGGTGAGCGCTGTTTTTATGTGTTACAAAGCGCCAATTGTCAAGCAAGACCCAGTTGCTGGATAAAGTAAAGCTGGATGGACCTTTGGTGACCGGTCATTGGGAAAGGTTTTTTCGTTCACACGAAATTTCGTTCAAACGACTTTCGGTCACATATAGATGTGCTCCACAGAATATCTTAGAAAACCTGTTCGTTAACAAACTATTTATTTTCACGATTCGTTATTTCGACAATTCAAAAAAATAATGATTTATTTGGTGAGCGTTGTTTTTGTGTGTATCACACCTCAAGAGCCCTCTGCGAGCTTGGTCGTCGCTCTAGAAAGCGCCAATTCTCAAGCAAGACCCAGTGGCTGTAAGGCTGGATAGACCTTTTGATGACCGGTCTTTGGTCAAGGTTTATGAATTTTCAACCCAGCGACGAGAAAATTTGAAAATATAAATGTTTTTTTTTTTGCTCCACCGGGAATCGTACCCACAACCTTCCATTCAGAGTTCGAAGTGTTACTACTGAACTACAAACCGGTCACAATTAACTGTCAATTTTATTTTGAAATATCATTAATTGAAATCTTTGAATTGTTTTGAAAATAATACAAAATGTATATATTAAGTTTTGGAGCTATCCCATCAATGTACAAAAAAAAAACAGTGTGTTAGTTTTTCTCACACCACTACACAAACTGACACATGCATATATTTTTTATCACTCACAAGGGTTGACGCAAATGCAGTCTGTCAATATAAATTAATATTTAAAGAGATATCAAAGGTGAGTAATTTTAAAAGAAATAATGCCTATAATTATTAACCTTAACTAGTTGTTTGGTATGAGGCTGACAACCATACAGAAAAAAACTTGGTTCACTTTTGCAATTGCCACCCCGATTTCAAAACAGGGCGATAAGAGTTGCTAAGTTCATGTTCATGTGAGATTTGGTTTATTTTGTAGATAAAGACACATAAAAAGGCAGACCGGCCCGCAGTCTAGTGGTTAAAACTTTGAATCCGGATCGGAAGGAAGTGGGTTCGAATTCCGGCGGAGCTCAAAAAAAAGATTTCATTTTTAATATTTGCTCTTCGTTGGGTTGCAAAATTAATCTGTCTTTGTCAAAGGTCGGTCACCATAGGTCGATCCGGCTTTACACCAACTGGGTCTTGCATGAGAATTGGAGCTTTCTACAGCGACGACCAAGCTCGCAGAGGGCTCGAAGGAGGAGGGTGTGATTCACACAAAAACAGCGCTCACCGAATAAATCATCCTGATATTATATTTTTTACTGTTATTGTACAACATGTGTAAACACGAACTTAAATGTGCCTGCTTGTGGTTATGCATTAAATATGAGCCGTAAATGGCAATAGCGATTTATAGATTATAGATTTTGAGCTAAACCAAAGTAATGAAAAAAAAAATTAAAATTAATTTCACGCATGAAGACAATATATTTTTGACAGCCCTACATAAGAAAACACCTGCATCTCAAATAACAATAATAGCACAACATGGCCAGCAGAATATCGTCAGCGAGGAAAAAGTTATACCAACAAAAGGTACCTACCTACTTCTTGTATAATAAATAATAATATTTCTTAGAATTCGACATTTTTTTTCCAAATGCGTGCAAAAAGATCGGTCCTTAGTCTATTGACTACGCTTCCAACTCTTAATCGGAAGGTTGTAAGTTCAATTCCCGGCGGAGCACAGAACGCAACTAAGCTACACATTATGTGTAGTTACACTATAAAGTTAGTAGTTACATAGTTATTTTTTATAGTTAGAAGTTACAGTATTTAGTGTCACTTCGGGATTCGGGACCTATTTATTTTTAGAGGTAAAGTGGCCGGCTTTACACCAACCACTTCATTTGAAGTGGGGGTTTCCCAGCTCCCGAGGGGGCTGGTTCTCATTTCTTGTGAAGGCTGAGTAAGCCTTGAGATCGAACCCTTGCTCTCGGCATGGAATGCAAGCATTCTACCAATTGAGCTATCGACATTTTTACGAGCTTGGTCATCGTCGCTACAAAGCGCCAATTGTCAAGCAAGACCCAGTTGCTGGATAAAGTAAAGCTGGATGGACCTTTGGTGACCGGTCATTGGGAAAGGTTTTTTCGTTCACACGAAATTTCGTTCAAACGACTTTCGGTCACATATAGATGTGCTCCACAGAATATCTTAGAAAACCTGTTCGTTAACAAACTATTTATTTTCACGATTCGTTATTTCGACAATTAAAAAAAAATAATGATTTATTTGGTGAGCGTTGTTTTTGTGTGTATCACACCTCAAGAGCCCTCTGCGAGCTTGGTCGTCGCTGTAGAAATTACCAATTCTTAAGCAAGACCCAGTTGCTCTAATGCTGGATGGACCTTTAGTGACCGGGCTTTGGGAAAGGTATATGATTTTTTGTCACCAAGCAAAGGGCATATTTGAAAATATAAATGGTACTTATATTTTTTTGTGCTCCGCTGGAATTCGAACCCACAATAATAATAATAAAATTAGGATGATTTATTTGGTGAGCGCTGTTTTTTTGTGTATCACACCTCAAGAGCCCTCTAAACACAATCTTCCATTTACGAGTCAGAAGTGTAAATCATAAGACTACGGACCGGTTGAATACCATATATTGTATGTGACCGAAATGTCATTGACCGAAATGTCGTTGACCGAAAAGTCGTTGGCCGAAAAGTCGTGTGGACGAAGTGTCGTGTGACCGATTTGTCTATGGCCGAGTTGTCTTTGGACGGGTTGTCGTTGACCGATTTGTCTTTGACCGAAATGTCGTTAGCCGAAAAGTCGTGTGGACGGAGTGTCGTGTGACCGACTTGTCTATGGCCGGGTCTTTGGACGGGTTGTCGTTGACCGATTTGTCTTGGACCGAAATGTCGTTGGCCGAAAAGTCGTGTGGACGGAGTGTCGTGTGACCGACTTGTCTATGGCCGGGTCTTTGGACGGGCTGTCGTTGACCGATTTGTCTTTGACCGAAATGTCGTTGGCCGAAAAGTCGTGTGGACGGAGTGTCGTGTGACCGACTTGTCTATGGCCGAGTTGTCTTTGGACAGGTTGTCGTTGACCGATTTGTCTTTGACCGAAATGTCGTTGGCCGAAAAGTCGTGTGGACGGAGTGTCGTGTGACCGACTTGTCTTTGGACGGGTTGTCGTTGACCGATTTGTCTTTGACCGAAATGTCATTGGCCGAAATATCGTGTGGACGGAGTGTCGTGTGACCGACTTGTCTTTGGACGGGTTGTCGTTGACCGAAATGTCATTGGCCGAAAAGTCGTGTGGACGGAGTGTCATGTGACCGACTTGTCTTTGGACGGGTTGTCGTTGACCGATTTGTCTTTGACCGAAATGTCATTGGCCGAAAAGTCGTGTGGACGGAGTGTCATGTGACCGACTTGTCTTTGGACGGGTTGTCGTTGACCGATTTGTCTTTGACCGAAATGTCATTGGCCGAAAAGTCGTGTGGACGGAGTGTCGTGTGACCGACTTGTCTTTGGACGGGTTGTCGTTGACCGATTTGTCTTTGACCGAAATGTTGTTGGCCGAAAAGTCGTGTGGACGGAGTGTCGTGTGACCGACTTGTCTATGGCCGGGTCTTTGGACGGGCTGTCGTTGACCGATTTGTCTTTGACCGAAATGTCGTTGACCGAAAAGTCGTTGGTCGAAAAGTCGTGTGGACGAAGTGTCGTGTGACCGATTTGTCTATGGCCGAGTTGTCTTTGGACGGGTTGTCGTTGACCGATTTGTCTTTGACCGAAATGTCGTTGGCCGAAAAGTCGTGTAGACGAAGTGTCGTGTGACCGATTTGTCTATGGCCGAGTTGTTGTTGGACGAGTTGTCGTTGACCGATTTGTCTTTGACCGAAATTTCGTTTGCCGAAAAGTCGTGAGGACGAAGTGTCGTGTGACCGATTTGTCTATGGCCGAGTAATCGTTGGACGAATTGTCTTTTATCGATATGTCGTGGAATCCTGAAAATGAATACAAAATTATATTATTATCGACTCTATCGACTCGACATGGTGTTCATGTCTCTTTTCCGTCGTACCGTCAACATATATCGGAATTTTTACGCGTATTCTGTATATTTTATTTACACATATACCTATTGCATATTTTATACGTATATAATATGTGAACATAATGTATACATGTGTCCCGATCGGTCTTCAAGAAAACTGTTTTTTCACCTCTGTCGGCCTAACCATCAAATTGGATAGGCCAACGCCATCTATGTAAAAAATAGAAAATTAACAAAAATCGAAAATTACAAGAGGCCTTTACATGTTACCTCTTTTTGTTAGACAAATAAAATATGTACGAAAACAATTAAAAACATTTGTTTCACTTAACCACGATGTGATATTTGCGGAAAATGATCAGGAGGAACTAAAAACGCGTACAAAAAAATATTACGTAAACACATTTTGAAACAAAATTTATAACTCAGTAAATAAGTAAAAAATGAATTTTCGAAAATCGTCTCAATTTAACTGAATAAATACTTTATCGAAAAATGAAATATTTGGCATTGAAATATTTATGAATAACAAGTGAGTCGCGCTGGAAAGTCAGCCTTTTTTAAATGGTTTTTGGCATATTACCAGCTGATTTGAAGGAAAAAAAAATAAAAAAAAATATTTTCAATTCTTTTAAATATATAGAAAGCTAACCCTATAAATATTTTTTTGAATAGCCAAAGTTGTTTTTGGTCTCAAATACACCTTTGTCGAAATTAAAAAGCATCGACTGAAAAACAACGTGTGTAGAAAACATCTCAAATAAAACAGTGTATGCGAAGTTGATGATTATGTTTTATTTTAGTGTTCTAAAATATCTCACTTTTTTATTTTTTATCATATCGTTAAAATCAAAACAGCTCTAAAAATAAAAATAAAACGCATTTATTGGCATTCCTATTAATGTGGTTTTACTGTTTTACGATTTTTTTTATGTCACAAGCCCCTTTAGGACAAAAAAGGCCAAAATCTTGTCGGTTACACCAAAACCATACTTTGAAAACGCAGTTGTTAGAGCTATGGGAGTTGTAGCATTAGAAAGAGCGGGAAATTTTAAGTAGGATAGCATTCATTACTCATTTTTGACCAAAATGTCGCTTATGCCGCCCTACTGCCTTTTAACCGTCGATATGGACTTCCTATGTAAAACCCTAATTTCAATTTAACATAAGCCTGGCAACTCTTTGCCAACTTTCCTTAAGACAGGGGCGATATTGACAAAGTGAACCATTTTGTTTATTATTAGTGGTCAGCCTCGTTCCAACCTGTAAATTAAGGTTATTGATTTTTCGGCTTACGAGTAAAGGCCCTGGACCCTGATTTATATTGCAGAGTGTAAATCAAGTTTTTCTTATACCTACTTGTCAATTGAAAAAATAAGGCTGCATCATCTATATCATACATATATTGATAACTTTTGACATTTTTATTTTGGCTTGAGGAAAAGTGGCAAGATCTGTTAAACTCTTTATATAAAGTTAAATAGTTATTTTGTTATTTACCTGCAAAAAAAACACACACGTTACCAAAAATTTCACTACTTTATTGTGTACGTGAATCATATCCATGTATATGTTTTACATCTTGCAATCAAAGTTAAAGCTTAAAATTATCAAAACAAGTCAAAAACTCATCTGAAAGTTACTCACCTGGCAGTGTGGCTAAAAAAATTACTTGCCTACAAAATAAATGTTTTTTTATTTTAAGAACACTGCTTTTGGTTACAAAGATGGATCGAAAGAAAGTCCAACTGAAAGATGTAGGAATTAGAAGAAAGAAGAAAGCAAAGAAGTCACATTTAGAAGAAAACACGCCCAAGGTCACTGAAGAACCGTTCACTTTTTACATTTGAAGATGTCGTGTCGTGGATGAAACTAAATAGGATGACAACCAACAGCGACGGATGGCAAGGACATCAAAGTAGTGATTTTAGAAGAAGAAGATGACTGAGCACCCTAAACCCTAGCCATGTGACGTACCCTACTGAGAGAAAAAGTGATATTTGTAATTTTGTTGAAATTTTCTTGCGTGATCATTGTGCGTAAAAAATTTGGATTGAAAGATTGTCGGTATCAGCCTTATACAAACCTATAAGTCAAGGAATTAATGGCAAGCAACTCAAAGTACATACACTGCCTTTAGAAGATGACGATAACTAAAAACCCTAGAACCTAGCCATGTGACGTTCTCTACTGAGAGAAAAATGTTATATTTGTAATTTTGTTGAAATTTTCTCGCTTACATATTTTGGATTGAAAGATTGTCGATATCATAGATCCCACAGGGCGCATTATTTTAACCTCCTCGTGTTCGGCATCTATTCGTGGGTGAGTTGGCCCGTACTGTGTTGGTGCAATGCGCACTAGGGAGCACCCGTCCATACATTCGCCACGATCACCGGCGAGCAACCTTTAGCTCCCAAATAAAACATCTGCTACGTGCAGATGGGGCATACCTACATCCCAGTCCAGCAAATAATACATGTAACGTACATTCGATAAAACAGATCAATACAATACACTCAATTTTTTTGTTAAAAAAAGTGAAGAAAAATTCAATGCACCAATCTATTTTTGCCTGGCCACAAAAACTGGTATTTGTATTAATGAATTTCATTTACTGAATTATTAGCTAATAATAGATATTTCATGTATTTTCACGACATGGGTTTTCTTTTGTGCGTGAACCTCGACGTAAATTAAAAAAGCTATAATAAACTTTATTTGGTGAGTGCTGTTTGTACATACGTCACAAATCAAGAGCACTTTTATATCTGCAAGCAATGAAAGTTAATTTATGTTTCCAACTTGAATGGACAGTATAAATGTGTGACATTAAATTTAAAATATGAAAGTAGAGAAAGACCGAGAAAGGTATGGATGGACCAAATATCCGAAATTGCAATACTGTAAAACATGTAAAAAATGGTTCACAAAAATGGTTCCCATTCTGTAAAAAATGGTTTACTTTGCCAATGTCACTCCTGCTTCAGGGAAAGTCGGCAAGAGTTGCAGGGCTTATGTTCATTTGAGAGTTGGGTTTTTTATATTGTAGGTCCACATGCGGCATTTGTAAGCGCAAATTTATGCATGTCTGCTTGTGGGAATGCATTTAATATGAATCTCAAATGATACATATCTTTGCAGCTTAGATTTAGATTTAGCAAATGAATGGAATATCCAGAGTCATAATAAAAGAAGAGCCTGTATGAAAAAGGTTATGACTCTGGAGGAAATGAGAGAAGTATGAAAGGACAGAAAGAAATGGCGGTAAATCTGTAATGTTGGCGGCTAGGATTTGTTAATTTGGAATTTGTTTTCTGTTTAGTTTTGATGATATTATTATTTACTGATTTATAAAATGTAATTTGTCGTGTACCTATGTTCCTTAACTTTTAGATTGGTATGCGGCTGACCACCCATGCTGTAAAAATGGTTCACTTTGCCAATGTCACCCCTGTAACAGGGAAGGACGGCAAGAGTTGCAGGGTGTTTGTCCATTTGAGATTTGGTTTTTATGTTGTAGGTTCACATGAGGCATGTGCAAGCGCGAACTTGTACGTGTCTGGTTGTGAGAATGCATGTTATGTAAATCTCCAATGTAACAAATCTTTGCTACTTAGATTAGATTAGATTGGATTTAAAGTCAAGTTTGGTAATATAAACATTTGTATTTGTCAATGGTGATAGTTTTAAAATCATAAAGTTAAATTAGTCCAAATGGCCTAAAAGATTGTTGGAAGTGGCACTGAAATAAGAAGAAGAAGTTAAGAGATTTTTTTTTTTAAATACTATTTTATTTTCTAATGTTTACAAAATTAGTCTTCAAGCTTTAAAAACCATGCAAGATAAAGGTGTGTAGAAATCTATTTATCAGTTTTTAAATCTCTTCATCTTTTGATTTAAATCTCAATCTTTGTTAGCATGCTTCCATTCTGAGATGCAGATTTCAAATTTTGCACAACAAAGAAAACTTCAGTTTACCTTATACCCCAATAACCTGGCGAGCGTGGAACCCAGTGGATATAGCCACAAAGGCAGACGCTGAGCCCGCTTTGTATGGAAGGCCACAGGGAGATTTGGCGCGGCTTACCCATGCTCCATTGCTTCTCCTTCAAAGGATAGGTGTTTGCGGCCTCTTGGACATTGAAGACTTGCACCACCTATCCCTGCAGCTATTCCATGCATGATAATGCCATTCAAGGCTTCTGCTACAATAAAATCAAAAGAAAAACACCTATATCATCATATTCAATATACAATAAAGCTTCATTTTTTTTGCATAAGTATGACCTGTTTTTAGTTCATTTGAATATTAACTTACAAGCTAAACGCAGAAAAAGATGAGTAGATTTGAGCAGAGTAATGGTTTCGGTGCCTCTTTTTTTCGTATCTTTTGATCGGTAATTAAAAAAAAACTTCGTATCAACTTATAGATTCTGAGATGTCAATCTATCTTATTTTATATTTTACGAGGTCTTCCATTGGGCGCTGTTGACCTATAGGCATATCTTTAATGACGATGTGCGTGAGTTTTTTGTGACTGAGATATGATCTTTTTATCTACCTATTAATTTAGATACTCTTATTGATTAATTTATTCTTCATTAATTATTTTAATTATAAAAAAATATGAGCCATTTATGCATAGTCTATGTTGGCACAACTGATAAAATAAGCTTCTTACATATATTTTCTGGCGATGTTTTTCTTACCACATTTACTCCCAGAGATTAGTTCAATATAATTGTAGAACCTCTGTATTTTCACAACTAAAGCAATAAACCTCTTTCTAACACTTTGATTTGTATAACCAGTTTTCCATTGTTTTTGATGGAACATGAGAAAACAGATTACAACACCAACATATCATAAGTTAGTTTGCTATCCGTTTAACAGCATCCAGGAATCACTACTTGCAAGTCAGATACGTCAAAACTCATATTAAAATATGACCGAATGATTTTTTAAAAACATTTCATTTTATATTTTTTATGAAATTATGCAAGAAATAACTCGGCAGCATTTTACAAATTCAATAACTGCACTCCAAATATACAATTTCAGCGTTCTGCGTTCTAACAAAAAAACGTAAAGATACTAAAGCAGCACCTCTAGTGAGCAATTATTTTTCCAAGCTTTTTTTGGTAAACGCTGTGATTGAGTGTAAACGTACAATTTTATACCTATTTGTATATTGTATAAGTATAGGTACCTATTTGCACGTCACAGCGTCGGGCTCGTTCGGAAAACGTCAGATGCAAAATCGACATTCGCATTCCACCAAGACAGTGCCGGCTGCGATGCAATTTACGAGTTGTCACCTCTCACTCTAGTATAATAGGCAATGCATATCGTACAGGCACTTTCCACTTCGAGTGGTGAAAAACTGAGATGGGAAATGAAAAAAAAAAAAAGAAAATTCCTAAGGAGCTATAAAATATAATCTAAGTTGCAAAGATATATTAACATTTAACGTCTATATTACATACCCACAAATAGACACCTGTAAGTTTGCTGCATGTGTGCTTACAAATTAGAATCCAAACCTCAAATGAACACCAACCCTGAAACTTTTGCCGACTTTCCCTGAAACAGGGGTGATGTTGGCAAAGTAAACCATTTTGCACAGTGGTCTACTTCAGTGGTCTACTAAAATGGTTTACTTTGCCAATATCACCCCTGTTTCAGGGAAATTCGGCAAAAGTTTCAGGGTTGGTGTTCATTTGAGGTTTGGATTCTAATTTGTAAGCACACATGCAGAAAACTTACACGTGTCTATTTGTGGGTATGTAATATGTGTGGTGGTCACTGGTCACAGGCCTTATATAAACCTATAAGTTAAGGAATTACCAACCTATAAGTCAAGGAGTTGTACATTAATAATCGTATAAGTCCATAAAATGCCATGCATGATTTTTAAACGTGCGATAGGTGTTCAAATTTTGAACAATCGCGCATCATAATTTGTGACAACGGAAGCGTAGATGAAAATATGATAAGTTTTAAGAAACTTGATCATTTGGCAATTCAGTTTGTAGGGGTTTTCCAAACTAGAAGTCAGGATTTGAATAAGAGAGTGTCAGATGTAACTTCCTGTCTTATTCCTTTAACAATCCATGCAAGGTCAACGCAGCATTAAAAAACGAGTACCAACTTCTTTAAGAACCACAAAACTCCCTGTTTTTAACTTCAGGTACAAACAGTACCTAGGTCAGATTATGGGGAAAAATAATTATAAAATATGTTTCAAATGTGTGTCAAACTTTGTTGTAGAAGTTTTAAAACGGCAAGGGAGTTTTTTTATGTTTGGGTATCAAAAAATAACCTCTAGCAATTATAAATAATGGTTGCGCGGGACTGGCATTCCACGACGGAGAATTCCGTCGACCGAACGGAATTTCCGGACTTGGCACCGGATTTCTAATTAAAACGGGATATCCCGATCGCTTTTTTACTGCTACCCCAAATGAGACGCCCCTTCAAGTACCATCCCTTATTTACGCAGAAAGAAAATGTTTTCCAAGGGCTTTTCATACTCGAGGGCCTTCGGGACCCCGACGAAGGGTCAGCGAGAGGCAATTTAAAAATTTCGAGTACCAGGAATATGACATTTCATGGCGGACTACGACAAAGGCAGTCATTTATATGGAAATAAATAGTATGCAGCCCAGAATGAAATCTGAATTAAATATTTTTGTGTGCGCAGATTTTTTATTGTGCCTTTGCTCGAGGAAAAACGACCACGTACTTTTTTTTGAAGGCCTGAATAATAAAATACGAAAATGCTAGGTAAGAAAAATGAAGGGATGTTGTTACAGCAGAAATAGTAATTTTGAAAATGCTGACTTTTATCGTGTAAGGGTTTTTGGATTAGAAATATTGTTCTCGTGTTGACATGTCTAGTCTATGATCTAATCTCAATAGCAAAAATGTATAAATGTAGCGTTGAAGACAAGCCCATACATTTTCATAGATTTACATTTACTTGTGTTACAAATCTGCATAAAAGAAGCTACAACATCTAGTTAATAATAATAATATTAGGATGATTTATTTGGTGAGCGCTGTTTTTGTGTGTATCACACCTCAAGAGCCCTCTGCGAGCTTGGTCGTCGCTGTAGAAAGCGCCAATTCTCAAGCAAGACCCAGTTGTTGTAAGGTTGGATGAACCTTTCAGTGACCGGTCTTTGGTAAAGGTTTATGAATTTTTCAACTCAGCGAAGAGCACATTCGAAATATAAATGGGATATTTTTGTGCTCCGCTGGGATCCGAATCCACAACCTTCCATTTACGAGTCCGAAGTGTTGCCACTACGGACTACAGACCGGTCCAAGATGCCAACGACACGCGGTGTACCTGAGCGGTCACCCATCCAAGTACTGTCCGCGCCCAATGTTGCTTAACTTCGGTGATCTATGGGAACCGGTACTTTCAACATGGCTAACGTCGTTGTTTGTATCTTTTTTCTAAATAAGAGTGAGTTTGACAAAACTCACCAATATTATACACTATAAAGTAACAGATATCAGTCTTGCAGAGTGGAAGCTCCTAAGAATGAAATTATATGAAGCTGAAGACGATAACGAAGATTTTGAAATGAAAGTGTTTAAACTAAAATTCGGAATAATACTGAGACCATACATTTTGAATTCCAATATCACTTACATTTTAGAAAGTATTGAACAGTAAACGTTCATTTTAGGTTCAGGTTTTCGCTCTTATGTATGATCCTAAACATGTTTTTTATACGTGTATTGTGCATTGTGCATGGAAAGTTATTTTAAAAATAAATGCATTCCTGCAGCTTAGATACGAGAACACTATAGCCCTTAAATCATTTCCGATGATGACAACAATGCGGCGTTAAATTCTTAAGCCCCGCTCACACGGCGCGGTTTCATGAACGCGGCCGTAACATAACGTGTCGGTGCAAAAGTGTCATGGCGGCGCAACGTGATGCCATTAGGTGCATCAGACCGTTAAATAGCCATTCGCTTTCGTCATAGCCATAAATTGTCAAGACGTATTATAACGCGGACCGTTCTTGCTCCAGCTACACTCTAAAGCAACACCCACAATATCCACCGGCTTGGACCGGTCCTTAGTCTAGTGGTGAACACTTTGGACTCGTGATTGGAAGGTAGTGGGTTCGAAACCCAGCAGAGCATGAAAAAATATTTCGTTTTTCATATTTGCTCTTCGCTGGGTTGAAATTTTTTATCATTGTTATATCCAAACTCCTTTTTCTATCTATAATCTAAGCTGCAAGGATATGTTAACATTTAAGGCTCATATGAAATGCATGACTACAGACAGGCACATGTAGGTTCGCGCCTACACATTCTGCATGTGTGCATACAAATAAAGAAAACCTCACATGGACATAAACCTTGCAACTCCTGCCGCCGTTCCCTGAACCGGGGTGACATTGGCAAAAGTGAACCGATTTTTACAGCACGGGTGGTCAGCCTCGTACCAACCTATCAGTCAAGGATCATAATTCCCACATAATCTTCACGCTGTCCATGGGCGAATCTCCATTCGTCCGGAAGCTCCAGTTCTGATAGTCCACGGCAACAGATCATCAAAAGCAACTCTCCAAGATCTTGTTTTTTTATAAATCTCTTCACATTTACCATGAGCATCATCAATGGCAATCATCTGACATTTACAGGCGCAACACAACAATATGTCATTTTTTTTATTCAAAGCCAATACGTCTTATCGCAGGCACCTACTCACAAAATATCTGTATTGTAATAATACCTAGTTTATATGTACAAAGCAACAATTTGGAAACTGGATGAGATTTTCTCTGATAATGCTTAAAGTAAAAGTGAATGAACGTTAAATGATACTGTTCAATTATTACACTTGAAAAGCCAATTTTAATACCTTTTGTAAAAAAAAAATCGTAACTTTGACATGATGTGTAAGAAAATCATTTAAACAAATTATTTATTTTCTTCTTACTTTGTTGAATATCTTTTTGATCCTTTTTTCATTTATTGTGAATAGACCTTTACATAACATTGTAGTCGTAGTGCAAACATAACGTTTTGTCATAAAAATTGTGGAAAATGAAAAATGTGGGACCTTACAATATTATTTTAAATCTACTAACATTGCTGCATGTGGACAGGAATTTATACCAATTCCTAATATTTTATTGTAACCATGAATTCATACATGTGTCAAAATATGTTGAAAAGACTTTTTGATGTTGTGAAATAGAAAATAAACTCCAGTTGCAAACTTTTTGAACATCACAGTTTTAAACAAAATATCGAAACGATATGAGATTCGAAGAGGTTTTTGAAGAAAAGTTGTTCTTTTCAGTGAGCCAGACTTTCAACATTTTATTTTTTTAGTAAAATAAATGTTATTTCGGTATTCGGTAGCACAGTTTTTGAGTAAATAACACCTTTAAAGCCACCAAATCTAATTGGAGACCCAGTTACTTTTTAAGGCTTGATGGTCTTTGGTATAGGTAAATGACTTTTTAATTTAATTTTAATTTTTTGGTAATTTATACAGCGCCGTCATGTGACAATCACCTCGAGGGCGCTTTACAAACATTAATTATAAAATAAAATATAATACAATATAAAATTGAAAACAGAATTAATAACAACTTTAAAATAACAGAACAATGAAATTAAATAAAAAAAGTCGCTAGGTCAAATAATGAAATTAAAAAGTAAAAAATTATACAAATTAAATTAAAAGAGTCAAATATTATAAAAATTCTCAAATAGTCTCAAATAGTCTTTAGGCTTCGCTTGAAACCTATTAACTTATTAAATAAGTAGTTTATTTCTAATCTTCTTCTGAAGGGTTCTCGGCAGTAAGCAAGATGGCGTTGTCTTCCGCTTGAAGCTCTGACGTTAAATTTCTGATCTCTTGGATTCTCTTCCTGCACCTCTGTCTTCTGCGCAGCGCATAGCAGAGCACACCCAGCACCATCAGGGCAGACAGGGCGGCAGACAAAATAGCGGGGAGCAGGAGGTTGTCACGGGCACTGTAGTCCTTCCTGTCTCCAGCACTCACCAGCACTGGGATGCGCCTCCGCAAGTTCCACCCAGCTCTGCACCCTCTAGGCCTTCTTTTCAGAGGCACATCACGCTGTACTGCAGTCATGGATTGTATCCTTTCAAGGACCTGTACTTTCGGCGGCACTGAGATGGTACGAAGAACAAGTAGCTCCTCAAGTCCATACGTGAACACCATCATGACAGCTGTCAAAACAAACAACAAGCCAGACGTACCTACTTGTACAAGCACTTGGCAACAATAAAACTTGATTGTCAAATATAAAAACTTAACTGTCAAAAATAAAATCAAAATGAAAAAACGAGCAATAAAACTGACCAAAAACATAAACTAACACTCAAAAAACAAAGTTTATAAAGTTTGTCATAATTTAAACATATAAAATTGTTAAAAACAGTAAAATGAGAATTAAAAATGATAAAAATAGTAGGAGCAAAACACAAAAACGTCAGGCAGCTCAAAGCGCCATCTGTCCTCTTTTCTTTAAACCAACGAAGAGAAGATTTGAAAATTAAAGTTATCGGTTTTCCACTGGGCATGACACCCACTACTTCCTAATAATGAATTCATATTATTAACCATTAGACTATAAACCAAAGCCGTTGCAGGTCAAGAATTAAACTGAATTCGTTTAAGATTTACATCAAAACGGATACACATGTACATATCCGTTTTGCAAAATTTGACAATTTTACTGTAAAGTAAAATAAATGAAATCTAACGCTCAAAAACGTTTATTTACCTTTATGGGTTAGAATTAGTAAGAAATTATGATGATTTCCATCTACGTTTGTAAATAATTTTAAAAATCTGTTTAAAAATCAATGTCAACGACGTTAGCCATGTTGAAAGCACCGGTTCCCATAGATCACCGAAGTTAAGCAACATTGGGCGTGGTCAGTGCTTGGATGGGTAACCGCTCAGGTACACCGCGTGTCGTTGGCATCTTGGACCGGTCCGTAGTCCGTAGTGGCAACACTTCGGACTCGTAAATGGAAGGTTGTGGATTCGGATCCCGGCGGAGCACAAAAATATACAATTTATATTTCGAATGTGCTCTTCGCTGGGTTGAAGAATTCATAAACCTTTACCAATGACCGGTCACCAAAGGTCCATCCAGCCTTACAGCAACTGGGTCTTGCTTGAGTATTGGCGCTTTGTAGCGACGACCAAGCTCGTACCCCTCTGCGGCACTACAACAAGTGTCATAGACCCCTAGAGTCTTTAGAATCTAGGGAGTCTCCCGCACAGGATTTCTTAAAAAAAAAAAAAATGTCTTATATTTATTTCTAAGTAAACTATATTTCTATGCTCAGTGCTCAAACGGTGAAACATAAATATTATTTTTTTTAAGGGATATTAAGCATGAGCAAGTAATTCCTGAATCTATATTATACTACCTACTGTGAATGTTATATACTTATCTTTTAAATACATCAGAAACGTAAACTAAACTAATAAGCAGAACCGAAACTTCATCGCCGAAGTTAGCACAAAATCCACGCGCCCACTTTATAAAGCACACAATAACAAGAACACACAGCGCACCATCCAAAAGTCATATGAAATTCCTCGTTCTGGAGCTGTTCCAGTGAGTTATGTACCTTAGGGGGCATCGAGCAGTGCTACGCAGCCGGTGCGCCTGGAGCCAGGTACACGTGGATATATAAGACAAACTTATTAGGAATTGTCAAATAAAGTACATGTTAAAGTATTTCACTAAAATCATACTATTTTACCTAAAAAACAAAGAAACGACATTAAAAGTTTATTTTATAAATTCTCAATTCTTTTCTATATAATGTTTTCGTTATTAACTTCAAAAATGTTAAATCGTCACTTGCCAGGTATCTACATAGATTCCTGTTTTATCCAAAGCTTCAACTAATTAATATCATTGTCATTTGTGCATTGCACTATAAAACCAAAACGATATTCTACGGGTAATTTAAACATTTAAAGCGTTACCTATTTTATCTAATAAATTAAAGAAATTAAATTGTAACCAAGGTTTTTTATGAAAAATACAATTAAATAGAAATTTTGAAAAGATTTTTGTGAAACACTGTGGAAATTCATTTTAAAAAATTGATTATTTTTCAATAAAAAATTAAAAAATAAAAGAAATTAAAAACTTTGTTTTATTCCACTTTTATTGTTTTTGAGTATGTTACAAACGTTTTCGGAATACCTTCCATCATCGGGTAACAACAATTACTAAAATCAAACTTAAAAATTAAGACATGGGTGTGGGATCTATTGGTGGTAAGGGAGGGGGTAGCAAGGTAGGTATGTGGGAGGGAGATGGTGAGTTTTGGGGGGGAGCTAATATTGTTAGGAGAGGAGACGTAATGGCGGGAAGTTGAATATTTAGCATATTACTTTTATTACATAGAAATAAAAGTAATATGCTAAATATTCAACTTCCCGCCATTACGTCTCCTCTCCTAACAATATTAGCTCCCCCCCAAAACTCACCATCTCCCTCCCACATACCTACCTTGCTACCCCCTCCCTTACCACCAATAGATCCCACACCCATGTCTTAATTTTTAAGTTTGATTTTAGTAATTGTTGTTACCCGATGATGGAAGGTATTCCGAAAACGTTTGTAACATACTCAAAAACAATAAAAGTGGAATAAAACAAAGTTTTTAATTTCTTTTATTTTTTTATTTTTTATTGAAAAATAATCATTTTTTTAAAATTAAATAGAGTTTTAAGCTTACATGCTGGAGATGCTGATGCTGGAGAGTTACTTTACGGGATCTGTTGTCGAGGTCCGTGGGAGCTGGAGCTTCTGGAAATTTCGCCCGTTTCTACGATGGGTTTCTCAGCGTAAAAGTGAAATTATGAAATTGATCAAATCAGATCAAAATTCAAGATAATTTTCATCATTTCACATAAGTGAAACGTCCCATCTAATACTATTGGAACAAAAACCTTTCTAAAATTAAGGACAGAACGAAAACGCAACTAAACTATATGTACATATAGTATAGTGTAACTTCTTGCCTGCGCTATTCCAGAAGAAGTCCACTATATGTGTAGCTTGGTAGCGGAAGCGTTAGTATGGAGTTAGCGTAGCGTAAGTGCTAGCGTAGCATTTATGATGATTCCTTACAAAAAAGCGTAGCATCCAAAACAAACCTTGTAGTTACACATCTGCACAGAAATTTTATTTGCAATAGTCTAGTTTTTGATGTGCCGCGGAGATGCAGAAAGTATTTCTGTGTGTCGCAGTTAAGGAAATGTTGTAACCCACTGCTGCCGACCGCCCCCTTGAAGAGCCCCTAACGCCCACCCAACCATCTACTGGGGAGCGATACGGGATGCTATATGACGGGAATAACATAACATTCAAGTTATCGTAAACTTTTTTCGGTGTGATTGCAGAATTTATAGTTTTATGGACGTGTTTACTAAAGTTTTATTTTTCTTTGCATGTAAATACTTGGCTCCATGTTCGGAAATGTAATAAAAATAAAATAAAATAATTGTGCTTTTTATATTTCTTCTTCTGTTTTCTCAGTCTGTAAACTCCTGGATAAAAGCCTCCTCTAATTGTTTTTTATCCTCAATATTGGATAAATATCGCTGACAATCAAGAAGTCATCTCAACTTTGGTATACCCAATTCCCACTTGAGCAACCTGCGTTGTCACATGTGACGATCCGTTTCGGTCACCTTCCGTCGTTTTGCCTTGCGACATGATCAGCCCAGCGCCATTTCAAACAGACTCTAAGTCTTGCAGCGTCTGTGATCCCACGGAGACTTTTAATCTTCTAGCTGTGTTCGTTGTCTCTAAGCTGATTTTTTTCATTCTCCTCTATGTTAAATGTATATAACTTACGAAATATATATATATATATTTTCGAGAAAAAGGATACTAAGGGATATTAATCAGTAATCACATACGAGCTTTGATTCCTTTTTTTTAATATTTTGAGGCATTTTTAGCATTTATTATGTTCACGCAAACCAGCCTTCCCCCACCTTCAGAAAGGTACTGAAGACACTGCTTTTCTCCAGAAGCTATGGCGCCCTTGAGATGGTCCTGGAACATTAAATGGCGGAAAGAAATCATTCATCATCATCATCATCACAACTAAATGGTTAATAGGTGAACTGAATTATTTTTCGCAAAGTTCAGTTGCTGTCAGCCTGGATGAGTTTTTGTTATAATTAATAGATGAATAAACATCTGAGAGCGTTTTTGAAACTGAATATCATTTGTAAAAACATTAAAGGGATTGCAGATTGGTAATTTCTGATTAACCTGTAACCATGAGACTTGTTCAAATTTCAATTTAGCTTAAACATGTTTTAAGAAATTTTGCAATTTAGAAAATCTAATTTTCTTATTACAAATTCATTTTCAATTTCCTTTGTTTTTATGGTTAAAAGAAATCAAAGTAAAAAAATAAATTAAATCATGCTAAATCCATTTCCGTAAAATCCCAAGCTGTCTACAGAATTCCGAGAGGGAGATTTCATGCTAGGAAATATAGGTCATGCGTTTTATTTTTAGGCCTCATTTGCATAACCCGTGACGTCACCATATTATAATATCGCGACTCTTCATTTTGATGTCATTTATTTGTACATCGTAAGTCACATGAAATTCTGTTCAGGGAAATAAAAAGTAAATAGCCGACATTACACAAATATTAGACAAACTTAAATTATAATATTTTGTTAAACTAGGGGCGTTGCCCCTGGCTGCTACGCAGCCCAACCCCTTAACATTTGGTGAATGTGTATATTGCGCATAGTTTCCTCGCGTTAAAATTCGGAAAACATGTAAAATAAAAACATGCAGCCTTTGTAAAAGAAAATCGACCACCCATAGTTTAAAAAATGGTTCACTTTGAAGATTTCAGCTGTGTTTCAGGGAAGATTGGCAAGAGTTGCAGGGCTTATATTAATTTGAGATTGGGTTTTTATGTTGTAAGTCAACATGCATTATGTGTAAGCGTGAACTTATAAATGTCTGCTTGTGGGAATGCATTTAATATGAATCTCGATTGGTATGTATCTTTGCAACTTAGATTATAGAACTTAACAAAATAATTTCCTTGACTTATAGGTTAGTATGTGGCTGACCACCCATACTGTAAGAATGGTTTACCATGAAAATTTTATCTCTGTTTGAGGAAAAGTCGGCAAGAGTTGCAGGGCTTATGTTCATTTGAGATTAGTTTTTTATTTTATAAGTCCACATGGGGCATTTGTAAGCGCGAACTTATACCTGTCTGCTAGTGGGAATGCATTTAATATGAATCTCAAATGGTATGTATCTTGCAACTTAGATTAATGAACTAAACAAAATAATTTCCTTGACTAAAAGGTTAGTATGTGGCTGACCACCCATACTGTAAGCAATGGTTCACAATGCAAATTTTATCTCTGTTTGAGGAAAAGTCGGCAAGAGTTGCAGGGCTTATGTTCATTTGAGATTAGTTTTTTTTATTTTGCAAGTCCACATTGGGCATTTGTAAGCGTGAACTTGTACCTGTCTGCTTGTGGGAATGCATTTTATATGAATCTCAAATGGTTTGTATCTTTGCAACTTAGATTATAGAACTAAACAAAATAATTTCCTTGACTTATAGGTTAGTATGTGGCTGACCACCCATACTGTAAGATTGTTTTACAATGAAAATTTTATCTCTGTTTGAGGAAAAGTCGGCAAGAGTTGCAGGGCTTATGTTCATTTAAGATTAGTTTTTTATTTTATAAGTCCACATGGGGCATTTGTAAGCGCGAACTTATACCTGTCTGCTTGTGGGAATGCATTTAATATGAATCTCAAATGGTATGTATCTTTGCAACTTAGATTAATGAACTAAACAAATTAATTTCCTTGACTAAAAGGTTAGTATGTGGCTGACCACCCATACTGTAAGCAATGGTTCACAATGCAAATTTTATCTCTGTTTGAGGAAAAGTCGGCAAGAGTTGCAGGGCTTATGTTCATTTGAGATTAGTTTTTTTTATTTTGCAAGTCCACATTGGGCATTTGTAAGCGTGAACTTGTACCTGTCTGCTTGTGGGAATGCATTTAATATGAATCTCAAATGGTATGTATCTTTGCAACTTAGATTAATGAACTAAACAAATTAATTTCCTTGACTAAAAGGTTAGTATGTGGCTGACCACCCATACTGTAAGCAATGGTTCACAATGCAAATTTTATCTCTGTTTGAGGAAAAGTCGGCAAGAGTTGCAGGGCTTATGTTCATTTGAGATTAGTTTTTTTTATTTTGCAAGTCCACATTGGGCATTTGTAAGCGTGAACTTGTACCTGTCTGCTTGTGGGAATGCATTTAATATGAATCTCAAATGGTATGTATCTTTGCAACTTAGATTATAGAACTAAACAAAATAATTTCCTTGACTAAAAGGTTAGTATGTGGCTGACCACCCATACTGTAAGCAATGGTTTACCATGCAAATTTTATCTCTGTTTGAGGAAAAGTCGGCAAAAGTTGCAGGGCTTATGTTCATTTGAGATTAGTTTTTTTATTTTGCAAGTCCACATTGGGCATTTGTAAGCGTGAACTTGTACCTGTCTGCGTGTGGGAATGCATTTAATATGAATCTTAAATGGTATGTATCTTTGCAACTTAGATTATGTAAAGAAATACACAAAATATTTTTCTTGACTTATAGGTTGGTATGAGGCTGACCACCCATACTTTAAAAAATGGTTTACTTTGCAAATTCACCTTTGTTTCAGGGAAGGTTGGCAAGAGTTGCAGGGCTTATGTTCATTTGGAATGGGCTGTTATGTTGTAAGTACACATGCAGCGGGAACTTATACATATCTGCTTGTGGGAATGCATTTAATATAAATCTTAAATGATATATATCTTTGCAGCTTAGATTAGATTAGATTAGAACTTATACATGTCTGCTCGTAAGAATGCATGTAATATGAATCTCAAATGTTATATATGTTTGCAACTTAGATTACAGATTGAAATCCATTTTTATTTGGCTTTTTTTTTATTTTTAATTTGCATGAAATAAAAGAAAATGTAAAAAAAACTTTTACGTTTTGCCGCTAGATGTCAATATTGTTCCATACATTTTTAGTATGAACAAACAGATTAATTCCTAAAAGTTTTCATACATTTGTAAACACACACGCGTAAGCTCGCCGCATTGCAGCATATATACAAAAATTAATTTGCTATAGAGCATGAATGTGTTTCATCTGCTGTGATGGCATTGATTTTGAAAATCGAAACTCGACGACGAATGACGACGACGAAGGGTAATATAATAAAGGATTGAAACAACTTATCTTCTCTGACTGATTATTATTTTACATCCCACTGTAATATTCACCTGAACATATAATCAGAGGTTTTGCAAATTACTTGTATGTACAAATGTTATTTTTTTCTAGTTAACAAACTATAAGGTAATGGTGCTAAATGTTTTAAAAGTCTTTGAAAAGGAGCTTTAGCTAAAGAATGTCTAAATACATAGAAACAACCATAGTAACTTAGCGACCACCAATACGGTTTTCGCCGTAACCGCTCCAGCGCAGCGGTGACCTTTTTCACTTATGTCACACACGTCTGGGGCCAACGCCTTGATCTTATGGGTGAAACACAGGCTGTTGCTCTTGATATTTCCAAAGCTTTTGATAGAGTTTGGCACTCCAGCCTCCTTAACAAATTGTCATCATTTGGACTTCCCCTTCTCCTTATAGAATGGATTTCCAGCTTTCTTAAAGACAGATCTATCCAAACAGTCATCGATGGTAGTAAATCAGCTCTGCTACCAATCAATTCCGGTGTCCCCCAAGGATCTGTCTTGTCTCCGACACTTTTTCTTATGCACATCAATGATTTACTATCCTGTGCTCCTATCCACTGCTATGCCGATGACAGTACAATTCATGACGGTTTCTCTTTTACAAAGCCCCCAAATAGTTCAGCGATATCTATTGCTCGTGAATCATTAGCTTCAAAGATCAATACAGATCTCAGGGCTGTCAGCCGTTGGGGCACTGACAACCTTGTAGAGTTCAACATCAATAAGACTCAAGCATGTCTGATATCTTTAAAGAGGATTCCAAACAACTATCTCCCAACTTTCGACAATGTCTCCCTCTCTAACCATGAACACTTAAATCTTCTTGGTGTTTCTCTGTCATCAGAGTTAAAATACCATGATGCTATTGAGTCTTGCACAACTTCCGCTTTCCGGCGACTCGGCATATTATACAGAGCCCGTAGGTTTTTTACTTCAGCCCAGTTATTGACTCTGTATAAATCCCAAATCCGCCCCATTATCGAATATGGCAGCCATCTCTGGTGTGGTATGTCCAAGAAGTTGAGTGACCAACTTGATTATGTGCAAAGGAGGGCAGTGAGGTTGATCAATGATCCTTCTCTGACATCCGATCTGCAGCCGCTCCAGCACAGAAGAAAAGTTGGAATGCTCAGTCTTTTTTATCGATATTACCACGGAGCTTGTTCTAATGAGCTCCATTCATTAATCCCTCCCCCTCTCATTTCAGAAAGGGAAACTCGTAGTACGACTCTCATTCATCCCTTTGCAGTCGATCTTAAAACTATGAGAACTTGGCGTTTTCATGACTCATTCCTTTGCCAAACTGCCCGTTTATGGAATGGTCTACCAGTCTCTGTGTTCCCTTCCCAATTTAATCCAGTTTTATTCAAAACCAACATCAATCACCACTTCCTTGCAGCGCCTCACGACAGAACCAAGAACTCAAGCAACACCTCTGCGGCACCCTTCCAGGGTGACATAGACCCCCAAGACTCTCAAGAATTGGGGAGCCTCCTGCACAGGATTCCTTAAAAAAAAAAAAAATTAACTAAATTAGTACAGAGATTGCCTATTATTTTATTAATAATGCTCAAATATATTTGATAGTAACAATGGTGTTTAATAGAACAATAATTATATTTGTTAGGGTTTGGTGGTTCACACTGTGAAAGTCTATTATATATATATACAAGGATAATTTATTTATAAGGTACACATAATTGAAGAGCGCCGTTTTTGTGTGTGTCACACCTCAAGGGCCCTCTCAAATCACGGATAAGATTTTTTGTAAAGATGCGTCTTTAGTGCTCCTTTAAAGACACCAACAGTTTCTGCCTTCCTCACATTAGGTGGTAGTCTGTTCCACTCCATTGGGCCCGCAAACCGGAAAGCACGGTCCCCAAAATTAGTGCGTGTCTGACGTGACGGCTGGACTAAGTCAACCACCCCACACCCTGCAGATCTGAGAGTTTGGCGTCTCAAATCTATCTCAATAGGTGAGAACATGTCAGACAGGTATGAAGGAGCCGTACCATTGACAGCTTTGTAAACCATCAAACAAACACGGTAGACCACCCTCTCCGGAAAACGAAGCCAATGCAGTTCTTTCAACAATGGAGTAATATGATTAAATTTGGACATCCCGAAAATGAGTCTTGCTGCAGAGTTCAGCACAGATTGTAGTCGGCTGAACTGTTTTTTCGGCTGACCTATATACAGCGTTGAGCAATAGTCAACCCGAGACATCACAAAAGCGTTAACCAGGGTCCTGACCGCCCCTGATGGTAAACATCTCCTGATTGCCTTAATCTGGCGAAGTTCAAAAAACGAGGAGGATACCGTGTTATTCAACTGCTCTCCCATTGTGAGGTTCCGATCCAGTGTGACTCCTAGAAGTCTCACTGAATCTGACGGCTGAATCAGCTGTCCCCCAATGGAGAGTGGTACGCGAGTTGTCAGGAGATGATCACGCCTGGACGTAGCCGCCCACATAATTTCCGTCTTACCCATGTTAAGGATTAGGCCATTGCTTGTCATCCATTCACCGATCTCCGCAATGCAAGCTGCCATTCTGTTACTGAGAGCTCCCGCCATGTGTGGTCGACACTGAGAGTAAATCTGCCAGTCATCTGCATATGCATGTGTAGTAAGGCTCCATTTCTCGACTATGCTCTCAATGTCGGCCGTGTATAAAATAAATAGGATCGGTCCCAACACAGACCCCTGCGGCACTCCGGAGATCAGCGAATAGGAAGGTGAGACACAGTCACAAGTACGCACTACCTGCTTGCGATCCGCCAAATAGGAGGTGAACCACGCCAGAGCCTTATCTCTCAAGCCGTACGCATCCTCCAACCTCTTTATCAAGATATCATGACATACGGTGTCAAAAGCCGCACTCATGTCCAGAAGAGCTAGGAGCGCAAGATTCCCGCAATCCACTGCCGATATCAGATCTGAGACTACGGTCAACAAACCAGTTTCAGTTGAATGATATTTCCTATAGGCTGATTGCCTTTTCGGCATCAGGTTGTTATCACTCAGATAAGATACCAGCCGGTTAGAGACAATACGCTCCAGCACCTTGGACAAAAACGGCAAATTCGACACCGGCCTGAAATTGGAGGGATCATTAGGATCGAGATTTGGTTTTTTTAGTATCGGCGTTATCTGCGCTTCCTTCAAAAAAGAGGGAACAGTGGATTCCACAAGGCATCCATTAATAAGCCTTACAATAAATGGAGCCACTTGTAAGATGCACTCTTTCAGCACCCACGCTGGCACAGGATCAAGATCACACTGCTTATTTGGTGATCCCACTACGACTCGCGTTACCTCCTCAATAGAGGTCAGCTCAAGCATTTCAAGTTGCGAGTTGCACATAGATTCAGGAGAACCTGGACCAATCTCCAGAGGAGAGTCTCTACGTGGTATTTTATCCTGAAAGTATGCAGCGAACTCATCAGCAGTCGACATTGAACCCGTACCAGCCCGAGCACTGCCAGACACGTTCTCCAGAAGTCTCCATAAACGCTGTGGACATTTTTCCCTAGCTATCATTGTACAAAAATATTGAGACCTTTTCTGGAGAATAGTTGACCTGTACAGACCCTGTGCACCCATCCACATTTCTCTAGTGCTACCTGGTTTACCGCTCCTGAAATTACGCTCCGCTTGCCGCATTTTTCGTTTCAGAGCACTACATTCATTATCAAACCAGATAGCACTATTCCGCTCCCTAACACATTTAGTTGAAATGGGAGCATGAAAATTTATTAGATTTTTCAGGGTGACATTGTACAGCTCAACTAACCTGTCTGGGTGCATTGAGATGTAGGTTTCCGGACAACAGATCGGTGAAAGTAATAAGTCACTTTTAAAGGAGTCCATATTAAGTCCGTTCCAGCACCTGGAGATAATCTTCCTGTACACTGGAACCGGTCGTCCGAGATCTAATTCAGTAATCACCAACCTGTGGTCCGATAAACCCACATCTCTCACCTCTGTTTTTGAAGGAGCATCCTCCTCTCTGGTGATGACTACATCCAGTAGGCCACCCGCATCATGAGTGGGAGCATCTACCCACTGTCTGCAGCCATAGTCCGCAAGCAAGGCAGTGAGAGTAACACAATTGGTGTCATCTCTGCGCTCAAGCCTAACGTTGACATCCCCAACTAGTTTAATCTAACATCCCCATTTAGTTTAAAAAAACACACGCACACACAGTTTTAATTAACAATTTTTTATTTTTTTATTATCACTGCTCACTGTCACTGCTTCTGACGATGCCTTTTGAGGCGAAAAGATTCGAGCATAAAATAAAATAATGAAAATAATAAAAAAAAGAGTGAATTAAAACTGTTTTTTTAATTAATTAAAAAAGAACTATAATTGATACTGAAGAGTTTCTTTCCTGATCTGTTGCCGTGGTCCGTAGAAGCTGAAGCTCTCTGTCTGGGCTTCTTCATCGTCAAGGTAAAGTGATGATGATGATGAAACTGTGATGAGAATTAGAGTTCATCAATATTTGTCTTAAAAAACACAAAAGAAAGATCACTACAGCGTAGTTTGTTTTGTAGATCAATCTCATCATATTGCATCTGGTGGCATCTACATATACACTTCTGGTCGGAAGGTGTTAGTTGTTTTGGCTCCCTCGCTGAGCTCAGTAGCTAATCATGATTTAAACAGATTGATGGCTGCTGACGCGGAAAATACCAGGAAAACCATGTGACGTGACGTCATTCCACCTAAGTGCAGAAAACGGGGATGCACACGTTAATGATGCTCGTAATATTTTGAAAAGGGTCACGATCCCGTTGAGAAAATGGAGTTCACACAAATGAGATAAACAAAAATTAATGTGTCGTCATGTAAAACGCAGCTTCAATCATGTCTGACACCCTCGATGGGATTCGAGCGATTGGCATGGAATGCAAACACTCTACTTACTGAGCTATAGACCGAACTATGTAAAATAAGGAAATGTAGGAAAAAAGTGATAAATAAAAATTAACTGTTAGAAGTATGGCAGTATAGGAAAAAGTGAATGATACTCTTTACAGGTTCTAGGCACTTTTAGTGGAACGTCAATACAGTTGCATTCACTTAATAGGGATCATAGAAAGAGAGCTAACTTATATGTTGTTATTGAATACAAGTTAAAGGCTTTCACGATTAAGATATCCGTTGCCTTGATCTATCGGAACTGGAGCTTCTGGAAGTTTCAACCATCAATGGGCTGGATGATGTGCTGCTATATGGATAAAACGTTTGATCATCGTCCACTATGAAGAAGGCCATCAAAGATAAACCTCAGCAACAGATCCCAGAAAACAACTCCCCATTTTGTTATTGGTTGTTAGCAGTTCTCCATTGAGTGCTTAAACAAAACATAAATATCCTAAGTGCGGTGGTGTTTCCTTTTATTTTCCACAAGATTTTTCCTGGCAGGAAAAATGCCCGTAAATTACTGTCTAAGAATGAAATATGAGCGCATGCAACTGCAGTAAAATCTGCTAATTATAATACTACGAGTGTTTGCAAAAATTGCATGGGGGATTTTTTATGCGAAAAAGTCGTAACTCGCGCAACTGTTTAACTCCCAATGGAGACAATTAAAATTTATTGCATCTGAGAAATCCAGCAAAGCTCTGCGGATTTTTTACAACAAAAGTTTTTGCTGCAATCCTTGATCTGTCTAGGAATTACTTTTACAAAAAGGATTAAAATTATAAAAAAATTCTGCAATTAATTGAATACTTTCACCATTCAAGATTCCAGGAATTTAGTTTATCTATGTTATATCTTGACTTTTTTTGTATAGATTTCTTTGTAAGGTTTTGTTCTTTTTTATATTTAAATGTAATTTATTATTCATATTCCTTGACTTATAGGTTGGTATGAGGCTGACCACCCATACTGTAAAAAATGGTTCACTTTGCCAATGTCACCCCTGTTTCAGGGAAGGTCGGCAAAAGTTGTGGGGCTTATGTTCATTTGAGGTTTGGATTTTATTTGTAATTACACATTCAGCATTTGTAAGCGCGAACTACACTTGTTGGTTTGTGGGCATACATCTGAGAGCTTTAAATGAATACATCCTTGCAACTTGGATTATAGATTATAGATATCTAAGTGTATGTAAGTTTATAGATGATTTTCTGGAAAAACTATTTTTACACAATTTATTCTTGTTGTTGTCCTTAAATTTTCATAGTATTGTTTTGTAAATATGAAATATAAATATTTAAAATAAGTAGGTATTAGTTATAGTTATAGGAATTCTGTATTGTATTGTGTGGGTAGGAATCATTGAATAAAAATACTTGAAGCATCGAGAAATAATGATTACTACGCCTTTCTGGAACTGTCTAGCGAATATGGATCTGGATTGTACTGTTTTGAAGAGTATAAGAAGGGTGCGAGTTGCTTGCAGAGCCAGTGTCCTTCAAGTTTTACAACTACATACATTGAACCAAAACCAGTGAACAGAAACCAAGTGTAATGGAATAGTCGAGACTACCTTTGTGAAAATAAATTATTAAAAGTGTAAAATAAACAACTGTATAAGAAGACCAGTATTTTTAATTGAAAGACTTTTGAACCCTAAATTCGTAACAGTATATTATTTTTTTACTTGATTGTATTCTGTATTTACATGTAAAGATATTATGATACATTTTTGAATTTGCCGCGCAGGGCGTTGATTGGAGCAAGCTGTATTCTCGTGTGATTGGGTGGACGTCGACCATGTTGAAGGACGGCCATGATGTTTTGCTTTTGGAGTGTTAAAATTGTTAGAGTTAAATTTTTAATTTCATTTATTTATAAAATAGTAACAAAATTAACTTAATTGTAGTTTCTTTGGTTTCAGAGCAACACGAGGAAGTTTGATTTTGAGAAAAAAAAAAAAATCACCAACCAAATCAAATAAGATCTCTTTATATACATATGAATGTCCCTATATGAATATGAATGTTTTAAAGTCAAATATTGACGACATATTACTTTTATTATCAATTTTTAAAGATGTTTGGTTTATTTCTGTCACTGGTTGCAATAAATATAAATTTCTTTTTCATTCTATCATTGCACCTCCAAAGAAGTGTAAAAGTTCTAAAAATGTAAAAAAATGAAAAAATTGTAAAAATGTATTGAATAATAAATTAATTCATAGCTTATTCCAAACAAAACATTCCTTAAACCTAAAAAAAATAGTTAATGAGTTTTTTTTAACAGTGGTGCAATTGTACTCACGTTAATCAATAAATCTGTTCACGTAGTATATAAAAGGGATAAATCTGCTCGATGCATCGGAACGCTGGTGGATAGAACCTGCTAGAAGGCGAGCAATGCCAATTCCAGGCGATATAGGGAGCAGTGGCGAACACTGAGCTTTTTCACGAAGGAACCTAATTAAAAATTAAATTCAAGTCATTGTACACATTTCCACAAAAATAGTAGTGTATTTCGAATACTGAAACAGCCCATTGTTATGTAAGAATGGGCTGTTTCAGCCATGGAGTTTATTATCAAGCTTCACATATTATATTGATTTTGTACCGGTTTTTACTGCCATTTTTTCTTGTAGTTCTATACTCTCTGGTCTTCAGATTTTTAAATTTTCTAACTCAAGCATGACGACACAAAAAATCCGGTCAAAATTATAGATCATATTCATTCGTAGCAAATTCGGGTACTAAATTGCTCACATTCTATCTTTTAATTTTGTAAATAGTCGAAAGCCTGCTTGATTTCAACAGAAAGTGTTTTTCTTGTACAACTCAAAATACCATTCAGATGGTTAATAAAAAAATTATGTGAGAGAGCTAGTAGATCATGAAAAGTTCCGAAAGGCACAGAAGGCAAGCAAATTTCTGGCATTGCATGCACAAGCGCCCTTGCAGTGACTACATCACGAGACGGTGCTTATAAGAAATCACCAACTCAGCATCATCATTGTTAAGAGGTGTTGTCCGCGATCGGTAGACTCGACCCATTAAAACGGTAAAGTCTGGACGTTTTGCCTAAATTTTTGACGGGCCTTTTCAATCGTTTACGCATACCTTCATTACCACCGTTGCTACTTCTGCCATTGATCTCGATCAACGAACACTCCAGCAATATTCAACATATTTTTTGCCCAATGATTTCAAAACGAAAGCCGAAATTATATTTTTGAAATACAGAGACGATAGCTCAGTTGGTAGCTAGCCCGGATTCAAATCCCACCGAGGGTGTCAGAAATGATTACCCGTTTTGGTGTGTATTTCAATCCCCAAAATAAAATACCGCAAGGTTTACTCAGCCCCCCCCCCCCCTAAAAACCCCCACTTAAACTGAAGTGGTGTTAACTGAAGAGGCGTAAGTCCAGCCTTCTTACCTGTAAAAATAAATAGGTTCCACTCGCCACATGCGAAATCCTTCGGGGATAACGCGGCAAGAAGTTATACTACATGTGTAGCTTAGTTGCGTTTTTTTCCTTTGCGAATCTGCGCCACTGAAACTGAGAGCGTCGTGTTGGGAGTTCTCAATTAACCGAGATACGAATGGCTGGAGCAGAGAACACTCGTCTCTTACGCTGACACCTAACATGGAAGGAATCCGCCATTGGAGCTAACCGAAAGCCAATACACTGATTGGCCTTGAACTCATTAAGCTGAGAAGGATTGCGAAGTACTACAGACCATCTATAGAATAAAACACATATGATAATGCAATTCAATGTTACATAAGAAGAAAATATAGTCACATGAAGACTTATGAAATCTTCAACATTAGGATCAAAATAAAACGAACAATTTAACACGTGAATGATATCTAAATCGAATCCATTTATAAAGTTATGTTTTTCAGCTAGAAGATGACGTATGCATTTTTATTAGAAAAAAAGCGCTAAAGGAACAACAGCCTGATAACATTGTCATAAGGGGAAAAGTTTGATATTTTTGCCTAAATCGGAAATGAGACAATTAAGATATTTAGAGGGCTCTTGAGGTGTGATACACACAAAAACAGCGCTCACCAAATAAATCATCCTAATATTATTATTATTATTATTGAAAGTGTTATGTTGCTTTCAGTATCTTAAAACAAGTTTATTTTCAATCTTTAAAGACACGTTTTTTCAGTTACTTTTATCCGCGTTTAAAAAAGGGTTTTAAGGTTATACGAGAGTTTAAGAAGATTATTAATATCGGGACTAAAGAACCTCTTTAATTGTTTTATGAACTAAAATCGTAATTTTATGTCAAATAACTTTGACTCATCATGATTAGATGGCGTTACTCCCCAGCGTTTTAGTTTTTATAAACTTTTGGATAAACGCTATGGCTGTGTAAACGCTTTTAGAATTCACCGGTAGGGCTTAGAAACTTTTCTTAGCCATTTTGTGTTTCTTTTTTATAATACATCAAAAAAATCCTGACTTTAATTAAAAGCAATAAGTTGTACATTTTTTAGATAAAAGTATTTACTTTATTTCGAAATAAATTAATTTATTATTTGTTACACATTTCATTTTTCACAAAATTGTATAGAAAGTAACACAACGCTCCTTGAGAGCGTTTTACTTTTTATATAATTAATTGTGAATCTTCAGATAAAAGATTCAGCACACATAATAGTGTTGTATGAGTGTTGTACACAAACTTTAACAATTTATTGCATCTTGAATACAAACACGGATTTGTGTGCAGAGCATTATTTTTATTTACCAGTGCGACGTTCTGCTGTTCTGCCCTGCTTACCAAAAAGGAAGTATCTGCAAAATATTTGTTTTGAGATAATCTACTTCAAACTTGAGTTTGTTAGGCTAACTTATTTAATTTTAAAGATTTCAGTTTCAATTTTTTACCATGGTTTTTGTGAGTGACCTTTTACGTATAACTATTAAAAAATATGAAAATAAATTAACAATTCATAAAATTATAACACTTACTGCTTTTTGGTTATAAGAAAAACTAAGCATAAAAGCAGTAAGTGACAGATACTACCTACTTTTTTTCTTAGCAAATGTACAATTAAAGAGGCAGTAAGTGCTTTATTTCTGCTTAAAGTGATTTTTATAGCAATGAAACAAAGCAGGTTAACTTAAATAATTTACTTATCTAATCTAAGCTGCAGAGATTTATATCAATTCTAATCTAATCTAATGTAAGTTGCAAAGATATGTGACATTGGAGATTCACATTACATGCATTCTCACAACCAGACACGTACAAGTTTGCGCTTGCACATGCCTCATGTGAACCTACAACATAAAAACCAAATCTCAAATGGACATACACCCTGCAACTCTTGCCGTCCTTCCCTGAGACAGGGGTGATATTGGCAAATTGAACCATTTTTACAGCATGGGTGGTCAGCCGCATACCAACCTATAAGTCAAGGAACATACACGACAATTTAAATCAATAAATAATCATTTCTATGGACATCAAAACTAAAACAAATTCCAATTTTATAAACCCAAGCCGCCAACATTACAGATCAACCGCCATTTCTATCTTTCCTTACATACTTCTTTCATTTCCTCCAGTCTTTGGTAAAGGTTTATGAATTTTTCATCTCAGCGAAGAGCAAATTTGAAAATATAAATGGTATATTTTTTGTGCTCCGCCGGGATTCGAACCCACGCCCTTCCATTCTTGCCACATATACTTCCTTCGTCAGTCTTTCCTCATTCATTCTCTCCATATGCTCAAACCATCGAGTATGTAGTAGTTATGTAATATTATATAGAAAGAAGTACTTAAGCAAAATATTATTTTTTTTGAGATACGAGGTTTTGAAAGTAAGGCGACGATATTCTGACACCGCGAAATAATTTATGTTTTGCCAATGAATCTTTCTAGTGGAATACCTGTATATACGTATTTTACTAAACCACAGCCACTCGTGCATTTCCGTCGATATACGAAGATATACGAGTATACCCGAAGTGTAAAATTCTCGTAACTATAGGAAATAGACCGCATGCGAAAAATGTATCGAATCTTAAACAGCATCTCGAGCTGGCGTTTTGGTTTTCATGCATTTTTGTACCTGTTTGGTCCAGTTTTAACGTAAACGCTTGAACTCCGTTACACTTAAATTTCGGACTCATAATTTTTTGGTCAAAAACGGAGGAGATATTATATTTAAAGCCAGTTCACGAATCCGCCACAGTTTATCCGTGGCGCCAAAGACTGGATCATTTTTTGTATGAAAATCTTTATTTTTCCATTATTAATTATAAATTAGAGGAGAAAAAATAAAACAAGTAATGCATTGAAAACATAAAAAATATCACTTCAAATCCTAAAAGGAAAATAAACCATTAAAAGACGAATTTAGCTACAATATCGTATGCAAAATTTGGGTACTTTTTAAATAATCATAAAAAATCAATGAAAAGTAAAAAAAAACAACTAACAAGTAGAAAAAATAAAACTAATCAAAATGAATGTTTTGAAATAAAAAAAAGTTAGGATTTATTCATAAGAACAGTGGAAATCTCCATTTAAGGTATCTCCGTAAATAAAATTATTTTGAATTGGTATTTTATGGAAAAAAATACCTTATTTTATGTGTTAATTTAAACTGGAGAAAAAATACTACCTTACCATTCAAAATATGGGTTATTTCGGTCATCAAAGTTGGGCGCGCTGACCTCTCAATCACCCTTAAGGTGTTATGCTTAGAAAAGAAGTGATCGTGAAGTTAAATAAATGAATTTTATTTAATTATAACATTCAATGTATAAGAAGGGTGATGATGTAACGTTTATCAAATATGGTTCACTTTTCCAATGTCACCCCTGTTTTAGGAAAGGTCGGCAAAAGTTGCAGGGTTTATGTTCATTTGAGGTCTGGATTGTAATTTGTAAGTACACATTCAGTATTTTTAAGCGCGAACTACACGTGTCTATTTGTGGGCATACATTTAATATGAGCCTTGAATGTTAATATTTCTTTGCAACTCAGATTATAGTATAACTATAGTATATCAAGTACATCTCGAAAATCTCGTCTGTGAAAACATATTTAGCATTTATATACAGGCAGATAATGAGAATAATCTCGCATGTTATGTTTATTAATATTTTTCATTTTACGTGAATGAAAATATCCCTTAAATATGCGCATATCGCTGCAACGTCAATATTATTTGATGAGGCATTCACTTTGTAACCTTTCATTTAAAAAAAATTAAAATTAAAAATTGAATAAACAAATTGTATTAGGTTATTTGACCTGTTTGTAATGGTAAGTGCATTAATATTCAAGTCTTTTTTACTCACCTATCTATCATATTATCTGAACGGTAATGAATTAATTCCAAGGTGCTAATCAATTGGAACATTCTTTTTTTTTTTCTCTCTCTTCTTTTTTCTTTCTTGTTTTTTTTTTCTGCTTTCGTGATTTTGCCTGCAACATTTTATAATGACGAGCGTTGGGTATTTGTGGCTTATATACGATTATTATGTATTGACTGGTATTTGCACTCAATGTACTCGTCATGAATCAAGCGCGCTTATATTATTATTATGATGATTAATTATGGTTCATATATTATATAAAATTTAGACAATAAGAATTTTATAACAACTAAGTATGTGACAGACACCGTCACTGGAGCATTGATGTCTAGTATGTAATTTATTATGTTTAACTTGTGAAAAAATTGTCAATGATCTGTTGGTGTTTTTTACAAATAAATAAATAAATAAATAAATAAAATTAAATTAAAATCTCATTGCAGGAAGAATATAAGAAAAATGTAAGGAAATACGATCTCCATTAGCTGGATTCAAAACTATTCCAAGCAGGTAAGATGTGAACTTATAAAATGAATGTTTCAAACGGGAGACTAACCGTGTTACAGTTGCTACTCTGTAGATGAAGACGGAATTAAAGTTGCATTAAAGCATTAGCTACTGCTGAAGTTTCTCTTGCTACCCACGGTTGCTACCGTTAAAAAACACATTGCATTTCTTCAATTTCTCAGTCTTCGAGCTTGGCAAACGACTAACCGTTCCTTGTGTAATTTCTTTCCATTTCCCGAGTTGTGTTTTTGCTTCGTTTGTGTAGCGAGCAAGATAAGAATTCTCAAAAGTTACTTCTGTGATGCTAAAAATGCAATTATGCACAAAATGTGCCATTTTATTTAGTTTGCTGAATACATATCTGCTTGTTCACACGAGTACATAATTCCATATTTAAAATACTTCTTGTTTTTGCTTTTCCTTCAAAAATAATGAAGTAAAAAAGCGAAGTCCAAATATTATGATGTCAGAAACTAGTACAGTGATGGGGCATCCACACGCTTGCCAACCTAGCACAAGTCAAGCGCACAGTGTGTCGTCTAGAACATGCTAGCTGGACAAAATTTTGTCTAATGGACTCATTTTGTCCAGCTAGTATGTTCTAGACGACACACTGTGCACTTGGCTACAAGGCAAGCGCACAGTGTGTCGTCTAGAACATGCTAGCTGGACAAAATTAGTCCATTAGACAAATTTTTGTCCAGCTAGCATGTTCTAGACGACACACTGTGCGCTTGACTTGTGAATGGTTGGCAAGCGTGTGGACGCCCCATGATACAGCCAAAGTTTGCAAAAAAAATACGGGAACTGAAGACCTGCTATTTTGGTAAAGGTAAAATTTCTGACTCAAAGAAAATTGAATTTACTTCAGTGATTTGAAGATCATTTATTTCATGTGCGTAATAAAAAAAATAGGATTTTAAACCCTTTACGATGTTTTTTTTATTATGTAGTTTAAGGGGCACGTAAATTACAAAATGAGGGTATATTGTGTAGACCACCAAAACCAATTTGTTTCTTCAAGTAAGCAATATCTATAATAATCTATAATCTAAGTTGCAAGGATATATTCATTTAAAGCTCTCAGATGTATGCCCACAAACCGACACGTGTAGTTCGCGCTTACAAATGCTGAATGCGTACTTACAAATAAAATCCAAACCTCAAATGAACATAAGCCCCACAACTTTTGCCGACCTTCCCTGAAACAGGGGTGACATTGGCAAAGTAAACCATTTTTTACAGTATGGTAGGTCAGCCTCATACCAACCTATAAGTCAAGGAATTCATTATTTAAAGAACTTACTTTCAGTAGCAATTTACATTTTTTTATTCGACGAAATATTTTTTACCGTATTTTTCAAAGTTTAATACATTTTCTATTCATTATTGCTTGCACCGAGCCCACTTTGTACCCATTTCATACCTACGTGTCAAAAAGACCCACAGAATTTGGACGCTCATATCAAGTTTTTTTCATGATAAAGATAAGATACGAATTATCTTCAGACAGCAACTAAGCAGCTAAAACTTCCTCCGAGCCACAGTTCATTCAGACGGTTCCACAAACAATCGCAGGGAAGCAGCTACTAAGAAAAATATTGCACTCTACCTAATTTATACTAGCCTGGTTGCTACTGTACGGGTCCATACTGGGTGAGAGTTGTTATGTGAGAGGGCATTGACTAATAGACAGTATAAACCGCTAGCTCGATGCCAATTAGAAAAAATTAAAAAAACATTAAAACGTAAGGTTAACATCTTTCAAAGTGTACCTGGAGAAAAGTTATTTTTCCATCATTCCCAAATATTCCTTACCTTTTCATATTAATCTCTTTGTATTCTAGGATTTTTGCCTCCAACCCAACAAAACCAGTTAAGCTGCACACACAGTACACATATACACAGCTTAAACTGAACGTCCATGACAGCTAAAGGAGGGCACTGCCATAATTTTAGGGTCTTCAAACTGCTTAAATCAATATGCACATTTTGTTTTCCTTCGACAAAGTACTTCGTGAGTGGCTATTTAGCTTCATGTTGAACTATGAAATGTCATATTTTACATAATGGCGGTGTTAGATCCGATTTTCACCACATTCAACTTTAAGCCGTGTAGGTAACTTCTTACCGCGTCACACATGGCGTGTGAAACCTACTTATTTTCACAGTTAGAAGGCTGGCCTTACGTTATATACTTCACTTAATGTAGGGGTTTCCCAGTATTCTCATTTTTATAAGGTAGCCTTCTATAGAACGTAAGCATTTTACCAAATGTGCTATCGACCCAAATTTCAAAATAAAATTAATTTTGAATGTATAATTTATATTCTTAATAATGTTAAAATTTCACATTTAAGTAAATAAAAAGTTTTTCTTACAGCATCATTTACATTAAGCAGAAAACCTTTAAATGTTTTCGTTATCGAAAACGATTTGCTAACTACGAGATTTCAAATTCCAGCCCATACAGATTGAAATAAAAGTTGGAGATTCGAATATTAAGTTGGAGATTCGAATATTCAGTCGGGGAGTCGGGTAAGTATTAAGTTGTTTTAAGATGAGATTTTCCGTTTTTCTTTTTACACTTTTTTTGGGAAATCGGATCCGATTGCTTTGTGTTGATTGCTTTTTGTATGTAAATTTCCCTCCGGTTTACAGAAAAACTTTGATCCCAACATTATTGGGTGTCGAAAATTGTCAATCGATTTTTCGACATAAAAACACAATTTGAATATTTAAAAAAAATGTTTTATGTCACATCAATGTAAATCAGTAATTGAAGAATTTTTCATAGTTTTTTTTTCTTTTGTATGAATAGTACAACGTTTTTTCCATTTGTAAAGCGTTTGAAGCTTGGTTTGAAACCAGTATTATATCAGTACCCTTAGTAATACGAGTTGCAAAACTTGAGTAATGTAAGTCTACGGCAATTTTTAAAGGGTGATTTCCCCCAAAATCTGTCGTTTTTGTTTGTTTGAACTTGAGTTTCTTCATCACTTTAACTCTTTTGCTATGACCATAAAGTGTATGAAACAAAAACGGCAAATTTTGGATGAAATCACTCTTTAATACTTTCGTAAACTTTACTTTTCCCAAGTTTTGCAACTCGTACTAAGGGTACTGGAGGGGCAAGGTGTAAGTTTTGCCCCTCAGGGTTTGGGCGTCTGACAACCCTGTATTTAGATGGACGTTTGCCTTAAAGGATTCAAAAAATCGTGACCAATTTTTTGGATTCCCATCAAACAAAGGAATTTGTATGGGTGGTAATTTTACCTCATATCTAGGCCCACTTTGAGTCGATACATGTGGTGTTTCGGTTTTATAAATTCTTTCCCTAACATCCATTATTTTACTATAAAGTTCTTCAAAGGCCATAAGTGATTGATAATTTACCTTTGCCTCTGGGTCTATCTCTAAAGAAAGTGCATTTATTTGATCTATCAAATCTTCGTACTTTTTAACCCAGCTTCCTGCATCCTTGGAAGCCGATAAAAAATTACTATTCTCTCTGGATGCAAAATTAGAAACATTTTTTCCTAGTTTATATAAATTATTTATTCTTTCAAAATAAACCTTTTGTTTCTCTTTCAATATAACCAAAGTTCTTGTTAAAGCATCCGCCATGTTTACTATTTAAAATAAACAATAGCAATGAAGAAACGGTAACAAATCGAAAAAACCTACTTTCAGTTCTGAAAGAAGAAATCGATTTGCCTCAAAGTTGAATTTATTTTATGTCAGTATGTATCACAATATTTACTTTCTCCAGATAGTTTATTTACTAATGGAAAAAAAAAAACAATAACAAACTTGTAATGACATTTATATAAAAATATAAACAAAGGTAGGTAGGTACCTGTAGACAACGCTCAGCTGTATGAATACCTAATGTCTAATGGATAGGTATCATCAGCTATAAAGTCCGCAACCAACAAATATATGTACCTACTGTGTATTCAACACTTATTACAAAAATAACTACCTACATACAGCAAAAATATATATGACAATCGTTAATTTTTGTACACAATATAAAATAATGCTAGAATATAGATTCTAATACAAAGGCGTATTACATTATGTTCTTAACAATTAACTATCGACACAGTATCCTTGAATATCCGTTTCATGTCAACCATTCTGGTTTTGATAAGGTTACGAAGGACCAAATGGGGTTCGAAGGACCAATGGAGGGGCAAGGTGTAAGTTTTGCCCCTCAGGGAGTATATAAATACAAAAAAACAACAAATGGAGAAACTGCAACGTATTCTCCAATGCGAGATATGAAATACCTAGATCTAGTGCCTATGGTATTTTCTCTCTCAAATAAAAGCCAACCTTCAATAGGTGGCTTTCAATTTTGGACGACTTTCCCGTACCAAAGAAGCGAAAATCAAAAGGACCGCACTCACCTCAATCGTGCTTCTGGTCCAAGATGATGCTCGTTTGTCAGGATCCTGTGGTACTGAGCTCTGTTCACAAACTGCCACACTTGCAAGTTATATGTAAAACAAACACACTCACTCACAGATTTTAACGGTAAATTTCAAATCGGTCGAGAGACATATAAAAACGTGTCTACTGCGAACAACGACGGAAATGGAAGTCATCAATCCATTCCTAATTTCACGTCGCTCAGTCAAAAAGTTGATATTGCCATCTTGCGATTTATTTGCACTTTTATTTCAGTTTGCAACAGACCAAATGACAGTTCGCTTCTTAGACTAATTAATTAAAATAAAAATAGATGACGCTATTCATGCGTCACCATACACCCCCCTTTGCAAAGACTTAAAGTTAAAAGCTTTGCAACACAAACCAGATATTCAAAGAAACCATGTCGATTTTTACAAACAATATTCGAGAAATGATATATAGGTATAATTCCAATCAATGTTTGAAAATCTTAAACTAGAGAAACTTAATATAATTAATATAATAAGTATGCCTACAAGTAAGCAGGTTAGACACAAAAATACTTAAGCCAATATAATAAGCTAGATTGAACATGTTCTAACAGATAAGCTTAGTAGTAAAGCATAAGATTAATTCTAAACATGGTAAATATGTACAATGGTAGAGATCTACTAACTCAGTAGACGAAATTAAATAGTAATCTATTGTGTCGGCAATGGGTAGAGTTTGACGACCGGACGTTTGTAAAAACCTTGCTCAGTCTTTACTGTGGCTACTCGAATCACGCCATCATCCCCAGGGAAAACCTTGGTGATGATTCCCAGAGGCCAGGACAAAGGAGGAGCGTCCTCTTGCCCAATCAGTACAACAGTCCCTACCTGAATTGCATTAACATCGGTTTGCCATTTTTGTCTGACCTGCAAAGTGTGCAGGTATTCTACCCTCCATCGCTTCCAGTAAGATGACACTATTTGATCCAGGAGATTTTTACGCTGAGTGAGATTAACTGGTGTGTCAGGTAGCTCAGAAGCAGGCAGATGTTTTAAGGGAGTGGACATCAAGAAATGCGCAGGAGTTATAAAGTCAGGGTGAGGATCAGAACTGATGACACTTAGTGGTCTAGAATTCATGATACTCTCGATTTGAGTCAACACCGTTTGCATCTCCTCATATGTGAGCAACTGATTCCCTATCACTCGATACAGATGAGTTTTCAAACTCTTAATATTTGATTCCCATAAAGCTCCGAAGTGAGGAGCTCGAGGGGGAATCATTTTCCACTCTATTTTATACGCCTCAAGTTCTCGCTTCATTCGGACATTATGCTGTGAATTTTGTAAAATATTATATATCTCATCTAATTGGGCACGAGCCCCAACAAAATTTGTGCCGTTGTCCGAATACATAAAGGAAACTGGCCCACGACGAGAGATAAAACGCTTAAATGCAGCTATAAAACAGGCACTTGACAGATCAGTTGCGAGCTCAATATGCACCGCCTTGGTCACTAGACAAACAAACAGGCAGATATATGCCTTTTGAGCATGTTGTCCGCGTCGTCGCGTAAGAAGTATTTTTAAAGGCCCAGCATAATCTACCCCCGTATGCACAAATGCTTTAGCTTCTGTTATGCGACAGGCAGGCAAGTCCGCCATCTTCGGCGTAAGGTGCGACGGGTTCACTCGGAAGCAAATATTGCATTTACGAGTTTGTGCTCGTATAACGGTTCTGGCATCCAATATCCAAAACCTTTGTCGTATGATAGACATCAAAAGTCCTGGACCGGTATGACAGTTGGATTCGTGAAAATGTTTAATTATTAAGTTCACCACTGAGTCATGTTTCGGAAGTAAAGCTGGGTGTCTAGCTTCAAAGGGTAAATCAGACCGTGAAAGCCGACCTCCAACTCGTAACGTACCTTCCTGATCCAGAAAAACCGATAAATTACGCAGTTTTTTCGATGGTAACTTGTTATCTTTTATCAACTTAATGTCGTCCGAGAAATAAACAGTTTGTATTGTCTGTACTAACTTAACTTCAGCATGGGACATGCATTCAATAAAATGCAACAGTGATTTAAATTTATTTATAAAGCGAAGAATGTAAACTGTAATTCGAATTAATTTATTCCACGAAGAAGTTCGTTGTGCTAAGTCATATAAAATCATAGAGTCGACATGTACTACAATGGCTGTCAGTACAGTTGCCTGTTCAGGAATTTCTAACGCATCGGACGAGGAGAATCTTTGAATCGGCCATTCATCCGAAGGGCGTTGAAGCCACAGTGGACCATTCCACCATAAACTATGAGAAATTAATTGAGATGGTAACATACCACGTGAAACACAGTCACTTGGGTTCTCGTCCCCTGAGATGTGATAAAAGTTCTGAGGGGGTAAATTCTCCTGACACTGAGCGACTCTATTTCCTACAAAAATTGACCAACGATGTGGAGAAGAGCAAATCCAAGCCAACGCAATCGTTGAATCAGAAAAAGCATATACATCAGTTATATGAATCCGATCACGATACATCTCGATCACAAGTTTTAACATCTTTGACAATAAAACAGCAGCGCACAACTCTAAACGTGCTAATGTCGTAATCTTGGTGGGAGATACCTTAGATTTTGAGCACAACAACCTGACAGAAATATTTCCATCCATGTCAGTTGTATGTACATATATAACACAACCGTAACCATTCAGACTAGCATCACAAAAACCTACTAATAATACTTTGGTTGAGCTAGTCACACCGATGTGCCTAGGAATTTTTAAAGTAGCGAGCAACGGAAGTTCTTGTGTTATACTCGAAAAACGTCGAATTATAGCATCAGGCGGAGAGTCATCCCAACCGGTATTGGCACGCCATAGCTCTTTGATGAGAAGCTTTGCAGCCAGTATAACTGGTGCGACTAAGCCCAAAACATCGAACAAACGAGCTACAACTGACAAAATAGATCGCTTCGTGCATTTTTGCTGAGAATCATTCGAAGTAAAGAAGAAATTATCCTTAACTGGATCCCAAGACAACCCTAATACTTTTAAAGTTACGCCTTTATCATCATCAAATTTTATGGAACCTCTATGTGAGTTAGGAAGACTATCTAATAGATAAGATGAATTGCTTGACCATTTTACCAGATCCATGCCACCATACTTGAACAAAGCTACGAGATCTTTTGCCAGAGAAACAGCCGAAGCCTCATCTGCCACAGACTGAACCAGGTCATCCATATAAAACCTAGCTCTAGCTACTTTGGCGGCTTCCGGAAAACGTTCAGCCATGTCCGATGCTAACTGACGCACAGATCGCATGGCCAAGAAAGGACTACACTTTAATCCAAATGGAACCCTATTAAATTTAAAGGTTCGAACTTTCTCCTTTTCAGAAAAACGAAATAATATTCTCAAATATCTACGGTGGTCAACAAATACACCAACCTGCAAATACATCTGCTGTACATCTGCTGTCATCGCGACAGGAAACAGCCTAAAATCTAATAAAAGGAGAAACAAATCAGCCTGTAAATTTGGCCCAGAATGTAGTACATCATTGAGTGACAACCCAGTATGCGTTTTCGCACTAGCATCTAAAACAATGCGAGGCATAGGTTTGTCTTGACGCACTACAGCGTGGTGAGGAATATAATATCCATGTTCACCAATATCTGACTCTGCCACTTCAGAGAGATATCCATTTTGAATGTAGTCATTTATTACCGAATTATAATTCTCCTGCAGACTCGGTGACTGCTTAAACTTTCTTTCTAATAACAAGAAACGCCGAAATGCAGTATTTCGTGAGTTGCCCAAATTTTCAGGATCAGCACAAAAGGGTAGAGCAACAGAGTAACGACCTGCCTCGTCTTTAGTCACAGAAGATACAAAGGAGTTTTCGCACGCTGTCTCATCTGGACTTAAGAACTTTTTCACTGGGATTTCTTCCAACTCCCAGAACTTGTGTAATAATAAATCCGCATCTTTTACAGCCAATGCAGAAAAAGATTTGTGACAAATGTCTGCAGCTGAAACACTCTTTGGACAATCTCCCATCAATACATAGCCAAAGGACGTCAATAATGCAGGTGGCGCTTTCGACTTTGACTCTATCATTTTACCCAAATAGATGAAAGGGAACAATTGTGCACCCAACACAATGTCCACAACTCCAGGGACATTCCAGGATAAATCAGCCATTGAAATGTCCTTTAAATAAGTCATATCACTGTTATCGATGTACCTAGAAGGTAACTGATCCGTGATCTGATCCACCACTAACGCGTTAATCTTGTAAGTATTTTGAGGATTGTACCTCGATTGTATTTCAAAATTGACACATCCATGTATCGGTCGTGCAGAAAGACCGATTCCTCTAATTACTGAATTATTTAAAGGAACAATATGTAAATTCATATTTCTACAACATTCTAATGTTATCAAATGGTTTTGAGAACCATTATCAACAAGACATCTAACTATCATCTTATTTTTCTTGTAATTTGACCATGCAAAAACCTGTGCCGTAGCCAACAGCACCGTGCTCGCATTCACCCGAGCATTTGCACTTAAAGAAACCGAGGGTACACCCGACCCTTGCATATCATCACCTAAGTGCGACAGCCGATGTCCCTGCTCAGCATTCTTGACTACTCGTCTGGCCTTATTCTCATTGTCGTCAAAATGCAGAAGGGTATGATGTCCCTTATTACAAATTTGACAAGTTCCTGTCTCAGTACAATGAGACCAGTGGGCAACACTCAAACAACGAACGCAACCCCGTTTTGATTTAATAAATTCATACCTTTCCTTAGGAGAATAGCTCTTAAATTTCACACATTTATGTAATTTATTATGGTCGTTTCGTTTACACAAAACGCAAGAGAGAGTGTCCCCAGTAGACACTCTACCACTTGCGAGAAACGCACGACCACTCACAGATTTTGTCGTATTATTCCTCACGCGTGTATTCGAATGGCAAGCTTCGGAAACCGACTTCGATTCATTTACGTGCGATCTTTCCAAAATTTTGACCTGTTGTTGAACAAAACTGATAAGATTCTGACAAGAAGGTATTTCGATGTCTTTCAGTGAAAGCTCGAATGCCATAACTGTAGACGAATTCAATTTACGCAAAGCGCAATTAAATAAAAGAAAATCTCCCACATCTGTAATACCTAATTGTCTTAATGCTGCAATGGAAGCGGCGTACTTCTCAATAAAGGCATCAAGACCAGCAGCCGTGTGATCGGCCTTCTTTAAATCAAGGATATTATTTATGTAATATGTTCCTAGCGCACGTTTATCCTGATATTTTTAAACAGGACTGTCCCAGACCACGTTATAGGTTTCCGCTGACGGTACAATTCCCGAAAATATGTTCGCTGCCTTTCCCGTCAAGTTGCCTGTTAAATATTGCACTCTTTGGGCGTCTGACAACCCTGTATTTAGATGGACGTTTGCCTTAAAGGATTCAAAAAATCGTGACCAATTTTTTGGATTCCCATCAAACAAAGGAATTTGTATGGGTGGTAATTTTACCTCATATCTAGGCCCACTTTGAGTCGATACATGTGGTGTTTCGGTTTTATAAATTCTTTCCCTAACATCCATTATTTTACTATAAAGTTCTTCAAAGGCCATAAGTGATTGATAATTTACCTTTGCCTCTGGGTCTATCTCTAAAGAAAGTGCATTTATTTGATCTATCAAATCTTCGTACTTTTTAACCCAGCTTCCTGCATCCTTGGAAGCCGATAAAAAATTACTATTCTCTCTGGATGCAAAATTAGAAACATTTTTTCCTAGTTTATATAAATTATTTATTCTTTCAAAATAAACCTTTTGTTTCTCTTTCAATATAACCAAAGTTCTTGTTAAAGCATCCGCCATGTTTACTATTTAAAATAAACAATAGCAATGAAGAAACGGTAACAAATCGAAAAAACCTACTTTCAGTTCTGAAAGAAGAAATCGATTTGCCTCAAAGTTGAATTTATTTTATGTCAGTATGTATCACAATATTTACTTTCTCCAGATAGTTTATTTACTAATGGAAAAAAAAAAACAATAACAAACTTGTAATGACATTTATATAAAAATATAAACAAAGGTAGGTAGGTACCTGTAGACAACGCTCAGCTGTATGAATACCTAATGTCTAATGGATAGGTATCATCAGCTATAAAGTCCGCAACCAACAAATATATGTACCTACTGTGTATTCAACACTTATTACAAAAATAACTACCTACATACAGCAAAAATATATATGACAATCGTTAATTTTTGTACACAATATAAAATAATGCTAGAATATAGATTCTAATACAAAGGCGTATTACATTATGTTTTTAACAATTAACTATCGACACAGTATCCTTGAATATCCGTTTCATGTCAACCATTCTGGTTTCGATAAGGTTACGAAGGACCAAATGGGGTTCGAAGGACCAATGGAGGGGCAAGGTGTAAGTTTTGCCCCTCAGGGAGTATATAAATACAAAAAAACAACAAATGGAGAAACTGCAACGTATTCTCCAATGCGAGATATGAAATACCTAGATCTAGTGCCTATGGTATTTTCTCTCTCAAATAAAAGCCAACCTTCAATAGGTGGCTTTCAATTTTGGACGACTTTCCCGTACCAAAGAAGCGAAAATCAAAAGGACCGCACTCACCTCAATCGTGCTTCTGGTCCAAGATGATGCTCGTTCTCAGGATCCTGTGGTACTGAGCTCTGTTCACAAACTGCCACACTTGCAAGTTATATGTAAAACAAACACACTCACTCACAGATTTTAACGGTAAATTTCAAATCGGTCGAGAGACATATAAAAACGTGTCTACTGCGAACAACGACGGAAATGGAAGTCATCAATCCATTCCTAATTTCACGTCGCTCAGTCAAAAAGTTGATATTGCCATCTTGCGATTTATTTGCACTTTTATTTCAGTTTGCAACAGACCAAATGACAATTCGCTTCTTAGACTAATTAATTAAAATAAAAATAGATGACGCTATTCATGCGTCACCAGGTACAGTATTTTATATCTCGGTTCCACAATTAGCATATGATTGGTTTTCGAAATGGTTATTGTTACGTTTGTTACATATTTAATATCATAGTTATGCTAATCACCCATTTTATTGTAATTGAAAGAGTATTTTTTTTCTCAAGCGTTTTTTTTAAAGAGTAATGACTTTTATTATGTGTTTCCTTGACTTTTTATCTAGCTTACAGCTAAAAAGTCACATTGATTTTTTTTTCGTATTTGAGACATGCACGTTGCATACCTTTTCAATGATCTTATTTGATGTGTGAAGCTTGTTTTATTTTTGCAAATAAAGGAGCCAGATATAAGTACACAAACTCGGGTAGTGCATAATTTTCTCTTTGTCCTTGAAAAACTACCTTCTGATTTTAATAAAATCAGAAAAATAATTATATCATGTGGGTTTCCTTTTAATAACTTACATTTGTCAGGTCAGCTGTACCAACCACTTATACGGTTTCGATGTTTCCAAAAACCGTCTCGTTCCTTTTAAAAACTGAGTAAGCCTTCTTCAGTACACAATTAATAAATTGTTATTCTGATGCATAAGAATACTGTAAGGGCGTGTTCCACTGTGTACATTTGTCAGCCGTGCTGTCGCCGCGGATTGCGCGCCTCATTTGCTTGTTTATGCTTTATGACCGCTGTGACCGGAATATCTTCCCTTTCGAGAACTTGCACACGGAGACAGCGTCCAACGGTCAACAGTTGAGTTTGAATCAAAATTCATTTCATTCAGAAAAACCAAGACCAAAGCTCTCTCAACATCTTTGAAAGGAAAATCCGACATATTGTTATGATTGTACTCGGGGCTCTTTTAATTAAATTACGATTAAAATTTATTTCACAAGATTTGTTTTTCACAGAATAGGTTACAGCAATAAAGTGTTCACTATTCACTCTCTGCCTACATGTTCAAAGTGACTCTAGCTCTCACACAATCGCCGCTTCTACACGGCTATACGGCTCATACCGTTGGTTTTTTGCGTATTCGATAAGACTAGGGGCGTTGCCCCTGGCTGCTACGCAGCCCAACCCCTTAACATTCGGAGAATGTGTATATTGCGCATAGTTTCCTCGCGTTAAAATTCGGAAGACATGTAAAATAAAAACATGCAATCTTAGTAAAAGAAAATCGACCACCCATACTTTAAAATATGGTTCACTCTGCAGATTTCAGCTGTATTTCAGGGAAGGTTGGCAAGAGTTGCAGGGCTTATGTTCATTTGAGATTGGGTTTTTATGGCTTATGTCCATTTGAGATTAGGTTTTTATGTTGTAAGTCCACATGGGTCATTTGTAAGCGCGAAATTTTACCTGTCTGCTTGTGGGAATGCATATAATAAGAATCTTAAATGGCATATATCTTTGCGACTTAGATTATGTAAAGAAATACACAAAATAATTTCCTTGACTTATACGTTGGTATGAGGCTGACAACCCATACTTTAAAAAATGGTTCACGTTGCAAATTTCACCTTTGTTTCAGGGAAGGTTGGCAAGAGTTGCAGGGCTGATGTTCATTTGAGATTGGGTTTTTATGTTGTAAGTCAACATGCATTATGTATAAGCGCGAACTTACAAATGTCTGCTTGTGAGAATGCATTTAATATGAATCTCAAATGGTATGTATCTTTGCAACTTAGATTATAGAACTAAACAAAATAATTTCCTTGACTTATAGGTAGGGACTGGAAAATTTCGCGATCGCGATAAAACGAATTTATTCGCGAATTTTTATGTTTTTACGCGAATAACGCGAAATTTGAGGTTTTACACAAATATCGCGAATTTTCGTACTTTTAGTAGAAATTGTGCGAAAAAGTTGTCATGTATCGCTTTTGCAACGCAACGATTTTGTTGGAAAGAAAAAAATCCTGCGAAAACCCTTTGCAAGGTGCAAAACACAGGAAAATTGGTCGGTGTTTTAACCGAGAGGGCCAAGTGGGCTGATCTTTCAACGTTTAAACAGGCTAGAACGCTAGACGCGGGGTTCGATCCCCGCCTGGGTCATTTGACCATAAATTTGACCCTGGTTCAACAGATGTAATTGGGTAAATATAAATGAATAATTCATTAGAATAAACAATAATGAATTATTAATTAATGATATTTATACCATACCTGTATCTGGCCAGGCAGAGCAGGTTGGTGAATTGCATTCCTATTCACAAATCTTTTTTTTTTTAAATTAATGATAAGCAGAACTGTCCTGGATCATCCAAGCAGACTTGAATCGTGACATCAATGAAGGAAGATACTTCAAGAAGTGAAGCTGTTGCTGGATTAGCCAAGAGCACAACTTGAAGCTTTCATAAAAGCCAACATCCCTTGAAAAATTAGATAACCCTCATCTAGAGACTAAATGCACAAAAATTAAATATTTTAAAAGGATATTTGCAGGGTATTCGGAGTGTCATTGAAATATTAATACTTTTTTCAATCAATGGTTTTTTTTTGTAAAAAAAAAGGAATATTTTAATATGTAATATACATTTTTTTTAAGAAACTAAAATTAAAAAACATTGTTTTGTACCTACCACTTGAGTATTTTTTATTGCAAAAACGTTTTCGGTGGGTACTTCCACCATCTTCGGTTGCAGATACTCGTATTGATTCAGATTTTGTTTATTCATGGTTTTTGAAGGTACATATTGTTGTTTGTATAATAAATTGTGAATATTAGTAATATATTTTGTTTTGCAATTATATACCTAAACCTTTATTTTGATCAAATCAACCCTAAAAATTATACCGAACCTCCCCGTTTATCATGAAAAATAACGCGAATTTCCCTGTTTTTGATAAAAAATAACGCGAATTTCACAAAAAAATAACGCGAATTTCCTAAAAAATAACACCACTATTTTCCAGTCCCTACTTATAGGTTAGTATGTGGCTGACCACCCATATTGTAAGAAATGGTTCACCATGTAAATTTTATTTCTGTTTGAGGAAAAGTCGGCAAGAGTTGCAGGGCTTATGTTCATTCGAGATTAGGTTTTTATGTTGTAAGTCCACATGGAGCATTTGTAAGCGCGAACCTGTCTGCTTGTGGGAATGCATTTAATATGAATCTCAAATGGTATGTATCTTTGCAACTTAGATTATGTAAAGAAATACACAAAATAGTTTCCTTAACTTATAGGTTGGTATGAGGCTGACCACCCATACTTTAAAAAATGGTTCACTTTGCAAATTTCACCTTTGTTTCAGGGAAGGTTGGCAAGAGTTGCAGGGCTTATGTTCATTTGAGATTGGGTTTTTATGTTGTAAGTCAACATGCATTATGTGTAAGCGCGAACTTACAAATGTCTGCTTGTGGGAATGCATTTAATATAAATCTCAAATGGTATGTATCTTTGCAACTTAGATTATAGAACTAAACAAAATAATTTCCTTGACTTATAGGTTAGTATGAGGCTGTCCACCCATACTGTAAGAAATGGTTCACCATGCAAATTTCATCTCTGTTTGAGGAAAAGTCGGCAAGATTTGCAGGGCTTATGTTCATTTGAGATTGGGTTTTTATGTTGTAAGTCAACATGCATTATGTGTAAGCGCGAACTTATAAATGTCTGCTTGTGGAAATGCATTTAATATGAATCTCAAATGGTATGTATCTTTACAACTCAGATTATGTAAAAAAATACACAAAATAATTTCCTTGACTTATAGGTTGGTATGAGGCTGACCACCCATACTTTAAAAAATGGTTCACCATGCAAATTTCATCTCTGTTTGAGGAAAAGTCGGCAAGAGTTGCATTTGAGATTGGGTTTATTATGTTGTAATAGTCAACATGCATTATGTGTAAGCGCGAACTTACAAATGTCTGCTTGTAGGAATGCATGTAATATGAATCTTAAATGTTATTTATCTTTGCAACTTAGATTACAGATTTAAATCCATTTTTATTTCGTTTGTTTTTTTTTTAATATTGAATCAAATAAAAGAAAATATAAAAAAAAAATCTAATTTTGCCGCTAGATGTCATTATAGTTTCATACGTATTTCAATATAAAAACAAAAGGGTCTATAAGGGTTTATAAGTGTATTTTAGTATGGGATTCAAACACATACGCGAAAAGTACTGTTTTGCAGCATATATACAAAATTTGATTTTCCATAAATCGCAAATGTATTTCATCTGCTGTGATGGCATTAATTTTGAAAATCGAAACTCAAGGCGAATGACGACGGCCTGGAGAAATATAATAAAGGATGCCACATACTCTCGTAGGTTTTTTTCCGGCGCAAGGAAAAATTCCTGACAACCACAAAAAAGAAAACATTTATACTTTAGACACTTTTTGAGAATAAAAGTAAAACAATACTTCATCTCAATCACAGAACGAAATATTAATGGTAGAAAGATTCAAGAACGCCAAAGGGCATCGGGGCTACGGAATCGAAAATATGTATTCACAAATTATCACGTCCTACTAAGCACTTGCAACTATCCACTAACCATATTTCCACGTGTGTTGCAGCTTTTTCCTACAGCTATGCCCAACAAACAACGAACTTGAGTCGTAAAGATATACCCGATAGGAATAATAAAAAAATATATATCAAGTAAATATGGACGACACGACTGGGCAAAGTTACCCCGAGCAAAAAATGGGTAGCCGTGAAGTAACTCAAGGAAAACATCCCCTAGCGAGCAGACCATGAAATGAAGTTAACTTGTACGTCAACTTTAAGTTTATTAGTTTACTACTCTTTTAAGCCCCCACTCCGTGATACGTTTTTTCTAAGGAACTGCGATCACTTCGGTACAGAAAACGAGCTTCAAAAATGTGGAACTGAGGATTTACATTTGTCACATCATCTTTCATGATTAATATAATATATGTACGTAAGTATAAGATATTAATTCTCAAGTTATTAATAATTTCAAAACATACATTTCCGAGTTCTATAGCAAAGCAATGATGTCATTGAGAAGTAAGGTGTATGACAGGTATGTAAACCTAGAAAAGCTAAAAATGATTTTTGAAAGAAAAAAAATGTTTTTAAGAATGAATGTTAGCAAGGTAATAATATCAATTTCAAAGCAGATTTCAATAATTTTCCAGAATAAAAACTAAAGTAGTGGATATGGTTATCTTCTTAATTTAATTTTTTAGTAAAATATTTTTTTTATTCATTAAATTTCAATTCAGCTTGATTATAGTAATTTGTATAGCATTGCCATGTAACCATTGAATACTGAAAGCTGAAATTTTAGGTACGAAAACTTAAATGTGGGTTTTATAGGCACTTTTATGTATTTTTACAATAAGGTTAAAACTCATACGCTTTTTATAAAGGTAATAACTAATAATATAATTCGTAGGTGAAGGCATTTTAAGATGGAATCACTTACGTATGTAGTAATGTATGGAAAGAAAGTGCTCGTTTTGAGTGGCATTAATAAGTGATGATTCATAGCGGCTCACGATGTAAATTTTCAAGAAAGCTTTTTCTTTCTTTAATGAGTACGCACATGTCAGACGTGAGCACATATTTCATACATTCAAAAATGCCGTCTAAACTCAACTACATATTTTTTTATTTCAGCACAAGATTTATTCTTAGGAAATGAGTACCAGCTCCCTAGAGAGCTGAGAAACTCTCACTTTATCTAAAGTGGCTGGGTTCAGGTTAGCTCCCTAACCTATCAAAATAAATAGGTTCCACTCGCCACATGTGACACTTTCATCGAAAACGCGACAAAAGGTTACAATTTATATGTAGTTTTTTAGCGTTCTCAAAATAAAATTCTCATCAATCTACTAGATAGGTATGTACGTGCTATTTTTAGGACCCTCTTTGTTATCTCTAACCCTTCAGGATAAGTTTTCAGGGCTGAGAACAAGCAAGATGACTCGCATGAAGTACTACGGACAAAATATGCAAGGAAATGCACTCTCTTCCCGGCTTTTATGTGACTCCGCACAAGCCAACTAGTCCCAAAGTGCATGTTCTTTAGAAAATATGAGAACAGTACCCCAAGTATAAAAACCTTACTTTCAAACTCAGCTGTGGCGTTTCCCAAAAATGGATAGAAACTCAATCGCTCACTAGAAGGGGTATTTATTTCCACTCTTTTTTTTGTGGAACGCTGCGTTTGAGTTTAAACGTAGAGCTTGATAGTTGGGGCACAGAAGGACATGTTCGTCTCTATCCGAGGATAGAGACAAGTTTAACATGCGCATGTAAGTGAGGTATTGGAAAAGTGCTACGATTTCTTTGAAAAATATGTCGTGTACGTGTGTTTCCTTATTTGATGATATTATTTAAAGACGATGAAGTAATATTTTATCATCCCGTGATAAATGCAAATTTCAAAATGAAAACCAACTTTTAACTTTTGTAATTTCAGTTTTCTGTAAAGTTATTTCGTCAACATTGATACAACAATCTTTTAGAATTTAATTATTTCTTATAATTCCTGAAAAAAAAACAGTAAGGTACTACTATAAGGTATTAGAAGTATTTAGACAATTGGAAGAATGACAGGTGAGTTTGAAAGAAGAATAATGAAGGGAAGGTGTGTACTGGGTGCCACCGCTGGTATAGCCAAAAACCAAAACTTATCGAAAAATGTTCGATTGGCGGTACACGGTGGTATACTAGTGCCCACTTTGATGTACGGAAGTGAAGCTTGGACGATGAATGAGAGTGAAATAAGTAAAGTCCATACGGTCGAAATGGACTTTCTAAGAAGTATGATTGGAAAAAAACGGAAAGATAGGGTGAGGAATGAGTTAGTGAGAGAAGAATGTGGTGCAAGGGAAAGTATAAAAGTAAAAATCAAAAGGGGTTTGTTAAAATGCTTTGGACACATGGAAAGAATGAATGACGAAAGACTGACGAAGAGAGTGTACGCTGCAACTATGAATGGAAGCCGTGGTAGGGGAAGACCGAGAAAAGTATGGATGGATCAAATTTCCGAAATAGCGAATGAATGGGATATTCAGAGTTATAACAAAAGGAAAGAGTTGTCCGGTCGATAGCTCAGTTGGTAGAGTGCTTGCATTCTACCCCGTGAGCTCGGGTTCGAATCCCACCGAGGAGGGTGTCAGAAATGATTTCCAATTTCGGTGTGTATTTCGAACCCCATAATATAAATACCGGCGAGGTTTACTCAGCCTTTACAAGAAATGAGTACCAGCCCCCTCGGGAGCTGGGAAATTCCCACTTCAACTGAAGTGGTTGGCGTAAGGCCGGCCCCCTTACCTGTAAAAATAAATAGGTTCAACTCGCCACATGCGACCCCTTCGGGGATAACGCGGCAAGAAGTTACACTACATGTGTAGCTTAGTTGCGTTAGTTGCGTTTTAAAGAGTGCATGAAAAAGATTATGACTCTGAATGAAATGAAAGAAGTATGTAAGGACCGAAAGGAATGGTGGTTGATTTGCAACAATAGCGGCTAGGGCATTAATTCTAAGTGTAATATTAAGTTTAATTTTAATTTTACTTAATTTTAATTTGTAATGTGTCTCTATTTTTCTATTATTTTAATTTGTCTGTGTAAATTTCTGGAAATCATTTATATTTTTTTGTGCTCCTTGACTGATAGGTTGGTACGAGGCTGACCACCCGTGCTGTAAAAATCGGTTCACTTTTGCCAATGCCACCCCGGTTCAGGGAACGGCGGCAGAAGTTGCAAGGTTTATGTCCATGTGAGGTTTTCTTTATTTGTATGCATACATGCAGAATGTGTAGGCGCGAACCTACATGTGCCTGTCTGTAGGCATGCATATCATATGAGCCTTAAATGTTAACATATCCTTGCAGATAAGATTATAGATTATAGATAGTTTACAGTTTATTATCATAGAAAAATAAACGCACGTAGTATTAAATCAACAGAATGACTGCACGTTTAAGTAAAAAAATATTTATCTCTATTTCGAACATATGTATGTAATCATTGTATCTGATGCCAACTGTTTTCCTACAACAGGAGGAATTTTAATGAAATCACATTAATATTCTTTGTTTTTGCAGCAAACGTTCATCGTTCAAACATTCCATCGATTAGAACTGTCAAAGTCACACACAAAATCTTGTGCTCCTTACAAATGGTTATAACTTTAGCTATTTTTAATCCTTTAGCCCAATTTGGCTTTGAAATCTTTTGCCATATGTGTTCTGTGATTTGTGTACTGAGTGGGGTATTTATATGTGCACTTTTAACCACTTTTTTGACTTTTTAATATGTTGATTTGAAATTTGACTACACCCAACATTGTTGTTACAATTATGATATTATATTATAAACTTAAATGTAAATATTTACACAACTAATAATCTACAATAACCAACAGTGTTCAGTGTAAAAGGACCTGAATCTGAAAAAAAAAAAAAAAAAAAATGAAGTGCCGTATATGCTCCGAGGAATTGAGCCCAAAAAAAGCTTTAAAATGCTCCAGGTGCTATGAGTCATACCACCACTCATGCCAGCGTCAAGCAGCCGAAAGAATGTCCACAAGGACAAGGTCGCAATTTATGTGTGACTCGTGCAGGCTAGAGGACCCAAGAACATCAAAGCTGGGCCCCAACCCATCTTCCGAGGCATTGGCTCAACATCTCAAAAAGAGCAAGGGTGTATTGCCTAATCCACCCGTCCGGGCATCATCATCATCGTCTTCACCAACAATATCCCCCTCCCCAACCGTGGAGTCGCCTTCGGCAGACACACTCCTGCTGTTAAGGGAGATGAGGGAGCTGAAGGTAGAATTAAAAGAGATAAAGGAATCTCTCTCCTTCTTTGCAGAAAAGTATGATGAAATGAATTGCATGTACAAAGAGGTGGCGAAGCAGATTTTGGCAAATGAGAAAAAATTAGACAAGATTGAGATGATGACACCGATGGTGGACAAGGTGTCGGAGGATTTGAAGGATATAAGAGATGCAGTGATACCAATTGTTGGAGGCAAATCTCAGAGAGAACTAAGTATCTCATCGAAGAATCATTTTGAAAAGCGATATACGATCATAGTGCGTGGTAGAGATACGCAAAAGGAATTATTACCTGAGCAGGTGGAGAAAATACTTAAGGACAAATTGGATGTTAAACTCCTAGGAATAGGAATTTGTGGAATGAGGAAAATCAAGGGAAGTAAAGGAAGTAGTGGGTGTCTCATTACCTGTCCTTCAAAGTCTGATGCGGACATACTAAAGCAAATAATTCAAGAAAGGTTATCGGATAAGCTTACAGCCGAATTTTTAAAAAAAAGGAAACCTTGGATTGTGCTGAGAAACGTCAGTTCGGAGAATAATAATGAGACCCTATGGAATGACATTAAGATGCAGAATGGGGAATTGCAGGATATTTTGAAGGACCACAAAGACTTTGTTATTAAGAGGGTGATCAAGGTGAGAGGTAGCCCGGGGCTAGCGCATCTATTGGTAGAGACGTCTACTGAAGTGAGAAAACACCTCACGGAGAAACAGAAGATATTTCTGGGATATCAAAGAATCACAGTTGTGGATGCCAACCCAGTTACACAATGCTACCACTGTCTGAATTTCATGCACTCCGCCAACTACTGCACAAAAAAGGCAGAACCGGCGAAGTGCTCTCATTGTGGGGGAAATCACAAATTTATAAATTGCGACAAACGTTCTAAACAAGCAGAGTGCATCAATTGTAAGATTGAAGCGGAAAAAAGGGGGATAAATCTTGACCATTGCCACAATGCTATGGACAAAAAATCTTGTCCATCATACGCTAGGGTATTGCAAATTGCAAAAGAGAAGATTGATTATTGACTAATATTTAATATAGTGTATTTCTGCTTTTTAGACTTACTTTCGTTATGTTGTTTTGTTTTTAAGGTATTTTTATGTAAAGCGCGTGATCGACATTTTAGTACAATGGGCCGATCTGTAAATTGCAATGGTCCCGTGTGTGTACTGTGCTATACGCCGTGTGCGGATACCGCCACTCGCTGCATATTTGTTGTGCGCCGTGAGCGTAGCATTGGGTCGGTTCTATTTCATTGTTTACTATTATTTCATAATATCATACATGACATTTTATGTTTTGTGCTGCTTGAAGATGCTGTGACATCTGTACTGTTTGAAATAATGATGATTTTTATGTGCGATAGTTATTTGTGGTATTATGGGATACCCTGTAATAATGATGTACTTACTAGTGAACTATTTTATCACGAACCATGAATCCAGACTTTTTGCATGAGGTGGATAATCAGTATAATATAGCTCAATACGAGTGTCACACGGCATTGGAGTGTAATGATGTTATAAATTCTAAATGTGAAGATGATGCTCTATTTATATTACAACAAAATATTAGGAGTATACGAAAGAATCTGGATTGTTTTCTAGTAAATTTGAGTTGTCTTAATAGATTGCCTGATTTGATTGTACTCTGTGAAGCGCATCTAAATGAGTGGAGTGAACCGTTTGATATTCCAAATTACTCATATTTCCGTAGTAATTATTATATAAATAAAAATAGTGGAATTGTTGTGTTTGTGCGCGGTAATAATGATAATATAAGAGTTAAAGAGATTATCATGAATAATGTTAATTGTCTACAGATTGATTATTATAAGAATAACGTTTTGTATCGCATAATCTCTGTATATAGAACACACCAATCAAATGTTAATGAATTTATTAACGAACTTAGGATGCTACTAAATGAATGTCGAAGTATGAATGTGATTATTGTGGGCGATTTTAATGTAAATGTGGCAAAAACTTGCATAAGTACTGTAAAGAATGAATGTATGAACGCACTAGCAGAACTAAATTTTAAATTGTGTACAAATTTATATAGCAGAGAGGTGGATGGGCAAACTCCGTCCTGTCTGGACCATTTCTGGTCCAATACGCCACTGAGCAAACTGGAGGACATATGTACTGTTGTTTGGAAGAGTGACATTACGGATCATCACACGTCTTTGTTCATACAGAGATTGATGAATAGTAATAATGCATTAAATGATACTGTACGACATGATGAACCAATAAAAAAGATTAATTTGGAGGATTTGAAAATGAGACTGATGAATGAAAGTTGGAAGTCTGTTTATGATTCTTTTGATGCAAATATATGTGCTAAGAATTTTCACGATATTGTTGAAGATTATTTGGCGAGTGTTGAGCAAATATCTGTGCGGAGACAAAGCAACAAATCCTCCAAATATAATAGACTGAAGCCATGGATCACACATGGTTTGGTGGTTTCAATACGAAACAAAGAAAAGCTGTATAAGATTATGCGGAGACATCCTGGCGACACTAATGTCAGTGACAGGTACAAAAGGTATCGAAACATGCTGACACTGTTAATAAGAAGGGTCAAGATTGATTACTTCTCTAGGAAGGTTGAACAAGCTGGCAGTAATATAAAACATGTATGGCAATCCATAAATGAGATTATTAATAAGAAAAAGAAGAAATCACAGATAAAAAGGATAATTGTTGATGGTAAAACAATGGAACTCACACAACATCCAATTGAAATGGCTAATAGCTTTAATGAGTTTTTTGCAGATGTAGGTGAAAATCTGGCTCGACAGATAGATCCAAATTTCACTTACGGGGAAATAGAACCCGATTCTCTCATCGATCCAGGGTTCAACATATTTCAGCCAATAAATTCCGAGACGGTATTAAATATTATAAAGGATATGAAAGGAGGATCCTCTCCTGGCTATGATAGAATATCTGTGGATATTTTGAAGCAGAATTCAACATCTCTGTCGGGGCCCATCACGCACATAGTAAATGTCAGCCTGAATAATGGTGTATTTCCTGAGGTGTACAAAGTTGGTGTGGTGACACCAATTTTCAAGTCGGGGGATGCATGTAATATATCGAATTATAGACCTATAACTCTCACGTCCAATATCTCGAAAATCTTCGAAAAAATAGTGAAAAAACAGCTCATAGATTTTATTAATAGAGAGGGTTTACTTAATAAAAATCAGTTCGGTTTTAGAACGGGTGTTGGCACGGACGACGCCATATCAAGGTTGACTTCCATAGTGTACGGGGCACTAGATGCCGGAGAGAAATGTCTGGGTGTATTTATCGACCTAAGGAAGGCATTTGATAGCGTTAGCCATACTGGCCTATTGAACAAATTAAACAGGATTGGAATATGTGGCAGTGTGAGGAAATGGATTTGCAGTTTCATGCAGTATAGAACTCAGCAGGTACGCATTAATAAGATAGTAAGCTCTAGAAAAATAACGCGATTCGGAATTCCGCAAGGCACCGTCCTTGGACCAATATTGTTTATTATTTATGTCAATGAGATATTCTCTCTGCCGATCACATCCTCAATCCTGTCCTTTGCTGATGATACGGCTATGATTGTGAGGGGAGGGTCATGGGTAGAGGTGGTTCGCAGAACGAACGTGGAATTAACCGTACTTAAAAATTGGTTCGACAAAAATTTCCTGTCTCTGAATACCGAAAAAACAAATTTTATTCCATTCTCTCTCTACAATAGGGGTCTTCCTTTTTCACTTGGTATAGCAATACATAGCTGTACTAACTTCTTGGTCAGTGGAACTGCGTGCTCCTGCTCATGCCCCCTAATTTCTCAAGCGGAAAGTGTTAAATATCTAGGTATTAAAATAGATTCCAGAATTAGATGGAAGGAGCATGTAGAAACAACTATTGAAAGACTAAGGAAAATTTACTATGTATTCCGCAAAATTAGAGATATTCTAGAGGTAAAAACTTTGAAGTCTACCTATTTTGCGCTTGGACAGTCATTGATGCAGTATGGAATGGTCGGATGGGGCGGCACATTTAAAACAACACTCGAGCCTCTTAGGGTGGTGCAGAGAATGGTTATCAAAATAATGTTAAAGAAGCCTTTCGACTATTCCACATTGCAATTATATCATGACTTTCCGGTGCTAACAATTGACCAATTGTATAAGAGAGCGGCTCTCTACCAAGTTCATAAGGATTACTTTATCCGCGGATATAATCCGGGGGATATTGTAATCCCGAGTGGTAGATCGCGTAGAGAGTCGCTTCTAATCAAAGTTCCTAGAAAGAATACAGCAACCGGCCAACATCACTACGATTATTTGGGTGTAAGGTGGTACAATGCACTTTTTTCCAGGTATGAGCATGATAAGCACGCAGATCCTAGGGCCATTAAGTACATGATCAGCAAATATTTGAAAGAGGTGTAAATAGTTGAGTGTTTATATTTGATTGGTTTTTTGTATATTATTCTTATCATTATTATTTTTGTTATTTTTTTCATATATCTACATGTGTGTATATATGTATAATTCCTATTTCTGTATTTTCTATTTAAACATGTTACCTCTTTATGTTATTTTATTTTATTTTTTGTCTTTCTGTTTTTTGCTGAGTAAATGACTAAATGGTGTATATATTATTTTTGTTTTTTATGATTTTTATCTATTAAGTGATTAATTTTAAGTTAAGATAAGTTGGAATCCTCCCCAAAACACAAGCTTTGCTTACTTTGGGGAGTATTTATTGTAATTAGATTTTTAAAATTTATTTTTATTGTAATACTTTGTACATATTGATAAAAAACAATAAAGACTTTATGATTATGATTATGATTATGAACGTTATTTTATATCCTATCATTTGGTTGAAAAAGTGTATTTCAGGTGGGTAAGTATTTCAGGTTTACCTTCTAGCAAGATATTGAAAACATGTAAATTGCCTATCATAAGGCGTTCGATTTATTTGTTGCATATGCACCAGGCGCTACATGTGGTAACGCAATACGCAACTAAGCTACACCTATAGTGTAACTTCTTGCCGCGCTGTCCTCGGAGGGTTTCGCATGTGGCGAGTGGAACCTTTTTATTTCTACAAGAAAGACAAGAGTTGCGGGGTGTATGTCCATTTGAGATTTGGTTTTTATGTTGTAGGTTCACATGCGGCATGTGCAAGCGCGTGATAATGCATTGTAATAATGCATGTAATGTAAATCTTCAATGTAAAATATATTTGCAACTTAGATTAAATTAGATTGGAAGGGAGCCAGCCTTGCGCCAATCCTTTCAGTTGAAGTAGGGGTTTCCCAACTCCAAAGCGGGGTGGTACTCCTTTATTGTGAAGGCTGAGTAAACCTTGCCGGTATTTTATTTTGGGTTTGACAAAAACACTGAGACGAAATATCATTTCTGACACCCTCGGTGAAATGCAAGCACTCTACCAACTGAGCTATCGACCGGTAGGGAACAGTTTTTCAAAATTATCTTCCTGAATTAAAAAAAAAACTTATTTTATATTATGAGTGATAAGCCTTACACCAACACAATAGAAAAATTGAATTAAGATTGGTTTTTGACTGGCAAATGTCACACCCGATTTTGATAAACCAACAAAAAATATTTGTTATCCTTTTCTCAAGCAACCCGGCCGTGCGATGATACCGTTTTGTTGTCTTGAGAATCTGTTTTAAGTCCATTGGTGCGTATGTGCTTATACAAGTACGTGAATATGAGCACTGCAAGTCTTACCACTTTGCCTTGAAACATGAGTGTCATTGTTATTTGTTTTAATTTTATACTAAAGCAAACACACACAGGTTTAAGCTTGTGCATAAATTTAGTGTAAACCTATTGAAGGGCTTAAGTTTATTAGAATTTTTCATTTTTAATACACATGCAGCATGTGTAAGCGCAAACTTACATGGGTTAAGGTGCAAAATACACTTTTTAAAGTATGTGTAAGAAAAGTTTGAATTTTATTTTTCCTGTGTTCACTGAATCGGAGAAAAACAAAACGCATGCAAATTCAAGGAAATACTTTCTAAGCGTTATATATGATTAACGTTTCCTAAAGCTGCATACAGAGCGCCATTCCTAGCCTGGAGAATTCTTATCTGAAGACCGGATTTCCTAAACACGAGGATTACCGCTCGCTACACATTTATTCTCCTTTAGCCTCCCCTCACTTCCTCGCCGTCCTTGCGGAGGATCGTAAAAATGATCGAGGAAAGAATAAGATAGGAAAAGCGCTTCCGTATTCAAGGCTACACGAGCAAGATAAAATTATTGATGTAATTATGAAAGTGGTTATGCGGCCAAGGTCTAATTTTACTACATTTTATTACCCATCTTCTTTAAGTATTTGTTCGTGCGTTTTATGGTTTGTTTTTGCTGTTTTAACACTAAACTTTGCATTCCATGCCGAGAGCTGGGGCTTGAATCCTACTGAGGGTGTCAGAAATGAATGACAAATTTTGATGTTTTATAATGTTCATATTGGTAAAATATGTACAGTTCATGTTTGTACGAATTACTACTTCAGATTCCTTTACTTTAGACGTTTGTTTTTCTGTTTTGCAATGTAAAATGAGAGCTAATGCACTTTTTTCCAATATCATTTCAGATTTAGAGTATATATTAGTAGAACATTTAAGTGTTTAACACTACGCTCCCTCAGTTCTTGTTTATCGTATACGCCAATCTTGTCAAATATGACTTTTTCATGCAGTTGTCTTATGAATCAAATTCTACACAATCTGAATTAAGAAAAACCGTAAAACTCGATAATGTGGTAGTTCTTTTAAATATTTTTTAAATAAATTTCTTGTTTTCATAAGGCACATTGGTCCAGTACACATGCAAACATTGCTCATGTAAAATTTTCTCAATGGCGTATACGATAAACAAGAACTGAGGCAGCGACTAGTTACAGAGATACATCCAGTCTGAAAACTTCAAGGGTTAGTTATGTTTTGCGCTTACAGACCGTTTCCAAAAAAAAAACAGCCAAATAAAGAGACACATTTTTTGTCAAGAACATTTATCTTCCAATTTTCATGAATTGGATAAACATTTTTTTTTGTCTCTAATGGAAAGTATACAAGCATAATCAAATACTATTTGATCGTTTATTAGTCCCATTAAAAATTCATGGCGACAATGTTCGCCCAAATCATAAAATCATTTGGAGGAAAACTTTATTGAGGCTCGACTGTTTTTTCACCATTTTTGCTTCGCATGCACGCTGTAAAATATTTGTACAGCATGCCAAGTATAAAAGTTTGCAATGTAACTCAACCATGGTGTATACCAAAAAATTGGTGAAAACTAAAATACAGTCTCTAACGAGCGTTTTAATTTCCTTTTTTTTTAAACGCCATAGTTGAGTTAAAACGTATTTTTTTATACTTGGCATACTTGAAGGGACGTCACGCGATTTTGTCATTAATGAGTATTTTTTTATGTATATAGCAGTCAATCAACAAGGATGGAATAACGTAGATAGCTCTTTGCGTAAAGATTTGCGTATCGACTTTGATTCTGATGTATGATAAAGAATCTCATTTGAGTGTAAAATGTTTCTTATATTTAGAAAAATCGTGGTGAAATACTATAGCTTTTGGACCGTGGTTTTGTAGAAATTTGCTTTCCACACGTTTCGTCTATATTCAGCATTAGCATTACTAGTGATAAAACGAAAATAATCCAGCTCCTATTGTGAGGGTTTTTCTTACTTTATTTTATAAGGATATTCAATGTGGTGTTTGGCCGTGCTCTGAAGAATTATGACTGCTTGAGTGCATAGCGCCAGGAATCTTATCACTTACAATTGAGGATAGTGAATCAAAAACTTTGTAAACACTTTTATTTATCCACAATCACAATATTTATATAATTATTTATTTTATCCACAATTACAATGTATATATAATAAACCACAGCAATATTGATTACATATAACCAAAATTCACATGCTTGTGGCTCTCTCACCAGGGAAGCTTTTTTTTCTGTCTTTCTGCATTATTTTGTTTTCCTTTCCTTATTCAAATTCAAATCTAATGTTCCATTCCACTAAACAAACAAATTCATCTCGTTACACTATCTAGAATATGGTTTAGAAAATGCAAAAATTTGGATACAGTTGTGTCACATTAGTAAACCATATCGAATTCCTGTCGGTAATGCTCATTTAGATATGAGGAAACGTTTAATATAACACATTTTTGTAATAGTTTTTTTTATAAGGCATGTGAATTTTCAGCCTTGAAAACTTTGGGCCCTGCCTCACCGGGATGCCATGGCGACGTCGCTGGCTACGTAGCCATGGCTACCTCTGGCTACCTACGGTCGCCAAATGGAGTAGCCAGTGGCGATCATCTGTCCGTTCAGTTCTCCCTCGTATCGAGAATGGACGCTTCGTGCATAGAAGAAATCGCACTTATCTATTATGTGCTTCGCAAAAACTTTAAAAAGAAGAAACCTAAGAAGTTATGGGGCCATCCTTTTATATTAGATCGAAGCCGAAGTGGTGTTTTTTCAAAACTATATGAAGATTTAAGAAAATATCCTTCTAAGTTTTTTTTAACTATACGAGAATGTCAGTATCATCTGACAAAACAAGATACAATATTAAGAAAATCCATAAAATTAATTTAAATTTGTTACAAAAACAAATAAATTTAAATAAAAATAGTAGTAGAATAAAACACAGGTTATTTTTATTTTTTTTAATTAACTAGAAATTATGTCTGTAGTTACCTACTAGCAATCATATATATGTCAAAAATAGAAGAATCATCAGAAATGTTTGTCGCTGCATTCGACGTCGCCAGGTCGCCACGGTCGCCAGTCTCCACATAGCGAGCCGACAGTCGTGGCTACGCTTCCAAATTGGCGACGTAGCCAACCCGTCGCCAAGTGAGTTACCTGTCATACATTCACATTGTAATATGAATTGTTTGGATACGTAGCCGGCGACGTCGCCATGGCATCCCGGTGGCGTCTTTCCTTTCTACCCCCCGTTTCGACAGACGACACACACTACAAAATGTTTTTTACACTTTATTGCCTTTGTAAAGAATGACATTAATGGAAAAAATCACACGTGTTTATTTGTTTTTATATCTAAATTTTAAAGTTAAAATATTTTATAAAACTTAAAAAATAACGCTACAAAACAATATTTAAAAAAACACGTTTTTGTTCACATTTTTTACTTATAATTTTGTTTTTGAAAAGTTTTAGCGGAAACATTGTAGAACTCCATTTTAATTATTAAAAAATGATAACAAACTTTGTTTAGTTCTACTTTATTTATTTTTATTTAGTTACAAACAAAAATAACGAGTTGTGACCGGTTTCGCTATTAGAGAAACTGAACCTCAGAGAAACTGAAATCTTAAAATAATGGGAGACTATATAAAGCAAAATGAATATTATACACACAGTAGAATTAGGAGAAATATGAAAAATTATAAAGAATAGCTTTGTGAATTTATCAAGTTGTATACTAGGAACAATATGGACAAAAACAAATAGTTAAGTGAAGAGTAGGAAATTTACTAAGAATAAATTTAAGTAAATTTAACCCGTAACAAGGAACAATACAAAATTATGAACAATTATAAAGTAACTTTATTTACCAATACTAGAAAAATGACAAGTGTAAGATAATGTTCTGAGAAATGAACCATTAAGAGGATTAAACAAACAAGAAGGAATGTATGTTTTATGTAAATTTCCAAAGAGAGCTAAAGTGAGTGTACCAAATCAAATACAAAGAGAGAGAAAAAACAACAAAAAATCAATAAATCAATCCAAGTGTATCTGTCAGAAACCAATTAAATACAAATAATCAGAAAAATCCATTAGTTTATTTACTCAAATTGAAGACAGGTAAAGTGTTGATCAATGGAGTGAATGGAGGGATTTGGTTATTTATAATGTTAACACCCAATTTTTTTGCTTTTAGAATTTCGATAGCTTCTAATCTATTTAGGGTATAGCCATTATTTGACAAATGCAGAAAAGCGGTGTCTTCACTGACAAAAGTGTGGTCATGTTCTAAACAATGGTTTACCATTTCTGAGAAGATGGTTCTGTTTTTGAACGACAGTTTATGTTCTCCAATTCTTTTCAGGAATGTCCTACCTGTCTTCCCAATATAAGATGCATCACAGTCTTTGCAGTTAATTTTGTAGACACCACTCTTCTGCCAAATGTCAGTTTTGTCTTTACCATTTGAGAGTAGCTGTCCAATTTTGTTATGGGTGTAGTAAGCTGGTTTAATGTTGGCTGGCAAGATGCTTTTGATGAGTGTGGAAATTCCATCCAAATGAAGAAACCTTCTCCACTTGATTTCATCAGACGGTGCTTGCGAGAAGACCGAAACCGGTCACAACTCGTTATTTTTGTTTGTAACTAAATAAAAATAAATAAAGTAGAACTAAACAAAGTTTGTTATCATTTTTTAATAATTATAATTTTGTTGTTTAATATTTTGGACATATTTTTTTTCTTCATAATGATAGAATGATACAATGTCTAGAGAGTGTTTGAAAAATATTTTAGGTAATGTGAACAGTTTTCGAGATAATATGAAAAAACTGAAACTTGATAATTAATTTAATGCGCGCGGCAGTACTTCAGAGTGAATTGTCGCCGAACCCGCAGTAAGAAGGGAAACACGCATCCCGGTGAGGTAGGGCCCTTACAATTAACGATCACAATCTCAAGCTCTGCTACGCTGTATTTAAGTGTATCCACACAAAACATTACGCTGCAGTTTATCTCAGAGAAATGCGTGGATGGATGCAGTAGGGGTGAGGTAAGAGACTATAAGGTCTGCAAACAGTGCTGCTTTGAATTAACTAGGGTTTACGGCCAAATATTCGGATCCTGTTTTTTGCATCGCTGACCTTCTAATGTGAATTGTTCAACCCCACGAGCTGAGATCTGTGGAGAGCGTTTTAATTCAAAATCGTTCCTATCTAGGATATAATATATCTATATAATAATATATATATAATAATATATCTATATAATAATATATCTATATAATAATATATCTATATAATATATCTATCTATCTATATAATATAGCTATATGACATATTATGTCATATAGCTTTGCACTGCTCTTGCAGTTAATTGACTTTTTAGCTCAAGATTTATTTATATGATTCACTTCGATACTTTAAGTTGTCTTTCAAAGTTTCAAGTCGATTAGTTATCAATTTATAAGGTGAAAGATAGGTTTTTACCTTCCACCTTCAATTTTCGGGCAAAATGCAAACTCCATGTTATTCTAGATGCCTTAATGGAAGTAGACACAAACTTTATCTGGTATTTTAATGTCTGATGTTCAACGTTCGATAATAAATTGATGCCTTCGAAAAATAGTGTTAATCCACATAAGTACAAATCAATTGTATTGACACACAACAAATGTAACTAAGTTCCTGTTCTCATCAATAATCGTTAAGGATTTTTCAAAGTCAGGACATACCGAAAATGGTCGCAACGGATCAATACGGATCAAAATAGTATTTGTACCCCTGTTCCACTGTATTTATACCCCAAATCCACTGTGCAAAACGCTTCTGTCATATTTCACCGTTTTTACTTTCATCTTTCTAAAATCATTTTTTCTTCGTGTTTCATATCTATGTACATCCTTATTTTTGATAAAAACTTATTTAAATATCCAGGCAACATCTTATTTTCTAACTTATATACCTACAAACATCAGTGCACTCAACTTCAAATTCTCCTTGACATTTAACCATTTAATTCACTCAACATATATATAATTTTAGCGTCATACCTTTGATTAAAAATCACTCACATTGCTTTGTTTTGAAGTTTTTGGGATTTAGTTTGCATTATTTTTCATATAAATAAATTGAGTTTTTTCTTGATTATTTTATTCAATATGAAAAAGGTATAATTCTAGTAATTCTGATGTAGTAATCTATAACTCACTGCATTGAGCTGGTAAATAAGTAGTATTCAGAGTGAGGGATTATGTTGCTGTATGTGCTGTTGCTGTATGTGTTGATGGATGTCGTGGAAGAGGAAGACCGAGAAAGGTATGGATGGACCAAATTTTCGAAATAGCGAGTGAATGGGATATCCAGAGTCATAATAAAAGAAGAGCTTGTATGAAAAAGGTTATGACTGTGGATGAAATGAAAGAAGTATGCAAGGACAGGAAGAAGTGGCGGCTAATCTGCAATGCTGATTTGTAATGTTGATTTATTAGTTTGCTACATTTTTTGCATAAGAAATTTTTGACTTTTTTTGTATAGATTTCTATTTAAGGTTTTGTTATTTTTTATATTTAAATGTAATTTATTATTCATATTCCTTGACTTATAGGTTGGTATGAGGCTGACCACCCATACTGTAAAGAATGGTTCACTTTGCTAATGTCACCCCTGTTTCAGGAAAGGTCGGCAAAAGTTGTGGGGCTTATGTTCATTTGAGGTTTGAATTTTATTTGTAAGTACACAATCAGCATTTGTAAGCGCGAACTACACGTGTTTGTTTGTGGGCATACATCTGAGAGCTTTGAATGAATATATCCTTGCAACTTAGATTATAGATATTATCATTATAGACGTGCCATCTACCCGGGAACATCTATCTACATATATATAATTCTCGTGTCACAGTGTTTGTGGTCACACTCCTCCGAAACGGCTCGATGGATTTTTATGAACTTTTGTAAGCATACTTAATCGGTATGAAAATTGGCCAACAAGTAAATTTCATGCAGCTATATTATTAAAAAGAGCGTATACATATTTTTTGTTTAATTTTTTTATTATTATTTGACATTAAGCATGCAACCCATATGAAATTGTATCATTCCTACTCTCACTTTTTATATTTTAATCGCGATATTAGTATTTTCGTAGGAATAACACCTTCTTCATCTACCCAGCTCTATCTAGTTATATACAATTTTTGTGTCACATTGTTTGTGGTCACACTCCTCCGAAATGGTTTGACTGATTTTGAATGAAAGAAACCAGCTTAGTTTTAAATTTACAATATAAATTATAGCACGGCACTCGATATTTTCTATGCTTGGCTTTGCCGCTCAACAGTTTTAGACCATATTTTCAGAAAAGTGAAGATTAACCTAGAAATGAATAATGTGAAGTTTGTTGTACAATTTTGGATTTCATTTTTTTTTTGGTCATATTGTTGCGTAAAAGCCGCTTCTTTTATGCATAGAAATAATTGATTCCAAATTCCCAAATGGCTTGGTGAAACACGCCGGGTACAGCTAGTAATAATATGTAATTCTCACTAAGCCTGGATTAAATTATCGCATAAACACCTCGCAGTACATTGTAACCGGAAAATTAGCATACGTACCATTAATTACTTATGCATTGAATGATATAAAATGTAATGGAAAACAATAGTTTCTATTGGCACTTATCGAATGGATGAAATTAATGAATTTAAACAAAGTAGTTGATCGGCTCGTTTAAAAGTAAATTGGTATCACAAACTATCGTAGTATCTATAATAATAATCAGTTACAGATAAATATTGCATTAAAAACTCATATCCAATGCATGCCCATAAACAGATACGTGTAAGTTTGCGCTTACAAATGCTGAATGTGGTAATCCATTCTTTCAAAATGTCCCAACCATCTCATTGTGCTTTTTTGTACTTTCATTCTTAAATTTTCTTTTATATCACACTCGTTCATCTCCCAGTCAGTGTCTTTCCAGTCATTGCTCTCAGGTAAGCCATTTCAACCGTACATACTTTACTCAACTCACAATTGTTAACTGTCCCCTCTTTACTTCCATACAGCAATGTCTTACAAAACGTGACCCTGCAATAAGTTTACTGACATTTGATGGTCAATCTTTCTCCTTCATTGAGAAATGTGCAGGTCTCTTCGCGTGATTGTGGGCGTGGTCAAAGCAGTTGACCAATAGAAAGGTAGTTTTTTGACAACGCACGCTTCTCTGGCGTGGATTTATTTTCGTATGAAAATATAATTCATAGTTGAAAATAATTATTTCAAATGCTTAAACATAACAGTGTTTGAGATTCGTCAGGCTGCAATATTGTTGTATGTTTAGATGTGGTTTAGGAGCGGAGGCTCATCCTCTAATATTAAATGCACCTCTGAGATGAAACGAGCGCACTGGCTTGCATAATATCATACGTAAGATGCACTGATGCACCGCATTCCAGTCAAAGCAATCTGCACCCTACCTCGGGGTGGAAAATCACATTAATTGCGCTTTCAGCATACTGCTCCCGGGGTGCGGCTTAGCTTCCTTCATCAGTGCATCATCATTGCTCTCTTCCTTTAGTATAACCATACCATCAAGCCCAACAACCTTGGATTAGATCTTCACACTTCGCTACCTGTTTTTGGGTTTTTTCATTAATACTCCCCTCTTCAAACCCTCATGGTTTATTTTGTGAATCTGCTTCAGCTAACTTTGTCCACTGGTTTTCATCAACCGAACCATATCACCTAGTAACAACCTTACATGCAGAGTATATCTTCTTCGCCGTCTGTTTTCAACCGACTTCTATCTGTAACCTAAGTAGAAAAGGTAAATGACCATGAAGGGTTCGTATAAAATACATTTCCACAAGCAGACACGTATTAATTTGTGCTTTTACATGCCGCGGGTGTAGTAATAATAATAATATTAGGATGATTTATTTGGTGAGCGCTGTTTTTGTGTGTATCACACCTCAAGAGCCCCTTACAAACTAAGAAACCAAATCTCAAATGAACATAACCTCTGCAACTGAACTCTGCAACATAACCTCAGAACCTTTGCAACTCTCGACCTTCTTTTAAATTGAAATGACTTTGGCAAAGGAAAACTTTTTTTTCAGCATCAGTTAGCATTAGTCAACCATATGCCAATCAACAAGTTAAAAAACTCAGGACATTTAGCCTTAAAAGTGATTCAATATCTTCCCTTAAAAAAATAATTACGGAAATTCTGTACATTACGCTTTTTCAGTCAAGCCGAAATTTGAAAGCGTTCTTAAGATAAAATGTATTAGTTCGTTGTGTAGTGGATTGCTTTACTAATTACATCACTACGTCACAGCTTAGTTTCTACAACCAAGATTTTGTTATTGTAATTATTTGATCTTATTGCTGTAAGCATTGCTAGTTTCGCCTGTGATTCTGCAGGGAGGCCTATAAACTAGGATCGCTTTCCGCAGTCGGCTCCGTAGAATGCAGATGGCGGCAGCTGCAGGCTTACACCACAAATATTTTGATACGAATTCATTTCAGAGGCGAGCTCTCGACGTATGGACGTGTTACACATGCGCATGCATCATGTATGAGAGCGTGCGAATCATATGCATCGAGAGTTTGGCTATGCCGCACACGTATCTAGGCAGTACGGGTAACCGAACAATGGGAAAATCTATACTATGAGGTTTGGAAAGTGTGTCATCGAGAAAAAAGTGCATGCCTTGTCTGGCTTCATCTAGAATCTTTGTTTTTATGTGAATTATTTTCCAAGGAACTTTTGCAAGCTTCATATTTGCTACAAAATACCAACTAAACTCGACTCAACGTGTTTGATATTACAAAAAAAATTGTGACCGGTTTCGGCCTCTTGGCCATCCTCAAAGATGGCCAACAGGCCGAAACCGGTTACAACTCGTTATTTTTGTTTGTAACTAAATAAAAATAAAGAAAGTAGAACTAAACAAAGTTTCTTATCATTTTTTAATAATTAAAATGGAGTTCTACAATGTCTCCGCTAAAACTTTTCAAAAAAAAAAAAAATGTTCGATTTCCATCGGGCCCTTTGAGGAAAACTTTGATCTCAGTTTTACATAATATGGCATTGGGTCAATATTTATTAATAATTTTATAAAATAATTAGAAAACGATGTTTTCATTATAGTTTTTTCAGTAATTCAAAAGAATGTTGTAAAAACATTACTTCTCATAAATTTATTTAAAAAAAACTCAAGCAAGACCTTAATGTTTAAGAACTGTGCAAGCTGTTGTAAGAAAGCAAATGAATTTTACCTTGAGGGACGTTTCTGCAAATATATTATTCGACTTACAACCAGATAACTTAGATATCAAGCCAAGGCGTGTACCACTCAACTATTATAAATGCGTTATAGGTTCAACTCGCCACATGCGACCCCTTCGGCGATAACGCGGCAAAAAGTTACACTATATGTGTAGCTAAGTTGTGTTGCGTTAAAATTGCATTCAAAACCAAACTTCTCGCTCAGTACACGATAAAACCTCTTACCTCTAAACTTGCCAACCATAAAATGACACAAGTCAAATTTATGTAATTTATAACGAGCGTTGAAAAAGTGACGCCGCTTTGGCGTTAGGGGTGTCGACACCCATATAACATGTAAGCGACATTTATGGGCGCGAGATAAAACCTCCAGAGCGAACAGGTGGCGGGACGTGGGACACCTAATTTACTGTGGAAGGTCCTAAAGGATCCGCGTCACGAAAATTGCTGAAAACTTACGTAAAGGAAAAATAACGATCGGATTATGGCATGGAGGTATGATGTGTATTTTTTAAATTGATTTATATGTTTGCACAATAGCTATTCATTGTTGGGATACTTAAGATTTTTATATTGCTTCAGCGCATTATATTACTAAACTAACTGATAAATGTGGACCTTGACGTGGATAGCTCTGCTAAACGGAGCTTTATAAAAATGGTCCATTTTCATTGTTATCATTTGAACATACTCGTAATACAAACTTTAATTTCTAAAATGTGGCTGTAGTATTTTTTTTATGATTATAAAGCCATAAGTGTTGATAAAAGTCGTTAATTTATTCACAACTACCTATACAAAAATAAAAGTGTTCAAACATTCTAATTTACTCTCGACTTTAGAAAAATATTAAAAACCAAATCAAAAATTGAAAGCTTATGACAGATTCGGAAACAAAATAGATACAAAAAATTTAAAGCATACGTCACAATTTTTTCATATATTTTTTGTCACGACTCCATAATCTGTTCACTTTTAAAACTACAAAAGAATCTAGTGCTATTACTTCGTAGATCTTGAAAACGGGTCGATGCTTACAAGGTGTATATTTGAATAAACACTTTTATACGAGGAGGTTTTTTTTAAGGCAAGAACAAACAAAATTAATTACTAATTACACGCTTTTTTACGCAATGCTCCTTTCACATAAAACAGTGTCATAAATTCAAGCCTCCAAAGATAAACCCTTTTAAATTCATCTTTCATGCTCACAGACTTTCGTCTCTCTTGTTTCCAAAATTACAAAGGCCGTGATACAGTGATAAGTGCGAAAAGCAAAATAAATAATTACGCGAGGACTTGAGCTATACAAAAAAAAAAATAACACAAAAGACTTAAAACATTCGCATCGAGATAACATCAAAAAGTGTAACAAAAATTTAGCATTGTTTTTCTTTGAATAATTGTGGAAACTTTTCAACTTTCGGACGAGCGGACCATGACACAATGACAGATTAAATCAGTTGAAATTTAAAAGTTGTGAAAATGTGAAAAGATTTATTATTTTGAAGTTTGTACGAACAAAGAAAATCCTATTTGTTGGAGTAAATAATTGTATTTTTCTATTAAATGTGTAGGGTATTGCTTGTATTGTAAATTAAACATAGTATAGTAAAGATTGTTTCTTGAAAAAAAAATTTTTCATTTTTCTCACACAAAATATCGCATAATATTTCCACAAGTTTTGAAAATTAGACGCGCAAGTCAGCAACAGTTATAAGTACGCGTGCTTGGCTCTAAAGGCATGAAACCGACTACCATCTGCGATTCAAGAGATTGTCAATTTCAAGAGACATCTGTTTGCTGAATCTTTTGAGAAGCCATTGGAAAAGCAATGTCACTAAACGGCGCGGCGTCAATCAAAGAAGTCAACTGGTTCATCATCATCATAAGAAGTACCTTCGGAAAAATACATAATTATTATATTCATGAAATGTTTCACAGCAATATTAAATATTTTTAGATTTTTACTGTTCCGCGAGGCGTGGCCTGAACCTGTGTTGAAGTAAGCTTCACTTTTTTCTTGGCTGTACGAGCATTGCTTATTTTAACATCCATGCCCTTAATTTGTTTTAAACATTGCTCTTTTAACATTGATTTCCCGAATCCATAATGAAATAATACTCCAAGTTGTAACATATATTCTAGGAGCTTGTAAGCTATCTTACAGAAAACTTTGAATGAGGATGTATAGGTTCTACTATGCACTTATACTATTGCATCACTGCAACTTCTCGACTATTTTATTGCCCGGACAATTCACCGAACAACGTAGACAAGTTTTGTATGGAGCATCTGCGTCTTGCAAAGATTGCAACAGTCTCTAAAGATGCCTGGCTATAGACAAAATATATGTACGTCTATAAAAACGTTACACAAAAATAGCTCCGTAATTAAATTCCACTGTAAGCCTATTCACTAAGTCGAATAAAAGACATTCACAAATACGGTCAAAAGCTTAGTTGGTAAAATGCTTGCATTTTATGCCGAAAACTCGGACTCGAGTCCCACCGAGGGTGTCTGAAATGATTTCACGTTTCAGTGATTATTTCAAAACAAAAATAAAATACCAACCAGGTTACTCAGCCTTCACAGGAAATTAATAGCAGCCCCCTCGAGAAATGGGAAACCCTCCCTTCATCAGAAGCGGTTGGTGTAAGGCCGGCTCTCTTGCCTGTAAAATATAAACAGATTCCCCTTGCCACGTGCGACCCCTTCGGAGAAAACGCGGCAAGTAGTTACGCTTTCTGCAATTCGTCAACTGGTTTTAATCAAATGATAAAAATAATGGGTGGCAATATTTTCTTTACATAGCACATATACGTGGATACCACGCTGACCACATATACTGTAAAAATGTTCACGTTCATGAATGATGCCCCTATTTCAGGGACATTTTAAAAGAGATAAGAAAAGCTGTTTTTTTTATTTCTGGTTTCGGTTCTTCAGATTTTTAAAGTGCACTTGCAACATGTGTGAGTAGTGTAAAGTTCCCCCCCCCTAATGAAGAAATGAAAAAGACCGGATACTGTATTATAGGTGGTACAGGCGAACCAAAGGCCGTGCTCCTGCTGCCTCCATAACATTTAAATAATGAGTTCTCCATATGGCGAGATCTTCCCTCTCAGTGAGATTGTTGAAGATTCCTGGTGAATGATGTACTCCTAGTTGATGAAGAAAGATCAGAGATCTTGGAAGGTGGAAGTTCCCTCGCTGCCTCCTCGAAGGATCGTCGTAGTAGTTTTGGCCATTTGTGTGATCGTCTAGCTAAGGTTAGGACTCCTCGTCGTGTGGAAGATAATGAAACGGAACGTTGTGTAATTTTTTGTTTTACCGTTTCAAAATCTACTTTAGTGGCAAACCCAAATTCGTTATCGTTTGGTGTGGAACATACTCACTTTCTAACTAAATTGTAAATTCAAAATTATGATTAAAAAGCTTACGAGATTTACATTACATGAATTGTAAAATGACTACATGATATTAAAACCGATTTTAAAACAAGTGACTTTAATTTTTAATGGGATTTTGTATTCTGTGAAGTTACTAGAACCCGCTCTGGTAAGGTCACGGCGTATAGAAAAAACACGGCAGTCAACGTATTCAAAGGCGTATACAAAATGAGGAACAAGGAAAAGGGGGAACGCAAATCGCGAAGAGTTTCTTGATGTGTTAATTTTGTTAGTCTTTTTATTTGACAGATTACATAAATTTACAGAATAATAATATAATAACAATATGAATAAATTACATAGCGCCTAAATGTATTACGTATTATATATTTATAATAATATGCAAAATCTACCTCCACCCACCCCATAATTATTTTAATTAAAATCCCACCTCTAAGTAGAAAATCTGCCTGCTAGCTCCAATGGAGAAGCCAGTGGACTTGCGACCTCTGGAGTAGGGTTATTCGATCGAATTACAAGCTTAACGCTCCCCTTCTTCACCAAAGAAACGTCACAGGACTTTAGCACGCTAATTCTTGGCAAAAGGAAAGGAAGTCTTGTTACCAGCTTCGACTAAGTGTTACCCCACTGGGTCGGATATTTCAGCATTCCCGTTACCAAAACTTAACGCGCGCCTACTCCATACTCTATTCCAAGCTGCTTTTGTTAGGGAAGACAACTTCTAATTTACCCCATCATTCTACCAAAATTCGCAATACCATGGCACCGTCTGATACTCAGCAAGTCCGGCCAAGTAGACCCGACACAGATGCCAAAATAAAGAAAACCTGGCAAAACAATATTTGTGGAAATATCTACTCCATAACCTGTTCCTGGTACACCTCAATATCGGGAAAACCCGATATGGGTGAAAGACCCGAAGCACAGACTACGAAAGACCTTTCCACATCCCCATAAATAATGCCTTAACCAATCGAAATTCGAATGGTAGAAAAATAATTGTGCAAACCGCTTTACTCACGGACAGGAACACGCCACTGGTTTTAAGTTTGTATTAATTGTCGCGACATTAGTTATTTTTAGTGCAATCAGCCTAATTATTTTCTCCCGGCAGCATCTCAGGTCCATTCTCAGCTCCATCCTCACACAAACACCCACAAATCAAATATTAAACAGCAATTTTCAGATTTTATCTAGAAGAGACGCGTCACCTCCAGGAAACAGATCGAAACTGAATACAGCCCAGCAATGCGTCAAAGGACAGCTCAAGGTTTTTTTTATTAGGGTACCTCCTTTTTTTGTCTCAAGTTTCTAAGTGTCATAGAGATATATAATACTTTGTATAAAATTTTGGATGTATAAACGAATATAGATGGAGTCAGATCTTTACAGTAGGTACTAACTAACATTATTTTTTTCTTGTCAGAATTCATTTAATCTAAATAAATCTTTGCAACTGCGATTATAGATAAAAAGACTTTATTATGGGTGCAACTTATATGAGATTAAATCAAAGCACACAATGCACACAAAATATGGTTATTGCAATTTTCAATGTTTTCTGATAATGCACAAACTTCGTCTACATTTATTGACTTCAAAACTGCATTCGAATTTCGCTAGCTTACATTGTTTGTTTGCAGGTCACACAATCTCCTGCAGTTACAACAAATGCAATATTTGCATGGAAATAATTCCCATTTCTCGCGCCTTATCGCAGGACGTAATGGAAACTTCTTCAAAGTATAAGATTTCACTATTTGTAAACTATACAGTACCTGAAGTATAAAACTCACGTTAAATCTCAATCAGCTTTGTGAAAACAAAAACGCTCACGATTTGTTATTTCTTAGATTCTATGGATTTTCTGGTAAACGCTACAGTTTAGTTTCAACGTAAATTTGTATACTGTGGTGTGAGTCGGTAGAAACTCCATATTTCCCCTAGCGCCTTGACTACATGCAACCCGCGTTGCAGGTATTTCTTCTAAAGGATTCCTTTACTCCCTGGAGAAGTGGGAAATAGAGACCGGAAGTCTTAATCTTATTCGTTCGGCCTGGTTTCAACTTTTACAAAATATAATTAAATTAATCTTAAGTTCACCGTGGTTAACAGTAAAAACCAAAACCATGAATATATAATGCAGTTATTTCCTAAAATAGACAGGCACGTGAAAAGGAAAATCCATTTCAAAATTAAAAGTTTATCCCATTCCTTTTAAAGTACTTATTTTAAATTGACTGAAGTGCAAAAGGGGTCCCCAATCGAGCTTAAATTTTAAATTCTTAATCTGAATATCAAGTTTAAATGATTTCTACCATATTTTGCCTACCTATTAGACGCATATGCCTGTATGGGATGCAGGCCCCTGATAAATAGATAACGTTTAAATTGTTAAAAAATACACTTAAATTAAACTATATTTGATGGTAAAACTATCATTTGGACACCATTGTTATGACCCAGGTGTAGGAAAAATGGAGATAAATAAATAAATCTTATTGCTCTTTTTTGGAGACGATGCTTGATTTGTGTGTGATATCTTTGCAAATTTCGGTCAAGTTTCGGTAGTCGGGGCTATAGCCGCGGGGGCCCAAGAGGGCTGATCTTTCCAGCGTGTTTCAAATGGAACAACGTTGGTTCGATCCCCGCTTGGGTCACTTGACTTTAACTTTGACCCTGGTTCAACAGATGTTATTGGGTAACTATTATTTAATAATTCATTAATAATAAACAATAATGAATTATTAAATGATGATATTAATACCTGTTTCTGGCCAGGCAGAATAGGTTGGTGAATTGCATTCCTCTTCACAAATCTATTTTATAAAAAAAAAAAAAAAAAAAATGACGGTAACATAAATTTAACATATTTTGTGTGCAGAAGCAAAATTTGATTTTACGAACTTGCTACCGTACGACAGATTGGATCGGGTAATGTCGGAGGTATAAAGATTTGTCCTAAAGTCAAGTGTGAACACAGCACGGTTTGTAGATGCTTACTAAATGATGTCGAGCTCTCAGTGATTCCTGAGCACTAAGTCGCTCGAGTGGAAATTGATTAACCGAATAAGTAATTAAATACTACTGAAGATGCTATCAAAATACTACTGATGATGCTTTCATTAAATACCATTGGTATAACTGGCATTTAATACTAAAGATGCTTTAAAAATATTTCGGGACTCTTTCATTAAATAAAACTGATTATGCCATCATTAAATACTATTGTTGATGATTTCCTTAAATACAAATGTTCATGTTTTCGTTTAATACTATTGAAGATGTTATCATTAAAAACTATTGATGATGTTTTCATTATTAACTATTGATGATGACATCAAAAATACGACTAAAATCTATCTTTAATCTAAGTTGTTAAGATGTATTGACATTTTAAGGCTCACATATTATGCTGATACGCCACACTCAAGTAATGAAGGCCCTGGCGTTCGGCAAAACACCGGCCAACACAAATTTAGTCATAAATCTCAAGCACTTAAATAAAATAAAAATAAAACATTTTATGTCATTATTTGTCGCCCGGTGGGCAGAGAAGCTTGTAACCTGTAACTTGTACTGAAAAGAGAGAATCAAAACGAAAGTCAAAAATCCAAAAACCAAGTCTTCCTCATTTTTTAAGAGAGGGTATCAATGCATTAAATATAATCCTTAGTTTTTGGGCAATAACTTGATATGAAACTGACCCCAAAGTTGTACAAACACGGTTAATTTTTGTTCAATGACACCCCTGTTTCAGGGAAAGGCGGCAGAAGCAACAAGCATTGTGTTCATGTAAGGTTTGGTTTATTTTGTAAGTACACACGCAGCATGTACGAGCGTGAACTAAAAGGTGTATGTGTATGGGCGTACATTAAATTTAAGCCTTAAATGTCAATATGTCTTTGTCATGTAGATTGAAGCATATAGGTATTTTGTAGATTTTAATATATTTGCAGATCTGCGTACTTCAAGACATCACTTAGAATAAGAAACATTTCTTAGAAAAAAGGTTTGTTCTATTCTAACTCTCCCTTCCAGGAAAACCAAAGTAAATACGCTTATATACTAATTGATTATAGAACAAATAACGAGTACCTACGTAAGATGATACTGTTACAAATGTATAATTGTGTGTCTGTGTAAGTCTGTGAAGTTTCTAGATGGACTGTAGGCAAACGAATTATTGCAGTTGTATTTTTTCGATATTGTGTAAGTGCTTACTCGAATATTCTGGCGTGGTCTCACATGAGCCATAATAACTCTTATGCTCACTATAAATAGAAATACAGATGCTTTGAAGGAAAATTTGTATCTAAATCGTCGAGCTAAACAGTTAAAAGTAATCTTTGAATTCCTTCAAAAAATTGTAAACTAAACAGTTAAAAGTAACCTTATGTACGAACCGTATCTAAAAATAAATTTTGCACGATAAATAACCGCAATTTTTATTTAATTGAACCCAGTAAAATCATAATAATTATACATTTTCTTGGAGTCCCCATATAGTATGTAACGAAAACAATAAATCACACCACGTAGAAGTGTTTCAGCTAAATTACTGTGAACTCTAACTAAAGCAATTATTATTGACCGCAATTAGGAATTAGTGCAATCATATTTCAAGGCAAGTTGGTTACCAGAACAACGACAGTGGCGCCATCTAGTGGTCGCTTATCGAACCATTATAATATTAATCACTGCATCTCTGGGATTACCAGAAAATATCTTTCCAGGAAATTCAACCGTAATAATAATATGTAATCTATTATAAACTATAATCTAGAATCTAAGTTGAATAAAATTATACCATGTAAGATTCATACTCGTATGACATGCATTCTCAAAAGCAGACATGTTTAAGTTCGTACATACTAATGCTGCATGTAGACTGACATCACAATAACCTAATCTTAAATGAGCATAAGTCCTGCAGCTCTTGCCGACCTTCCCTGAAACAAGGGTGACATTGGCAAAATGTTTTTTTTTCAGTGTGGTTGTTCAGGCTAAGACCAACCTATAAGTCGAGGAACAGAGAATACTTTGAAATATTATAAGGAATATTATGTACAAGGTACCTATTTCGATATTGAAAATAAATTATGCTATTTTTAAAAATTGAAAGACAAACTATTTTTAAAAGTGGAATTTAATGTTACCCTGTAATTTAATGGTTTTTTAAAACACTGAAAAGTTATTATTACACCTTATGATGGTATGAGGATAGAAAATGTTCGTAATTGCTTGAAAAATAAAAAAAAACAATGAAAATAGACAATGTCGCAAAATAAGAATTACTTGATGGATCTTAAAATCTCTGTGAAACATCACCTGAATGCGCAATTTTATTATGTTACAAAAATACGTAATGATTTTATAAAAATAAATTAAACAAATCAAGAATATCTAATGATAAAAAGATGAGAACTTATATATTTCTCTCAATACATGAGATAAACGTTTCGTTTAATTTTCCGAAAAAAAAATGTTCTTCAACAATATAAAAAGATCAATTTTTTTTTATATGGATGTAAAAACGGCAACACAAAGGCAAAATATTCGAAGCGAAAAAAGTTGCGGTCCGTGTAGGAGTAGACTGAAACGAGTTTAATACAGTGTAAGGGGACATGTCAAAGGCACTGAGGTGTTTTCAAAAAGAAAGATAAAATCATTTTAATGCAATAAGTGTGCGACGAAAAAGGTCAAAGGACCGGACGGGTCGTTTATACCTGATAAAAATGATGTAAATCTTCAAAAGATGACAAATCTCGAATTCAAGAGATTTGTCTAGCCTTTCACATTCGAGATATATCACTCGCTCAAATGTTAGATATTGTCTAGTAGGAGGAAGATGGCTAGATGGAGTGATAGCAAATTATTATACGGGAGGAGTATGGCTCTTGAGGAAGGAGTTTGAGGAAGAAGAAGAAGAAGAAGAAGAAGAGAACACATTATTAGCGCTGGCAATGGTTAATTAAAGAGTGTTTTACTATGAACGTATGGGTTTCGTGTGTACGTGAGCCCAAGCACGCTGCGCTGGTTGGTGTGTGTGACGTCTCTGGTATAGTGTGGAACAATCCATTAAGTATCTACCATGTTCTTGAATGTGCAAGAGTCGTCTCTGCCGCACATATAAATGCGTGCAAAGATTCTGTGGGAGACACAGAGTCGCTTTGACCATTGTAACGCGCATTGCATTCTAAGGAACCATGGTCAGAATTTTCGAAGAAAAAAGTTTCTGTCATCATTATCTGGACGTAAATGTATTTAAACCACTATGGATATATTTTTTAATTGGCATTTTTTGTAAAATTCTCACTACAAATTTTAATACATAAATTTCAATTGAAAAATATTTCGAAGAGATAGCTTTGTAAATGGTATGCTGTTAAGCTTAGTTATAATTTAATTTAATACATCTTTGAAGTAAATTCCTTCACTCGAATCCTGCCACAGTTTCCATAATTTCAGAATAAAGTTCCACGGAATCTAGGCAAAGCATATTGTTGGATATTGAAATATTAAAATCCCATCCGAGGTGGGGCTCGTTACGCGCGCGATTACACTTCCAATCGTCTATGAAGCGCGCTCCCCCAGTCTCCACGAGCTCTCATGCAGGCAGGTGCGACTTCATGGAATCTGAGACAATGGAAACTGGGGAAATTAAAGCAATTCGCTTTATCACGAAGAGTGTCACCGGGATGATTATAGAAGAAAAATGCAAACGCAACTAAGCTACACATATAGTGTAACTTCTTGCCACGTTATCCCCAAAGGGTTTCGCATGTGGCGAGTGGAACCTATTTATTTTTACAGGTAAGGGGGCCGGCCTTATGCCCACCACTTCAGTTGAAGTGGGGGTTTCCCAGCTCCCGAGGGGGCTGGTACTCATTTCTTGTGAAGGTTGAGTAAACCTTGCCGGTATTTTATTATGGGGTTTGAAATAAACACCGAAAACGGGAAATCATTTCTGACACCCTCGATGGGATTCGAACCCGAGCTGACGGGGTAGAATGCAAGCACTCTACCAACTGAGCTATCGACCGTACAAGCGATGGAAATTATTCAAAAAATGATGCAACTATCGATTGCATTAGATTTTTTAAATATTTCAGAATAAATCTCTCATTATCGCGTTTTCATTTTTTTCTTAGCTCAAAATGTGTAGAATGTGATTCTTAAGATAATTTCATTGAAAAATCATCTTTAAACTGAATGGTGGACAAGTCAAACAAGCTCTGGGGGAACGATAAGTCACCAACGTCACACTTACAGTTTTCTAGGAAGGTACGAGTTGTTGGTTTGAATATTCGTTGAATTCAATAAGAAAATATAAATAATGGGAAAACCTTTTTACGTAAGGCGATTATATGATCAAGGTAGCATTAAGAAGCGTGAAGCCTGAAAATTTGTCGACAATTGTAAAGTCTCTCCTTTCTAATAGATTAACCTTTTAATAATATAAACACCTTTTCACTGACTTTATGTAATTACTTTAAATAACTTTTACTTAATTTACAATTAAAGTAGTAACCGGTTTGTTTCTTTACGCACTTTTTGTAAGTGGAATAAATTTATTTTAATAGGTGAGGGTGAATCTTGTTTGTGGTTCGATCAACATCAAATTTCAGATGATTCACTTTAAGGGTAATAAACGCGTTTTCTGAAAAGAAATTCAATATTTGCTCCAGGTGTAGAAAATATCACTTTTAGTAGTTCATTTATATGAGCTCATTATGACACGTGTTCGAGAGAACTTTACTTTTCGGCGACTGAAATCTTGAATTTTTACAAAAAAAATGAAACATTGGGTGTCTAATGCGTGTAATTTGACTTTTTTCAAAATATTGAACATATGAGTATGAAACAATTAAGGTAGACATGGCCAAGCAGACATGATGATGGGCCTGTCGTGTGTTTGAAAATAAACAACGTCAGTTTAATCCTGACCCTAAGTCTACAAAATCGGGTGATTACGATCTAATAATTCGATAAATTAAATGGATGAATTTATTCATTGATAACGTTTATACATATATCTGGCCAGCCGAAATCTACCTATATTATGTAAGTTGGTAAACTGCATTTTTCTTCACGGTTATATTTAAAAAAAAAAGAAAAAAAATCCTTTGTTTCCTACTAATTTTTGGTCATAATAAGCGTGAGATTTTTAATAACCAGAGTCCTAGTATAAAACATTACGTTAACTCCTCTCGATTGCGTAAAACGAAAAAATGTATGAAAAATAAATCACTCACTAGAAGTGCCATCTTATGTTTCATCCATTTTCTTTTAACGCACTCGAGGGTGACGAGGCTGACCACCCATACTGTAAAAAATGGTTCACTTTGCCAATGTCACCCCTGTTTCAGGGAATGTCGGCAAGAGTTGCAGGGCTTATGTTCATTTGAGGTTTGGATTTTATTTGTAAGTACACAATCAGCATTTGTAAGCGCGAACTACACGTGTTTGTTTGTGGGCATACATCTGAGAGCTTTGAATGAATATATCCTTGCAACTTAGATTATAGATTATAGATTATAGGGTAGGTTTTATACATGTGCTATGCTCGGTGAAATGCTTTCAGTACGTCATTAATTGGCGTGACTTGATTAATTGGCGTAAAGTATAAAAGCGCACCGCCTTGGATAAGCTATCATTATAAATGTTTCTCTCACATATTAGTTATGTCCTCTAATTGTTTATAATTGTTGTTTGTCTAATAATTGGTAACTGAGCTGGCGGAGGAACAAACAATAAAGATCGCATTAAAAACAATTGTCCCAAAATTCCGGGTTAATTTATTTTTATTAACATGAACTTTAACGACATAAGGAAGTGAAAAAACCATTGATTACACTATTACCAAAAATGAAAAATGCCATTTTTGCGTATATTTATTTTTCATAATTAATGTGGGTAAGTTGTAAAGATGTTTTAACATAAGATATTAAATTTACTTACGACATAAAAACCCTAAGTCTCGAATTAACAATAGTTCTGCAACTCGTGGCCACCTTTCTAGAAATAAGGATGACATTGGCAAAGTGAAATATTTTTTACAGTGAGGTAGATCAGCCTCATACCATCTTGCAAGTTAAGAGGTCAGCATTGATGTTGTGTGATACATTCCTAGAGATGTACACAAAATGAAAATGAGGTGCGCTCGTAAATTATCATAAACAAAATCAAGTCGTCACCCGGCCGGTTTGCTAAGGGAAAGGCAAACAAACCTTTTTTATAAGTTGCCAAGAACGGCAGTCCCATACAAGACTGGCGTTTGTTTGCCGAGAAATGGTTCCTAATTCAAAAATGTTCCGACCCTTTTCTCAAAAAGATTTTTGAGATTGAAAAATGAACAGTATTATTTAAAAAAAAAAGTACTTATCTCTATTAAGTCTCCCACAAAATATTCATATTTTTCACAAATCAGTTCTATTTTCTTTTTTTTGAGTCGATTTCCTCCTCGTTAACTATTAGACAAGTGTGGACAATTTTTAACTTAATAAAATTCTCTGAAATGGAGTTGGCCACTTTGTCTCCTCAGCTGTTTTTTTACATTTAGAAAAAAAAAACAGCTGCAACGTCTATGTTCTTTTAAATCTTTTTTTTTTCAATATGAGTATGGGTGATGAAATTTTCAATTCATCAGAATTACAATGCGGGTTTTATGGAAAAAAGACGTCCAATAAAATTAATATTCTTTATTACCATGTTAACACGTGTAAAAAAAATATGAGAATAAATTAGCTTTAAAAAAAGTCGTAAAAATGCAAAATTTCGCGAATTTGATTTATATGAATAAAATAAACAAATATAAATTAAAGTAATTTTTAATAAATACACTTGAATCAGCATACACAATATTGTGTCATTCTGGTCGCTATGGAAAAGGCATAAAAATATTTTGTTATTGTTTGTTAAGGACGGCTCATACAAAACTGACGTATGTTAGCCGAAAAAAAGGTTCCAAATTTTAAAATGTTCCAAACTCATTTAATTTAAAAGTGAGTATTTTAAACACTCCAATTTTTAATAAGTACTAGATTCTCATTATAATTACACATTTGGATACAGTCTCAGGGCATCCTTGGTTAACGCGCAATAATAATGTCTCCTGAAGACGTTGATCACGGTATTATCAAAACGTCAAAAATTAAGTATGTACTTAAGTCCTCCATGGGTATTTATTAAATTCAGTCTAAAATTAAAATTTTTAAATTTTAATTTATTTACACGATTGAAAAGTTCATCGGTACCATCAATAAATATTTTGGAACGAATTTCAATTCAATTCAATCTTTTGGACTTCGTTAAAATTTCGTATTTTAGCATCAAAATCTTCAAAATAAGAATAATGTTTTTTTGTATACTTTTAATTAGTACCCACCATGTTTGGTGGTACTACTAAGTTTCTGCCTGGTGTAAGCCTATCGCAATTAGCTAAAATAAATTGCCCGACTAATCTGTGAAGCACCTTGCCTTCCATTACTGCGAAATATATTATTCAATTAAAATACATCACTTGAAAAATCTTTAAATGCTTGTAGCTTTGGCTTGGAAAACGATAGCTTTTTATATCAAATCAGATGCGTCAACTATAGGATCAGTCTATACGTTAATCACAACTAATTTTAATGTATTTTAGCTTCTTATTTGATTCTAAAAATAACTGAATGAAAAATTATTGATTGTTTACAGTTTGTATGAATGAATTTACTTAATTTATCGATCTAATTACTTAGTCTAAGTTATTTGGAAAGGTCTGTACCTATACATTAGGACTTCAGCTTTTTACTATATGCGTTATACCCGATATAAATTTGTTGAAACTTTCGACCCCAAATTTGTGACTATCGACGCCTCAATTTAAACATTAGGCAAGTTTACAGAGGCTTTGATAATAATATCACAAAATGGCATGAATCAGGGGTGAACAAACCATAGACGATAATAAAGCTAACAATTCTTAGAAAATACGGGAATATCGAACTTTTGAAATTGGTGAATGAGACTACATACACTAGAATCACTTTTGTTCAAATTAAGAAAAAAAACTTTTTTCGAGTCACGAACTGTATAAATTGAGGAAGTAGATTGTTCTACGTTTCGTTGGAGCCATATGATAAATCACGAAGAAGAATTATAATTGTACGACAAACAAGTAGTGACATTATGAGATATTTACTAGCCATTAATTGACCGGGCTGTTTATGCATGGCAATGGAAAATAAAAAAAATGTATAGATCAAAATATGTAAATACTAGTATATTATGAGCACAATCAACTCAAAAAAAAACATTTGTTGAATCCAATGATTATACTTGGACCGGTCCGTAGTCCAGTGGCAGCACTTCGGACTCGTAAATGGAAGGTTGTGGATTCGGATCCCGGCGGAGCACAAAAAATATACCATTTAGGTATATTTCGAATGTGCTCTTCGCTGAGTTGAAAAATTCATAAACCTTTACCAAAGACCGGTCACTGAAAGGTCCATCCAACCTTACAACAACTGGGTCTTGCTTGAGATTTGGTGCTTTCTACAGCGACGACCAAGCTCGCAGAGGGCTCTTGAGGTGTGATACACACAAAAACAGCACTCACCAAATAAATTATCCTAATATTATTATTATTATTATACAATGATATATAGCTCTTAATTCTGTATGTTACTTTACACGTCCTCTCATCCAAATGCCAGATTGAGACTAGTGATTAGTAAGCGAAGTCTTTTTTTTTAAACTGTACCATCCATTGGGAAAGTCTGCTAACAATTTAATACGTACAGTGTAGGGTAGGTAGTTACTTGAATATGCTGGTACCAATACACTTTGGCAGTTGAAACCTACGAGAAGATTTTAGGGGATCGATGTACGTAAAAACCACTTTGATTAAATCGAGTTTGAGGCTTGTACCCTGTTCAAATTGAGCGACGGCCCAACATATTCGCTTAATTTGTTCTTAGGAGTCGAGATTCTCTTTTGGATAAGGAGAGAGGGTCTAACCAGTCTAGGGGAGGTCAATCAAGAGAACGGAGGGGGGGGATGGAGAGTATGACAACCAAGGCCCGGTAATTATGTCATTTATTTTGATACGGTTTGAGGGAGAGTGAGTCATGTGAGAAGCAAGTATTGATCCAAGATACGATTGATGTTTCTGACTTTTGCAAGATGTTTGGTTGTACGTTAGCTAATATTATATTACGTGTCTTATTAGAAAAAAATGACCCATTATGGCGACATATCTATATTCAAGACAACCACTCCGAAAGTAGCTCTCTAGTGACTCTTTATAATTTTTTTGCATTCCAAAATGACACAATGTGCAAATTATTTGAAGTGATTAGTTTCTTTGACTACTAACTTAAAGGTTCCAATTTTGAATCCTTTTTAAAGCTTACAAAAAATATTTTCAAAATTCAACAATACTTTCAGGTAAATTTTCAGTGACCAAAATTTCTAAACTTGTTAAAATATGTTTTCACTCTTACAGAAACTGAATACTTATTGAACTAGAACAAGGGTCAAACTTGAGGTGTAATACACACAAAAATTACGCTCATAAGAAATTACTATTAACTTAGAATGAACATTATCCAGAGTCATAATAAAAGAAGAGCCTGTATGAAAAAGATTATGACTCTGGAGGAAATGAAAGAATAAATGAAAGAAGTATTTAAGGACAGAAAGAAATGGCGGTTGATCTGTAATGTTGGCGGCTAGGGTTTGTTAAATTGGATTTTTTTTTCTGTTTTAGTTTTGATGTCTAATCTAATCTAATCTAATCTAAGCTGCAAAGATATATATATCATTTAAGATTTATATTAAATGCATTTCCACAAGCAGATATGTATAATTTCGCGCTAACACATGCCGCATGTGGATCTACAATATAAAAACACAATCTCAAATGAACATAAGCCTTGCAACTCTTGCCGTCCTTCCCTGAAACAGGGGTGACATTGGCAAAGTGAACCAATTTTTTTACAGTATGGGTGGTCAGCCGCATAACAACCTATAAGTCAAGGAACGTACATGACAAATTACATTTTTTAAATCAATAATTAACAATATATACATTGACATAAAAAACTAAATCACAAAACCAATTTTACTTTAACAAACCCCAGCCGCCAACATCACAGATCAACCGCCATTTCTTTCTATCCTTACATACTTCTTTCATTTCCTCCAGAGTCATAACCTTCTTCATACAAGCTCTTCTTTTATTATGACTCTGGATATTCCATTCATTCGCAATTTCGGATATTTGGTCCATCCATACCTTTCTCGGTCTTCCTCTACCACGACATCCATCTATTCTACCAACATATACTTTCTTCGTCAGTCTTTCCTCATTCATTCTCTCCATATGCCCAAACCATCTTAACAAACTTCTTTTAATCTTCACTTTCACACTTTCTCTTGCACCACATTCTTCTCTTACAAAATCATTCCTCACCCTGTCACTCCGTTTTTTCCCAATCATACTTCTTAGAAAGTCCATGTCCAGAGATATTATTATTTATTGATTTAAAAAATGTAATTTGTCGTGTATGTTCCTTGACTTATAGGTTGGTATGCGGCTGACCACCCATGCTGTAAAAATGGTTCCCTTTGCCAATGTCACCCCTGTCTCAGGGAAGGACGGCAAGGGTTGCAGGGTGTATGTCCATTTGAGATATGGTGTTGATGTTGTAGGTTCACATGCGGCATGTGCAAGCGCGAACTAGTACGTGTCTGGTTGTGAAAATGCATGTAATGTGAATCTCCAATGTAACATATCTTTGCAACTTAGATTAGATTAGATTAGAACATTTAAGAAATGCCTATTCATTTAGAATAGGCACTCTGACTCATTAAACTGCTAAGTGAGAAAAATAGAAGAGCATTCATGCAAAGAGTGACGAATGCTGAGGAGATGTATGGACAGAAATATGTGGAGACATTTCTACGGAAGGACTGGCTACCTCTAGCAAAAGTGCTACTGGATTTAACAACAAGTAGCTTTTTTTCATCCTTCTCAATTAATTCGTAGCTTTCTTTAAATAGATTTGTGAAGAGGAATTCAATGCAACAGCCTATTTTGCCTGACCAGTTGTCTTCATGCGAAACCAAAAGCTTGTGTGCATGCAATGACATCTGCTGAACCAGGGTGGAATTTATGGTCAAAGTGCCAGGCGTGATTCAAACCAAAGTTATTCTGTTCCAAATACGCTAGTCAAGAATCCCAACTTGATCCCTCGGCCACATTATGGAACTAAGCTTCACATGTAGTGTAACTTTTTGCCTGCGCTGTTGCCAAAAGGGTCACATACGGCGATTCGGGACCATTTATTTTTTCGGGTAAGGGGGCCGGCCTCACGCCAACCACTTCAGTGGAAGTTGAGATTTCTCTGCTCCCGAGGGGGCCGATTTTTATTTCTTATAAAGGCTGAGTACACCTTGTCGGTATTTATTCTAGGTTTGAAATAAACGCCGAAACGCGAAATCATTTCCGATACCGTCGGTGGGGATTGAACCCTTGCTCTCGTCATAGAATGCAAGCGTTCTACCAACTGAGCTTTTTTATGAACTTGGTCGTCGGTACAAAGCGCCAATTCTGAAGCAAGGCCCAATTGCTGAAAGGCTGGATGGACCTTTGCGACCGGTCTTTGGTAAAGGCAATGAATTTTCCAACTCGGCCAAGAGCAGTTTTGAAACTATAAATGCCATAACACTAACAAATTTCAAATCTTTCTGATAGCATGCATCAGGTTACCTGGTACTTGGTAATTAATGTCAGCATTGCCCCACAAGAGCCATTATTCCATCAATCTCTCGTCAAGCCGTCATGCCCTGCGCGCGCACAGCCGAACCTGTTGAGGAGCGTATGGAAATGCTGCGGTCTAGGCCGCCACGCAATATGCCAAGCATGGCCGCAAGAACGCGCGCTGTGGGAGACCAGCATCTGTTACCTGCTTACCTAACTAGCTGAGAATGCCTATAATATATTGTTACGATGGATTCGTTGTACGTGAGCCTAGGCACGCTGATTGCTGTGTGTGTGACGCCTCTGATACAGTGTATAACAACACTCTGGAACCATCCATTATGGAAGTATCTAACATGTTCTGGAACACGCAAGAATCATCTCTGCTGCACATATAAATACGAGCAAAGATTTTCCGAATAGATCATTTTAGATAGAATTAGACAAAATATCAGAACTAAAACGTTTTCCCTTTGGTTGGTGTAGCTTAGATGATAGGTAGGGTGGCGTTGAAGTTGAAAAAATATCTGGCATAGCTGCCGTACAAAATAAACTAAATGAAGTTCTTTTCTTATTTTATTTTAGTGTTTTTTTCCCACTGCATGCAACAATTTGAAAAATCTTTTTATCTTCTTGAATAAAAAATAAAATGGTTATTCCTAATAAAGACCGTGATAACTTTCAGATTGAGCTAGTACTTTGAGATTCCATGGATAAAATCAATACTTGCAAAAAAAAACTCATGACTTTGTGATTTCAGCAAATATTTCTAAACGGTGCTTTGCGCACGGTCCACCGGTCTATCCCTTCATTAATTCACGCATAATCAATTCATAATACCACTCCATCCCTTCGACTATACATTAAACTATTAATCTTGCAAGGAATAACAATTATTTTTAAAGATCCACCGAAGGGATCTCTCAGCCGGAATAGGGTAAAGGGGAGAGTGAATGGTTCGCTGAGCCAGACCGCGCCGGTCAACCGTGCAATTAGCAATGGTCGCTGTAGGGTGGCGGGAACAGTGCTTGGACCCACTCCGAGAGTCAGTGCGGCCTCGACCCATCACACACACTTCTACTGTATCCCATGTGTAAAACTCTTATGGTTCTATAATCTATGTTGCAAAGATATATAAACATTCAAAACTCATATTAAATGCATGCCCACAAACAAAAATGGCAAATGTCAGATAACAAAATTTACGTACTGGATTTATTTTTAGTTTCAGCTTGACGGTGAAAGCAAGATAGTTGTATAGTTTTGGTTGAATTTGGGCTCAATTTCAAAATGTGTTGTCTATAATCTTTAATCTAAGTTGCAAAGATATATTGACATTCAAAACTCATATCAAATGCATGCCCACAAACAGACAAGTATAATTTCACACTTACAAATGCTGAATGTGAAGGTACTTACAAATTAAAATCCAAACCTCAGATGAACATAAGCCCTGCAATTTTTGCTGACTTTCCTGAAACAGGTGGAAAATTACCGGAAGGTACTAAAAACTTTCAATTAGGATGAAATGAAGGGATGAATTAGTGAAGGATACAGAAGCGCTATTCTGCTAAATATCTTACACTTTGGATAACCATACAAGTCTGGAATGCTTGCGCTTGCGAAAGAACTCCATAGATAATAAAATCACAGAACATCTTATTTTAGGATACGAATCGCCAGCTCGTCACCTTAAGGTCGTAAGAAATTTAGCAGAATAGCGCTTCAGGTCAGTTTTTACAAGTTGTCATCTAGACAGCGACGTGGAGGACTAGCGGTATTAGAGGCAGAGGTTGAAAGTTTGCCAAGAATCGAATAGGGCTGTAGTGTTATTGCAGAAAAAGAATATGTTCTCTTTATTCTAGAATGGTAAATGGTTTATTTGATTTTATCAGAAAGTTGCGGAAACGAAAAAAAAAATGCGGTTTTCTTTTTTAAATTTCATTTTCATAAATACCCATGAAACAGTTTAGGGGTTTGAAATGATTGATAAAGTCTTGTTAATCCCACATTTTTTCAACTTGGCTTGTCGATAAATTATCACTGTTGCTTTTTATAATTTCACTGAAAATTTGGCTTGGTAAGAAATTGCATATATTTTGCGTGATACCCAGACTGCACCCATTATACAAGTAAAAAAGCATTTCAAGCTGACTTAAAACACATTTCGAAATTGAGAAAAAACGTCTTTTGAAAATAGCCTTAAACAATTTAAACGTCAATTTGACAGCTTATATTACTTAAATAGTGCTGTCAGCGTGACACAACGGTAATACGTTTTCTCAGCAAGAACCTACATATCTGTTGTAGTACTCTGGTTTACCTTCAAAATGAAAATCTGACATTTTACTTGAAAAGTTGCTGTATTTGTATAAATGCGAATTGGCACTAGTTTTAAAATTATTAGTCATTAGTATGTGTAATGGGTCGGGATCGGACTGACTCATGGAGTACACTGCTCGGACAGCAAAAGCGGACAACCCTATACCGGGACCGGACATGAAATAAACTCGCCTGAGCAGTCAGCATTCCGAAAATACCAAGTTTTATTTATATACCTATTCCTTTGAATAGTACTGTAGTCTTGAATAAATACATCTTTCAATATGTTAGCAATAAGTTGTTTTTAGTGAAAACAAAGGAATTTGTGTTCTAAAATAATTTAATACATTCCATAAAACAGGGATGATGATATGATCTATTATTTAAATTGCAAAGATAAACATACATTTAAGATTTATATTAAATGTATTTTCACAAGCATACACGTTTAAAACCTGCTACATGTGAACCTCCAATATAAAACCCGATCTCAAATGAGGGGCTGATTAAACGAGACCATCCTATTTGACAACAACCTGAGGAAACGGTTTGGCAGAAACACAAAATTCTTCTTTTCTACATCAGTATATTTTTATTGAACAATGCCATGAATCTTCACTAAAAAGACACAAGAAAACGAATGCTTTATGTTCAATTACTCAAAACTGTTTCTTATAGTGTCGGGATTATTTTATTTTTTGTTGATTGATAATGAAAACAAAATAATAAAAAACATTTTTACACCGGTAAGAAAGGTTATTAATATTAATTTTATTAATTTTAAATCATGAATGAATCATAGAATTAAATAAAATGTCTCTATTGTTGGTAAATAACACAACAATTCAGATTGTAACAGGACATCATTACTAGTATTATTTGTATTAAACATCCAATAGCTTTTCAATTACAAACTTTTCCAGCATTCCCTATTATTTTATTTTCTTTAGAAAAAGTCCTTTACAATTTAATTTGATCCGCTTTGAAATATAAGGTACTCAATTAAAACAAATTTGCTATTGTAACCAAGGACAATCTCAAATTCGCTTAGGTCCCATTATTTTATAAGAGAAGCGGGCCATTTTTACAGGTAGAAAGTTCGCTTTATTTATCTTTGTGAAGACTGTAAACAAATTACATCATTTGAAATTGTATTCAGAAATAATACCGTTGAATATTTTGATTCCCGTATCGAACGGCACAATTTATTGCGACTCCAAAAGTGTTATTCACAAAGCATTTGACTCATTGATGATTCACGTATCATCTTTTTTAACGGAAAATTTACTTTGGTCATGAGTTTGCTTTGGGTATAGCACGGTAACAGTCTCATTCATAGATGACTACTTAAAGTTATATTCTATTTTCTGAACCAAGATATTCATAACATTGAAAGGGGGATGTTGGGAATCAGCCTCAAGGCCAGGGTTTTCAACGAGGAAATCCGCACAGAGTCACAGGTGTTTTACAAAGTATGACCTGTCTAAAGGACGTTAAGAAGAACACATCGCAAAACAGGTGCATGGCAAGTGGCTGAAAAGGATCTGGTCTGAATTATGATAATTTACATTAAAAGAAGAAGAAGACGATTCTGACGTCTAATATCATTTTATCTAACAACTAAAAATATAAAAGAGAAAGAAGACTTGTGTGACGTCTTATGTCATTTTTTAGTTGCAAAAACACTCTTGTGTACTGACCATCCACCTGTCAACATGTGTTTGCGGCAGTGAGCCAAATAAATGGCGTGTTGAAAATACATCTAGTTTGATTTCTGCGAGTTGTAATCCTCTCCACTTTTGCCCAGGATTCCTCTCTTCCCTACCATCCTTTCTTATTCCTACATCCGAACCATTTTTAAACCAGGATTTTCCAATACCAGCTCAAGATGGCTACCCGTGGAGTAGGGAAACTGTAACTGAGGTGGCTAGACGACATCAAAGGTACTATGGATCGAGAAAGGCTGAACTCAGCTGTAAGTACAAAGGTATTGGGATGATAGGATGAGGTCTAGGTTCAAAACTTTACAAAGAAAGGCTGAAGAAGAAGGAAGAAGATATACGATAAATCGTAAATTAACCTTATTTCTACATTTATAGAAAGATAGATGCTTATTGCATAAATTTTAATGTATTTTGTTTCTTTAATATTTATTAATATTCCAATGTTATTGATTTATCTCAAAGTGTGCGCGTGATCACTTAACCCAGATACAGCAATCCAAATAAAATTAATGCTTTCATAATCATGCAAATAAATTCATCAAATTCCAGAGTTGGATTACCCTCTTCTCCTTCAAATACAACCACTTCAAATAATTTATAAAAGCATCTTGTTAATCCGTTAAATACAAAACTCTGATTTACTTGAAATATAAAATGGATAAACAAAAATATTCAGAGAATTGCCAACAAAGAAATAATTAAATTATTCATTTCTAATAATCGAATGCTAAAAATACTGCTGTGCTCCAATTTTACCCGTAAAAAATATGTAAAATTTCAAAAAAACATCATGAATCTAATCGCAAAGATATTTGGACATTTAAGGCTCATATTTATAATGAATGCTTAGTAATTAATTGAGATTAACCGTTGAAGTAAAAAAAAACATAAAAATTAAGAACCAAACAACCAGTTGGTACACGGAATATTAAAGCAAGTAAAAAAACATCAGTTTAATATCACACAAAATGGTAATTTTAAGTAAATTGGCGTTTTTTTTTAAGATACCTTTGTTTTCTTTATAAAATAACTTCAAATTTATTTACACCAAATATTTTTATTTAACAAAAATGGTTGACGCTTACGAACCGTTTTACATTCAAATTAAATTTTAAGATGTCATAATAAATAGTTTTAATCATGGTTTGTTACCATGTCAAAATAAAAACAATAATTAAATAAATTTCAGATCAGTAATTTCAATTAAATTATTGGTAAAATGTTTCGGGATTTGACCGTGAGACTGAGAAAGATTGACGTGTGTTTGTGTGGGAGATTTTTTTGGGGAATTTTACTGAAAAATAAATGTGGGAAATCCTACCTGAGCTTGACCTCGGATGTCCTTGAGCCCAGGGGATAGCGCTCGTGCCGCGGAAGCAAACATTGCTCCTCGCTGCTTTATTTCAGCCCAAGCTCCTGAGGGCATTTTTACTCGGTCTTACTATGCAATTATTTTTTTTTTGTTTAAATAGCAAAGTCGGTGATTTGTACCATAAAACAAACATTGTTATAATTCAATCATCTACCGTAGAATAGATGGATGCCGTGGTAGAGGAAGACCTAGAAAGGTATGGATGGACCAAATTCCTGAAAAAGAAAATGAATGAGATATCCAGAGTCATAATAAAAGGAGAGCTTGTATGGAAAAGATTATGACTCTGGATGAAATGAAAGAAGTATGTCAGGACCGAAAAAAATGTCAGCTGATTTAATCTTTGAAGTTTTCAATTTTCGTTTTAATAGATCTTTTGTAGATTTTGGTATTTTTCATGTTTATATCTTTTGGTGATTGTTCATTATTGTTCATATTCATTTTAGATTGGGTTATTTTCGTAGTAAGTCTTGTGGAATTGCATTTAATTATGATGATGATGATGATGATTTGTAGAGCGCCGTTTCGTGACTACAGCTGTCTCTGCAAGGGCTCATTTTTAATCCACACACATTCATGTCGTTCTTTTTTTGACAAAAAAGCTGTTGTGAAACATTAGCGCTTCAAGCTCTGACATCGTTAATGAATTCAGAAAATAAAAATAAGTAAGTATGTTGAAACCACCTTGAATTTATTTCAGTAGTTTTTTGGGGAAATAAATATCCACAAAAAACAAAGCTTTTCAATGTAAAGTTTCATTAAAATCCTTGAAAGTGATTTTGAAAATAAAATTACAGTGGCAATTTTATGAAAATAAAATTGAAATTTGAATTGATTTATAATACAAGCTGAAAGTTTTATTTTATCTCATAGAACCTCATTTACTATTCAGTATAAAATGGAAAAAACGAAATTTTACTTCGCATACTTTTATTACTTTGATAAAAAAAAATGAAATTGGAAAAGTGGAAATAATTCCTAAGATATTCCATATGTGTTCATAAATTTTCTCGGAGCACATCCCACTCGATTGTTTTTGTTGCAAAGTTTTGATTTTCTTCGAGTAGTATGAAGTATTATTATTCTTATTTCAGACTTGTGCGGATTAATCAATGTCATTCCTAGCACAATACCCTTTCAGCTTAACTCTTTGGCCGGCCACACACTGGATGAACAATCGTGACGAACGCTCTCTTAAAAATATAATTCGGACAAAGTGTTCACAGTTCACATGGAAAATATTTTTAAGATGGCTAGGCTAACAAAAAGTGCCGAGGTAATATTCTAATGGTTATCGACTTACGCGAATTATCGAAAGGTAATATGTGCATTGTGAAGCTTACACGTGATGCGCTTTGAAAGGCAAAGCCAATGCAACTTTTCTACTAGAAAACCGGTGTGGTCATAATTTTAAACCTGCAATTAATTAAAGTCTATACTTACATTAATGTTTGTTGTTTTTACCAGTAAAAAGGTCCTCGGTTTGACCTTTTGAGCAATTCTTTATGAACAATTCCTTGAAGTTCTAATTTTATTTTGATACCAGTAAATGAAGTTTCTCCAGTCGGACATCAAACGATAGATTATTTGAGACTAAGAATACAAAAAACGAGTGTATAATCTTTTTTATTTGATTTGTTTTGTTAGCGTGATGAAAAATCCCAAAATAATAAACATTATTAAAATAATGGGTAAAAATATGTGACAAAAACCATTAAAAAAAACATCAATCGTTGAGGCGTATTTTTGTACCTAACGGAATTTAAATTTGGACATCGAAGTTATTAATTTTTCTTTTTTTGGCTTTGTTTTTGAGAACCAAACCAGTCAGTTTTAGATGGCAATTCCCAAAACATATATACTTTTTTAAATAATGCTCGTTGAAACTTGTCATGAGTGTGCGCCTTCACTCGGCACTACGAGCGTTTCATTTCCCATACATCAATCTAAGGAGGAAATCTGAAAAATGTTATTTTGAAATGGGTTTTGTTTTTTACATTTTTCTGGATCGACTGCTGGAATACACACTTGCGTTTATTTTGTATGAATAAAACAATACTGGAACTGAGAAAAGGGGTTGTCGCCAGAGGAAACTGCTTTCGCTGTATTTTCCTATAATGCTCGTATTTATCAACATACAAATATTGATCTTGTAGTATAAAGCAATTGTTTACCGTCATTTATTTAATATCAGCCATTTTGCTATTCGTTATTTAAAATACATACAAAACTCAACATTTAAACAAATATTTGAAATATGTAAGTAGATTCTGCGCATTTTCAATGGAATGAATAGTTTATCATCAAGCATATTGTTTGAGCTCAATAATTGAGTTTCTTCATCACTAAAAAAATAAGATAAAATATGTGTAATGATCGAAGTTACAAAGATATATTACATTTAAGAATAATATTATATGCATTCTTACAAGCAGACACTTACAAGTTCGCGCTAAAATGACCGCATATTGTGGTCTTACAAAATAAAAGCCCAATCAATTTAAGCCCTGCAACTATTACTGGCCTTCCCTGAAACAGTGGTGACATTGACAATATAATTTTTTGTTAAGGTTTACAAACATTTTAAGTAAGAAGTCGAAACTAACTTTGTACAAAACAAATAGTTCAATTTTCACATTTTATTTGAGTTAAATTGCCTAAGCGTTATCGGACTTAATCCTTCTACTTTCAGAAGTTGTTTTTATGTTTTTATGAATATTTAAAAATAAATTTCCACTCCTAATAAAAATAAACTAATTTCAGCCAAAGAATTAAGCTAACAACAAAACGGAAAATAAAAATAAATAATACTGGACAAGCATAAACTTACTTCACAAGCGGTAAACATTTCCGTTATGAGATTATTTATTTTGAAAGTATTTTCCTTGTTTCTTTTTTTTACATAATCCACATAGCTTAATGCGTGCAGGATTTTAAGGCTTTTATACTAAAGAGCTAAAGACACCGCAACGACGACACGTCGGGCCCAAAAATTGAGTTAATAATAATCGTTTCGAGGCCCGGTGGCGCACTGGCACAATTAACATAAATTCACAGGTGTTTACTTATTCAGGGCTGAGTGCTGCTCCCCTTCCTCCCCATACCTCCACTCAGTCCCACCCCCAAGCCCCACCCTTTCACTGGAGGTGCCCCCTCACCACCCGCTGCCCTTCAAAGTTTTTTTTTTATTACAGGTACCGAGATGTGTGCTTGAGAATATAAGAGAGTGATTGTTTTGGCTTCGTATCCCGAGTTTGAACAATAATAAAATAAAATAAAAAAAAAACAAAAAACAAATCAAGTATGGGTGCGACATAATATAACACCGATACATATCTTGTACCTATTTTCATTTAAAGCGATATTTGAGCCTTTTTAAATGGCGGCACTACTTGTGATAATTTTTTCCAAAAAATATATACATTGTCGGCTATCCGTTATGAATGCTATCCTACATAAAATTTTCCGTTCTTTCTAATGCGCTCACGTGGCGCTCACTCTCATGGCTCCACGATGACTTTTTTTATTTTAATGCCCAAGCAATAAACTGCGTCTACGAAGTATGGTTTTGGTGTAACCAACAGAAGTTTTGGCCGTTTTATCTCTTATAGGCGCTTGTGACATAAAAAATCGTAAAACAACGTAATACCACATTAATAATAATCCCAATAAATGCCTTCATTTTTTTAAATTTTAGAGCAGTTTAAATTTTTACGATATGATAAAAAAAAAAAAAGTAATATCCATTTTTCTGCAATTTCTTACTTTAAACTGCTCTCCTGAACAATTTAGTTTTTTTTGCTTATGCCGTATATCCTGTTAACCGGCGATATGCACAGTTTAAAAACACACTTCGATCAAACATAGTCAATAGTCTTTTACTTCGTTTTCGCTGGAAATGCCCCAAGTCTAGTCAAGTAAGTATTTGGTGCTGATTTTTCTCATTTTGAGTTAATTAGTGGTGACATTTTTATACTGTTCATATCTTGTGTGTACCTACGATCATCATGTTACATTATTCTTCCTCTGGATGGTTGTCGAAGAAGATTCACACTTTGCTTGGTTATGCACAAGGTATTCAGAAGCCTAAACTGAAAAAAAAATGACATTGTACATTTACCAATATGTGATTCCGCAAAATATATTTTTACTAGAAGCATTGAATACGATGTCTAAATTTTCTCTCCGGGCTTTGGCAGTTGCGTATGAAGTTTCCGGCATGCTCGCACGAGGCGGGGGTGAAACGTCCGCCCGCCTCTGCTCTCTTTGCTAATGAATACATTAGGCTCTTGCGAGACGTTGGCGGTGCGGTGTATGACATTTGACGAGAGACTTCCACCGCGGAGGTACCACATCAGGAAAATTATACAAAACATTGTGTGTTTGCGTGTGTGTGCTTTCTCGGGGGGCACATTGTTCAAACATGAATTCGATTTTTAAAAAGAAGTTTATTTTTTTAAGAAATCCTGTGCGGGTGACTCCCTAGATTTCAGATATTCTAGTGGTCTGAGACATTTGTTGTAGTGCGGCAGAGGTGTTTACGAGCTTGGTAGTCGCTACAAAGTGAAAATACTTAATCATGACCCAGTTGCTGTAAGGCTGGATGGACCTTTAGTGATCGGTCTTTGGTAATGGTTTTATCAATTTTTCAACGCAGCAAAGAGCATATTTGAAAATTTAAATGGTATATTTTTTGTGCTCTGCCGGGATTCGAACCCAAAACTTTCCATTTACGAGTCCGAAGTGTTGCCATTGAACTACGGACCGGTCTTGAAAAACTCCAATTTGTTTAAACAAGTTAAGCTTCATCCAGTCATCCGAACTTTGACTGCATCCATTTGTTGTATATCATCCGACCATCTTACGTTATCAATAGTTTTACATTTTTAACGATAGAAAAGTGGACCACTTAGAAGAATTGTATTTTTTTCTTTGAAGAGAATGAAAAATTCTAATGCAGGAACTTATTTTTTCCATACAAGGTACATCAATTAAAAAAATATTTTTTTTTTTAATAAAACACAATTTTCTTACAAAATATTGCTTGTCTTTCTCACTTGGCTCTTCAGTTGTTTAAGCGAAATGTATTTTTATTTTTGTATGTGGAATAAAAGCTTGAAATAAAACGATTCCCAGCGCAGAACTGTCGGCAGAGAAAAATAATGATTCCGTCTGATATTTATTTCCTTTTGAAGAAAACTATGAAAATAAACACAATATTCTTATACGGGCCTCGTGAATAGGAAAATGGAATAGCGCAGTTTTTTTTCTTTTACTCGTTTCGAAATAAATTCATCGGAAATTGTATCACGATGTAAAGAAATGAGAATACAAATTTGCATTGTGTAATTGCTACCTTTTGATAAGATTATAATAGACTAGATACTTTTAACAGAATATAAAATATGAAGATTATTGTAAAGTTATTTTCCGGGATCTAGGCCCCTAGTACAAAGCAGTGCTAAATCTCACTGAGATTGCGTAAATCGGAAAAAAATGTTTGAAGAATAAATCACTCTCTAGAAGAGCTATTGTACGAGTATGTGTAATAAGTATTAGATTTACGTAGTGAGATTAACGCGATGTATTTTACTCAGGAAACTGTTATTGTAGACCATCGGAGCTGGAGCTTCCAGATATTTTTCCCATATTTTTTTGAAGTTGTTATGTAACTGTCAGGTCTTATTAACTGGAAAACAACGCAACATTTACTTATTTTCTCATTAATTTTGATAGTGATTGAGATTTTAATTATTTGTTGTACATTTGGAGCAAAACACATTAATGATATTTTTATTGTAGACTTTGAACAGCAATTCTTCTTCTTTTTCGATGGCCCTACAGCTCATATCTCCCCTTGGCCTGCATCAGCGTTCGCCTCCAACTCCTCCTGTCTACCGCTGCGGCTTTCCAGTTTGTCACCTGCAGTAGTTGGTTTGCGTCCTTCCTCACCTCATCCTCCCATCTCAGCCTAGGTCTGCCAACTCTTCTTTTCTCACCCGGATGTCTCTCAAGAATCCTTTTTGGTGCCCGTGAAGACAGCTCTCTCTGCACATGTCCAGCCCATCTTAGCCTGTTTAATTTAACATGTACAGAGAGCCTCATAGATGTTAAATAGCCCTTCGTCGGATCGTATTCTCCAGGTTTCACCATCATTCACGGGTAGGATTTTCCTTAGGACTCTCCTCTCAAATCTCTCACCAATTAATTTACAAAAATTTAAAAAATAAAAAGCATTTTTTGGCTATTCTGAAAATATTTGAACTATGACAGTTAAGTCAAAATCATTTTTGATTTATGCTTTGGTACAAAAAGTATATATTTCTAAGATTATTCACAATTATTTATTTTGCCTGAGAGAGGTGGCTTGTACCTAAAAACTGGTATCAAACAGTGCATACACGGTAGAAGTATTGGATACACCCAGGGGCGGAACAAAACGCCAACAATCAACTTTAATTAACCTCTGTGTGCCGGTACTGGGCGGACACACAACGCGCCGCTACTGTGGTGATACTCTAGAAAGGGGAATCGGGTGTAATAACTGGTATAACAATTAGTAACTTGTTGCAAATTACTGCTGAGTCATGGCACGCCTCTGACCTAGAGGTTCTTATTTCGGTGCGATTGCTTAGTAACCTAAAGAGTACACATTAATTCACTTGTTTTTTTTTTCATGATCATCTATGTATGTATGTGCAATGGATCATTTGACATATTTATTCGGAATGAGTGTGGGTTAAATTTGAAGATACCCCTTTCGTTGCAAATTTCTTCGCATTAAAGCAAATGTTGTGTTTTTACTAATATTCTCATTGATTTTATGGGAAATTGAGATGGAAAGAAGACTTCTAACCAAGGTGAAATGAATAAATCTAGGATGCTGAAATTGGGCGTTGCGCAAGGAGGGAGGTAAGTTTATTATAGTTTTGGATAATAAAGGTATACCGTATATGAGGCGATGTCAAATTGCGCTTATTTCAGTAAAGAGGATATTCAAAATAAAAAGTCTGAGAGTATTAGATACATTAGTCGGAAGTGTATTTGTTATTTAGCGCATCCCTGCTGATGTCGCGAGGAGCTAATACCTCACGTGACATGAAGCTCCGCTCTTACCTGTGACCTCGTAGTTAAGTATTCACTATTGGAGCTGCTACGTGATCGTTACGGGTGCATTTGTGCTGATATTTGCATTACTTCTTACAGAAGTCAATCATTCATTAACATCGATACAATTTTGTGATTGACTTATAAAAAAAAAAAAATGGATTATCATCCCTAACCATTAAACTAACTTGCATCTTTTATGGCAATGTATAAACTTGTATATTATCACGTGTAATGTAGCCAGCTCTACGCCAACCAATTCGTTTAAAGGGAAATTTTCCTTGTTTTTAAAGTACTAGATTTTCATTTCGCGAAAGATCTTTGAAGATCTTGAATTTATCATCGAATAATGCCTTAAACTTAATAGGTTATCTGAAAAAAGATCTCATCAAAAATCTAACCTTTTCTTTTGAAGAAGTCATCTTACACTAACTTTATAAATTATTCATGAATGTTGAGGATAAATTTCTAAAATTAATAAACTTACTTATTTAACTATTAATATGGGTACAAAAATATTATCCATCTCCTTTTTATACGCGGACTAAAACACATTACAATAGACTTAATAAAATACGCAGAAAAAACCTTTTACGTGAAACTAAAAGCTTGGGTAAGACTTTGACTTATTTTTGGAAAACATATCTATTCCAAAGAAAAACATATCGCAATGCTAAATGTGTATTTAGCTCAGCCATTGTGAAGCAAAAAAAATATATCTTTATTTGCTGTCTATTTTAGTAGTCGTAACCAATTCTATTATATTTTATAAAATCTTTTTTTTATTTTGTTGATTTTCGTGCATCAAGTACTTTTCAGTTTTCTTATGATGTTTTCTTTAGCCACGAGTATACGTGATACGGCTTTTACCATTTGCGGAATTCAATTTTTTAGGTTCCAAAAATTAACGTCCAGGCTTGGAAATGTATAGTAGCCATTCTGAAAGTGACCTTCGAGAAGACCAAATGAATGATTGTGACTCCCAATTAGTATATTATTAAGAAGTAATACAATTAATTTTGGTTGACAATAAATTGAGATTCTTTTTATTTTAATTTTCCTCTTTCACTTGAATTTTGATGTTAGCCGTATTATTTCTCATTGGTACTAAAAATAAATTGCAGTGACGCACATGACACATCTTATATTTTTTTTTTCATTGCACTCTGTAACACGTCGGCGTAAAACAGTAAAATGATATTTCTTGTCAATGAAAAAAATAATAAAACCAGTACCCATATTTTGTACACCTACACGTCTTGTTAATTTGTGAAACATAAATAACGTTGGCTCTAAGAAAAAAAATAAGAACACGTGTATAAGTATTTCGTTTAAATATATCTGGCAAAATTTTATTAACATTTATGCAGAAAAAATACGATTTTAACTTTGTACGCAGTTATTGAAGTTTTAAGTAGAAACGCTTTCCGAGAAAACTAACGCAAATGAAATTCTAAGAAAGATTATGACAGAAGAAAGTTTTCACACTTTTTAAAGAAACACACTCCTGCTTTTTCCGTTGAACGATTTCACTTTATAACAGTACCTTGAAAGAGTTTTGTATGAAAACGTCACTTCTCGTAATTTTAATAAATGCTTTGAATGGCACAGCGTAAATTGTAAGATTTCCTTTTCAATGGAAACCCGAATACATCTTATTTTTAATGTATTATTTTTCGAGCGGATGCTTATCCTTTTTCAGGCGGAAGTTCTCATATTTTGTGAACACTGAGTAAACCATGTCAGTAGTGAGTAAAGAAACAAAAAATCTTGTCAGACAACCGTTGCAGGACTTGACCCTCAGCCTTTTGCTTTTAAATGGAAGTATTCTATAAGCTTAGCTATCTATTGAACAACTTGAACAGTAAAAGTGTGGAATAGTAAAAACAAAAAATAACAAAACGAAGTCATTCAAATGGAGACTACCATGAAGTTATAGGTATCTGTAAGAGTTTAGATTTCTTGGCTTGGCGTGTGTTAAAAAGCTGATTTTTTTGTTTGTAACAATAAGTTCCTGTAAAGTTTGATGTTGATCGTTTAACAAACAAAATAAACATCTGCCTTGTTGTTGCGTAAGACCACTCTAATAAGTACAAAATATGGTGTAGAGAAATTTGCCAAGTAGTGCTAGTCATTTCTTGGAGTGAAAAAAAGTAGAAGTTACTCTTCTTATTTGGGTTTGATAAGAGCTGCTGGCTAGTTGCATGAAGTAATTTCAAAACTAAAGAAAAACTTGAAATTACAGCCAGGCTGTGTTCATCGTGTTTGAACAAGAAAATAATACTTCACGAAGTTTCATTTCATTTCTTCTGTGGAAACTATCTCTTTGTGGTTGGAGGAGCTTCCCGTGAAATAGCTTGTATTGACTCTCGGAATCAAGTTATGAAAGGATAGCCACGGCTGCTTAAACTACTCACTTGGAGATTCTACAAAATGAACCGCAAACAGAATCCATGTTATCAAATAAGAAATGTAATTTCGTAAGAAAATATCGTGTAAAATGAGATCTCATGAAGATCCGCGTGAGATTTAAGCTTATTAAATGTATGATAAAAATTGCCTTAATTTTATTTTATTTATTTACTTTATTTATATTAGGATGATTTATTTGGTGAGCGCTGTTTTTGTGTGTATCACACCTCAAGAGCCCTCTGCGAGCTTGGTCGTCGCTGTAGAAAGCGCCAATGACCGGTCTTTGGTAAAGGTTTATGAATTTTTCAAACCAGCGAAGAGCACATTTGGAAATATAAATGGTATATCTTTTGTGCTCCGCCGGGATTCTAATTCACAACCTTCCATTTACGAGTCCGAAGTGTTGCCACTGGACTACGGACCGGTCCAAGGTCCGGCCTTGTTCAGAATATAACGACTTCATCTTCTACATAAAAAAAATATCTACAAACTGTTAAAATCGCTAAGTTGAAATTCATATAAGCTTACTTCAAAACAACATTAAAATGTAAAAAGTAAGAATAGTGACACAATACGAGTTGTATAATATATGTTTTTACTTTAAAGTCTCGTTATTTCATTTGCAAAATTAAGTTCCTGTTATACACAGTAATATCCGTTACAGATTTTCTATTATCGTATTATCCTTGTTTGTAACTGGAAAGTAAAATCTATCACCTAACCACTAAGGGTGGTCAGAGTTTCTGCAGGTACATTTCAGAATAAATATTTCTCTTCTGCCTTTAAGATAAAATCACTAGAAAGAGATATGAGTCCTTTCATGCAGACATGCAGAAGAATGACTTAAACTTAGATACACAGCTTAATTGTCAATGTTGGTCTTAGGTTAGCATACTTGTTTATAATATGTAACCTTCATTAGAGGTACATTTGCCTGTATGAGATGTTCACTCCTTTTAGAAACCCTTGCAGGATTATCTCCACTTCATTATGCCACTATATTCTACTGTTTTATTTCACATCGATCAGTCTTTTCAGAAATCTCCTTTTAGTACAATACATGCTAATAAAATTAATTCGTAAATCGTACAAAACGTTTCAATATTACTTTTTATTACATCATATAGATATAGCATCTCTTAGTGTTGCCATAAATTACAAATCAGCAGCAATTCCGCAAATCGCGCCGTCCATTGTATAATTTTGTTTACCGCACCCATAACGGCAACAATTACTTTTATGGCGATACAAGGTACGTAATGACAAACAGCCAATCTTCCACAATAAATGACGTAAAAAATAATATGGATATGCCTTCGTGGAGGCAGGTTTTATGTTCCGAGCTGATATTAGATGGGGCAACCAAAGCAGCGTTCACAAAATTTGTGAACAGATTTTTACAACATCCATTTATAGACATAAAGATATGATATTCCATTTAAAGATTATATAGCTTTACAAAACTTACAGGTTTTGATTCCTACTACAGAAGTATATATTCAACCAATTAAATAAACCTTTTTTACTAATAGCCTACAAGCATCTATCTGTAAGGCAGCTAATGAATTTAAATCAGAGATGTCTAATGTATACAAAGTTTGTTAGCAAACACTTCCATTTGTTTACACTTAAGACTGAGATCATGCATATCTGATGGGTATTTTTCTTTAAGTTTTTATCATCGTTGTGGAAAAAAATATCCTAGGACTAACATTTCATCGCTGCTTGTTTATAAATTTGAATCCTAGATCAAATAATTTCTGTGAGTAAACCCTATTTCAGGACCATAATAGATTTTAGACAGTTGCAGAGTTTTAACTTCATATTTGTTATTCCTCAAAATACACCAGAATCGCTTTTCTGCTAAATTCCTTACCTACACTTTGAATATCAATCCAAGTCGGAGTTTTCTAGCGCTTGCGAAAGAACTCTATAGATAAAAAATCACAGTACACCTTATTTTTTAACACGAATCGTTCGAATCAAATCGAAAATTCTTTTTAAATGTTATTTTTTGGCTTCATTGTAGATTCAACTCATTCTAATATATTTGAGCATATTGCTACTGGACCTTTGTTCGAGTGTACAAGTGTACATGCATACAAAGAACAGTCTGGCACTAGTATTAGTGCATACGTGATCCTTATCACGCTAGTGGAACGCTCTAGTGTTGGAATCATCCACTATGGTTGAGAACAGTCGAGAACCGTCCGTATGTCCGTACGAACGAGTATATATGAAAGTCGAAATTGTGTGCAGGCCAGGTGTCGATAAAACATTGAGCCGTGAAGTTCGAAAGCCAGAGCTAGAAATCAATTGTTGTAAATTGTGAACTAAATTTTATAAAATAAATTCTGTTAAAATAAATAAATGCAGTTTGACTAAAAGGGAACCCAGTTAAAATACAAAACAATATCAAGAATGTGATATTGTTTACACCGCGCAAGTGAATGAAGGTCTGCTGGTCGTATGTTTCAGATTTCACGGTTTGTGTGAGCGCGCCTCGGCAGTATCCACGTCAGTCCATTTGGGAGATTGGACGATTGAAAAACAACATTACTGGGTCAGCAAAGAAAATAGCTCGCTGCCTCTAGATTACACAAGCTGCCAAACTGCGGGGCGTGTTAAGGAATTTCAGGTATTTTGCAAAAAAAGATACCGGAAAATGTATATTATTTTCAGTAGTGTTAATTCAGTTAAAAATCAACACAAATGAAAGTGTTTTTTTTGTAACCGATCGCTTAAATTTAAATGAAATAGCGAAAACGTATTACGGACTTTTAAATTTGATATTTTTGTTAGTGGAATGACGTATTTTTATTCCAAGTCTAATTTATTTACTAATCTAATATTTGAATGCAAATCTTATTAATTTTTGTAGAAATAAAATTTAAATATAGCTTATTGTTTTCTAGTTCATATTTTTACACAAACATATTTGCCTGACCTATGAAATCCGTCTTCAGGAGAGAACCAGAAGTACAGAAAAATAGGAGCTTTTTTTTATTGTTGTAAATTTATTTAATGCCATCTTTATTATTTCAAGACTATGAAAATAAGAAACAAACCCAAATAAAAACAAAGATGACTCTTTACTGCTTAAGTATATATTATAGGCCCTTCTGGTTTGTTTCCAGAAAACATCAAATTCTTGAACTGTTGCAAAGTCATCAAGTGAAAAAGTTGTAGAGACAATGTTGTAGAAGCTACAGGCGGGGGGAAGTATGGGGAAGAGGGGTAAGTACCCACTGCAGGAAAAATGTGTCAGATGGGAAGAAATCAGAAGGAATAAGTGTGCGTGGAACATCGGTATTTGTTGTTGTAAATTAAGGTGAAGTATTATAAGCACATAAATAATGGTTTCAATATTATATAGATAGTAGTAAGCAGACATTAGAATCACGATAACGCATAAAAATTTTTTGTTACGCAAATGCGGTGAAATGTATAATAAACGACTGAAATCCAGTCGATAACTCAGTTGGTAGAGTGATTGCATTCCATGCCGAGAGCTCGGGTTCGAATCCCACCGAGAGTATCAGAAATTATTATCCATTTCGGCATTTATTTAAAAAAAAAAAACTAAGCCTTAACAATAAATGCGTACCAGCCTCTTCGGGAGCTGGGAAGCCCCCACATCAAATGAAGGGGTTGGCGTAAGGCTGGCTCCCTAACCTGTAAAAATAAATATTTTAAACTCGTCACATGCGAAACACTTCGGGGTCGACGCGGCAAGAAGTAACACTATATTTGTAGCTAAGTTGCGTTTGCGTTGCGATAAAACGAGTAGGTATGCAAAGTGTGAAACACGAAAAGTTCAAAGTAATTCATCAAATAAGTGTATAACTTATGAATGATAAGAACGTGTAAATAGATTAACGAGTAATAAACGAAGAGAAAATCAATAAGTACCCTAAGTTCCCTATCCGTCAAGGTATTGGCCACTTCTAGTGGATTGACATTTTTTCTTCATTATTGTCAGTAAAGTTAATTTAAAAACATTTATTTTTTAACACATTTGAGTTTTCTTAATCTGATAGAAGACACGAATGTGATATTCGCCAACAAGATCGACCTTCTACCTTTTAAACGAGAGATTTTTTCGGTTCCACATAGCAAAAAAATATTTTCCAAACCTTGTACGTAATAAGTAGACTTTTACTTGTATGGGAACGGCCTCCAAATTTTCTCAAATAACACGTGACGTCCGGTTTAAATAACTTTACTGAATGTACGGCTTTTTTCGTAATATGATTTTATTACTTTACGTAATTTTCTCTTTTAGTATTTTTTTTTTGCTCAAGCTGCCAATCATAATTGAAACGATTTTTTTTTGTACTTTTCATATTTCAAAAATTCGCATTTTAACGTTCATAGAATAATATCGGAAACATTTTTTTTTTCAAAGAAAAGTAAGAAGTGGGTATAATACAATTTATATGAAAATTGGATGGCGTAACTACAATTTTAACACAAAATTTTGTATACTTATAAACCACCTTATTAAGGTAAAATTCCTTACTATTTCGATTATTAATAAACACACATTTAATGAAGTTAAATATTGTTTTGTGTGAGAAAGGACTGATGTTATAAACATCCATCAGTTCTCAAATTAAAGAAGTATTAACAATTAAAAATCAACTATCAACAATCTCACTCATCCGTAATCTTGAATGTTAACTGCAAAGATATTTTAAAATTTAACGATACACGTCCTCAGTGTAAGTTCGCGCTTACACATGCTGTATATGCCCTTACAAAAAACCCTCTCATCAACATTAGAGCCTTGCAACTCACGCCGTCTTTCCCTGAAACCGGGGTGGCATTGACAAAAGTTAAGCATTTTTTTACAGCATAGAGTTCAGCCTCACACCAACCTATTTGTCAAGGAACTCACAATGTTGTAAATTCCGTAGTAACTAACATTTAAAAATGAAAATCAGTTCAATAAACCTTCATGATTATTTTTTCTTTTCCAAATTTTGCAAAGAACAATCGTTTATTTTTTTAATAAAGCATCCAATTTTAAACCTCACAGGGAGTTTTAAAGTCGTAAACATGCACAGAGCCTGTAATACGGAATTATGAATTTGTGTTCACCTTATCTATGGAAAATATTTCATTGAGCTTCCTTCTATCAGCCTTGGGAAAACACCTGCTAATCCATCTCTTAGGCACGTTCGTGCCTTTTTCTAGTGGCCTATAAGAGACTTTTCAAAGGCTCAATATGAAGCAAAAAACTTGAGCTCGAGTTCCAGAGTTTCAAACATGATCTTCTTTTCTGGTTGTTACTTTTATACCAGGCTCAGCACTATCATAATCAGCACATTCTGTTAAACATGGAATTAACAGAAAATTAGAACTTTCCTAGGACAAATAATGAGTGGACAAGACTCTGCAGAGAATCTGGTTATTCCTAATAGAACGACGACAGCATTAGAGTTACAGTAACAGTGCCATATTTTTCTACAGGAAACGGAAAACCCCTCAAATTAAACGCCTTTATTTATCTTAATACTTAGGTTTTACATTAAAATGTTGTTGATATTCGCTTACATTTTGTCTGCGCTACAGCGTATCTTCAAGAAATTTTTACCAGAAAGCGAATGGAGTAGAAAATTGTGTCATTTCTTAAACAGAGAAGAAGATCCCAATGTGGTAAGAAGTTGTTTACGAAAATTTTTAGCTTAGGTATGTGAATAGAAACGATAAGAAACCATCTCAGAGCAAAGATTGCTTGCAGCCCTTGTTTATGGGGTGAGAAACGGCCACGTGGATGTCTGGCGTCTTCTGATACTGAAGTATCGCTCATAAAGCTCTGGTGGGGGTTGCTGCAAACACACCGTCTCCCTTATCGTCCATCCCGCCCTTCAAAACTAACTGCTCTTTGTAAGACTTTATTTTTAATCAAAGAAAACTAAACCTCGTTTCTTTGTTGGCTCGAGATAACAGCCTTTGTTGCTTAGGGAAGATAGGCAAGCAAGAGAGGAGGAGAGAGAGAAGAATGATACTTGATTGATGAAAAAATTGCTGATGATGAAAGAAGACTTCCCGCCAAAAGAAAATATGACAACTTGTAAAAGCATAACAAAGATACCCACGCTGAAAGACCTTTACAATGTAGTTTTTTTAAGGAGCTAAAAACATCCACTCTATGTAGCTTAATGAAAATAATCAGCGATGTTGCGAAACAGTTTTAAAAGTTTTCACATCATGAGAGGCACGGTGATTGAGGAGATAAGAATCTGATCAGCTTTTGATTTCAGATTTTTTTCAATCCTCTATGGTATTTTCGTCAACAACCAATTGATTTGTTTTGTTTTTCAATTTTGTAATAATAAGTTGACCAGGATTTCTGAATAAAAAAAATCAATCTCAATAAAATTTACATATTTTTGTGTGGGGAAATGTGTTACTTCAAGGCAATTATAACAACACTAAAAATTAAGCTTGAAAAACTTTGATAACATTCGTGAACAAGATTCTTGTTGTTCAATTCATTCCGAAAATTAAACAACAAACAAATTGAAATAATCATTGTTTTCTCTATTGGAGTGAAAAACAAATTTGGAGACGGTTCAATTGCATGAGATTGTCTTTTATTTGGACTTCAGCATCAAAGGAAGAGGCGGCTTAGCACTCCAACGCCTCTTAAAGCAATTAATCCCTCAGCTTCTTTATTTTGCTGCAGACGAAACTTCTATACTTTCGACAGCTCTTTCTCACGATATACAAACGGATCCAGAAGGAAAGAGAGGTCCGGTATGTCTGCTTGTAAGTATTTTTTCATTTGAGCGAAGGAAACTATTCCAAATGGATTAGCGAAATAAATCCCGGCGCATTTAAAAAGCGGGCAGAATTAAATTCCCCGTTTGGTGGTTTCCTTTTCACGTGTGGTTGAGGTATACCAACACATTTTCAACGTTATTTAAAGTTGGATTAGGTTAGTATGCGGCTGACCACTCATACTGTAAAAAAAAATGGTTCACTTTGCCAATGTCACCCTTATTTCAGGGAAGGACGGCAAGAGTTGCAGTTCAGAGTTATGTTGCAGAGTTATGTTCATTTGAGATTGGATTTTATATTGTAGGCCCACATGCGGCATGTGTTAGCGCGAAATTATACATGTCTACTTGTGGAAATGCATTTAATATAAATCTTAAATGATATATTTCTTTGCAGATTAGATTATATTAGATTAGATTTAAAAAAAAGGTTTGACTCATACACCATCATAATTTTATTATGTAGGTATCTTTGAGAGATAACCAAGACCTGTTTTTCTACGAAAATGAGCAAATGCATTTTTAAATTTATGGACGATTGAAAATTCTAGACTGTCTTGTGAGTTAGGAGGTTATTGACAAGTAAGTGGCGGTAAAAAGCTAGGGAGTTATGGATATTTACATACGTGTGTGACCGGTTGATAGCTCAGTTGGTAGAGTGCTTGCATTCTACCCCGTGAGCTCGGGTTCGAATCCCACCGAGGAGGGTGTCAGAAATGATTTCCTATTTCGGTGTTTATTTCAAACCCCATAATAAAAATACCGGCAAGGTTTACTCAGCCTTCACAAGAAATGAGTACCAGCCCCTTCGGGAGCTGGGAAACCCCCACTTCGACTGAAGTGGTTGGTGTAAGGCCGGCCCCCTTACCTGTAAAAATAAATAGGTTCAACTCGCCACATGCGACCCCTTCGGGGATAACGCGGCAAGAAGTTACACTATATGTGTAGCTTAGTTGCGTTTTTTTTTTTTTTTTTGTGTGATAAAATATAATCTTTAGTAGGTAAGTACGCAATTATGTAGAATAAAAAAAAAGAGAAGAAATACGCATTTAAAAATAACAAAAAAGGTTTACTTTTTCCTGTCATTAATTTTTTTTTCTCACAAGATAACAAGTTGCCAAGTAAAATGACAAGTTAAACAAAAAAAAATGAGAAAGCTTATCCAAATAAACCAACACCTTCATGTTTTGAAATCTAAATTAATATTGAATTTTAGTATTAGTTATGGTTTCTCAGATATAAAGTTTAATCTTGAAAAACACCTCATTCAATGTGTTATTTGCGTTATTTTTAATTAAAATCCCAATATTTTTACATCCATTCGTAAAAAGTAAGCTTGCATCCGTTACGGTAGCTACAATTTTTAATCTAGGAGCTTCCCAGTTTGGCGGGAAAGCGCGCGCTCAATTTAATTTTCAAATTTAGAACAGATTAAGGGTTTCCATCACCGAAGCCACGAAACATTGTGAAAATGCACTTTTTATTTTTCACAACATAAAAAAATATCGTACCTAGTTTCAGCTTATGAAAACGTTAAGCTTTTCTTTAAAAGTAGATACCTATTTTTTTTTATCAAAAACACTGAAATTTCTAGTTCTTTTAATAAAAAAATAGTTAACATCAAACCAGCTTTCTTACTAAAAAACTTGGCATGCTTCTCTTTGTGAGTAAAATGGTAATAAATTAATTTAAATTTATAACAACAGACTTCCTTATTTTCTTTCATTTCCACTAAAAGGAAAAGACTTTTGTGACGGTAAATTTGTTCTCAACACAATTAAATTTTTTAGCAATATCAAATATATCGATAAAAAATAATTAAAGTAATGAAAGAATAAAAGATCAAATGATTTTATCGAAGCTTACAAGCATTTTTTAACTTTTTCATACCACGAAAAACCTTGAAATCCCGTTTCAAGATAATCTGAGTTGCTAAATTGGCACCACTTACAAATTACATCTTACAAGTTACATAAAGGCAATTTTAATATAAACGAACACAGAGATTATAACTCTTCACAATTTTAACATAAACAAACACAGACATTATAACTCTTCACAATTTTAACATAAACGAACATAGACATTATAACTCTTCACAATTTTAACATAAACGAACACAGACATTATTATAACTCTTCACAATTTTAACATAAACGAACACAGACATTATAGCTCTTCACAATTTTAACATAAACGAACACAGACATTATAGCTCTTCACAATTTTAACATAAACGAACACAGACATTATAGCTCTTCACAATTTTAACATAAACGAACACAGACATTATAGCTCTTCACAATTTTAACATAAACGAACACAGACATTATAGCTCTTCACAATTTTAACATAAACGAACACAGACATTATAGCTCTTCACAATTTTAACATAAACGAACACAGACATTATAGCTCTTCACAATTTTAACATAAACGAACACAGACATTATAGCTCTTCACAATTTTAACATAAACGAACACAGACATTATAGCTCTTCACAATTTTAACATAAACGAACACAGACATTATAGCTCTTCACAATTTTAACATAAACGAACACAGACATTATAGCTCTTCACAATTTTAACATAAACGAACACAGACATTATAGCTCTTCACAATTTTAACATAAACGAACACAGACATTATAGCTCTTCACAATTTTAACATAAACGAACACTGACATAATAACTCGTCACAATGTTTCCTGAAACAGAAGTTTTATAGGCAATGTTTTATATTGTATGGAATTTACTATAAAACGGAATTTACTATAAAATTTAAATAACTCGTTTTTCAACGTTACGCCAAAAAGGTACGAGAGTTTCCCAGCGTTCAGAGTTGTCGCTCGTGATCGAAGATTATGGTTACTGAGGTGACATTTGACAGTGCATGAACAGATGCCGCAAAACAAAATTTACTAATGGTATCAAATGTTTTGTCCGACGTGTTGATGAATGGATGTGAGTGCTGGTGTCCATATACTGGTAAAATTGAAGCTGTTTACTCTGTTGAAATTCTTGTCTAATAAAATCTAATCTAAGTTGCAAAGATATGTTACATTGGGGATTCACAATAAATTCATTCTCACAAGCAGACACGTACAAGTTCGCGTTTGCACATGTCGCATGTGAACCTACAACATAAAAACCAAATTGAAAATGGGCATACACCCTGCAGCTCTTGCCGTCCTTTCCTGAAACAGGGGTGACATTGGAAAAGCGCACCATTTTTTACAGTATAGGTGGTCAGCCGCATACCAATCTATAATTTAATTATAATATCTCGATGGACTCTCCTAATAGTATCACGTTTTCTCAGTATGAATTGCATAATACTTTGTGGAAGTTCTGATATAGTTCAGTTTAACTCGATATGGAAGAAACATAGATAATCCACAAAAATGGGCGCAGGTAGATTTTTCCGATAGATTATGGAGTAGCTGGAACGTCTAAAGGCAGAACAAGAAATTGCACTTTCTCAACACTCGGTGCTGCAGGTGAGACGAATATATTTGCATTTTATATGATGTACTTACTGTGCATAGCCATACCAAAATTTTTGCAAGCAAGTATGTACAACGTAACTTAGCGTAGGTCGGTACTTTCATACTTACAATAGAAAAGTTCGTAGTCTAGTGATAAAAGCTTCAGACTTGCAATTGGAAGATAGCAGGTGTAATTTCTAGCAGAGCACAAAAATATATTAATCAAATTTCAAATACACGCTTCGCTGAGTTGAAAAATTAATCTGCCTTAATTGATGATTACCAAAAGGATATCCAGGTTTACAGCCACTGGATCTTGCTTGGGAATGTGTGCTTTTTGAGATGACCACCAAACTCTGTCGTAGGTATGTTTAACACAAAAAAGCGTTCATTAAATAAATCATCGTAAACAGAAATAAACTTTTGAGTTTCATTCATTCTACGATATAAAAATCATTTCCGTAAATTCTAAAACAGAGGCAATATTCGCAATAATTGGTCATACATTCCTAGTACATACAATATTGGTGTTAAATCTCAAATAATCATTTTGCTTAAAAAAAGCTTTTTTTCAATCTTTTTAAAATACGCCCATAAAAATCTAGGTATTTCATGAAAGTGCTCATTACGTGAATAGTTTTTAGTGTTCAGCGTCAACTTTATTGCACTGAGATAAAAAAAAGATTTATATCAACTTTTTTTTTAAAATACATCAGTGAAGGACGAAGGTATCAACAGACGAGGACAGTATAGAACTCGTACAAGACACTATTGCTTTTTTACACCAATACCACTTTAGAGAGCCAACTTACCTTTTACCAGTTGTCCTCGTCTGAAAAACCTCGCATCATATTATTTAGTCGTTTTGAATAAAGGCTCTTGACCCTACACACAATCATGCATAGGTGACATTTTTATTCATGTCACTCCTGTCTCCCGCTGAATAATTCAACCTTGGCCAACTGCAATGAATTGTTTTAAGAAAACGCTTTTGTAAATGATTTATATTTTGGTCCTCCACGATCGCCAACTATTTCAAATTAAAACTGGATTAACTAAAACATGACTAGAACGTAGTGATCACGCGAGTTTTTTATTATCCTTCTCTAAGGACTAGTATCCTGAGTATAAAGCATTACATAAAATCCCGTCGATAGCGTAAATCGAAAAAATGTATCGAAACTAGATTACTCACTAGAGGTGCTGTTGTGTTTTCCATACATTTTATTTAGTTACGCAAACGAGGGAAATTCACAGAATGTTCACTCATTTACGAAACGTCACTCTACAAATCATGGTTATCATCATCATGCGATAGCACAGTGGAAATCAATTCGAGCTTAGAGAATGATTCAACTAAAAATATAATTTTTAAGTTTACACCCAAGTGCCATACATACGAAAATGTCATGCAGGGGTGATGGTTTTCAGGGGGTATAAGATTGGCGTGTTTTCGACATAATATACGATTTCAATAAATACATAGGCGACCACAATTTCACAAATCTCAGTCACATCTGAACACAACGAATAATTTTGACGAGCTAACGTGTGTTATCAAATCGAATACTGTACCTCGAGTGTAAAGCATTGCGTTAATACGTAACAATAAAATTGATGAAAACTTAAAGACTCACTAGGCGCGTTTTTGTATCTTTCACACATAATTCTATTAACGCTATAGCTGAGTATTTACGAATTTGTATACTCCGAATGCGGTTTTTACTTCCAAATTGTACACGCCATGCAATCGTTACGTCATATTTCCCGCCGTTTTATGACCCCCTAATCAAAACGTTGGAAATCAAAAGTTAAGTATTTTAGCATACATTTTTTTTAAGTAATTGCTGAAGAGGAATGCGATCTACTGATTCATTTAAGGGGCCCTGATACATTTGAGTTTCAGTATTGAAATTGCGTACGTAGAATATTTAGTTTTGCATTAGAAATAGTTTAAAAAAATTTTTTTTTACACCTTAATAATGTCGATTAAACAATGGCATTTGGGGAAAAAATCGTCCTTTGCAAAAGCAAATTTACAATAATACAAAAACAATAATACTTATTTAAAGTACTACACCTGATAATGGTCTGAGAGCCACAAAAGTTTACAATTTATTGTACAAAAAATATTGAAAATAAATAGTGTAACGTGTACAGAATAACTTGTTTTTTCATTAAATCTCTTTGAAATGAAAATAATATAAATTTCGTTGAACCTTTTTCGCAAAAAACCCGTTGATTAAATTTGCGTCGCTTTTATTGTGAGCATTCATCTTTAAAACGTTTTCTTGGCACGACAAGATTGTATTTCGGTGCCTACTTCCTCCCACCTGAGACGTCAGCCTGATGCTGCGGAAGATTCCAGGATATTTCCTTTAAGGAAATAGAGTGGAAGAGACCGGAACTTGTCAAGACATTCAGGGGGAAATGACGGATCTCCTTCTTAAGAAAAAACCTTATCTGCTTCATGAGAAATTGACGTCTTACTTTACGTCTATCTTTGCATTATTAATCGCTGTTTTTTTACCTTTAAACTGAATTTTAGATGTATAAACGTATAGTTTTTTGGCAAGAAACTTATTGAAAATAAATTATAACACAAAACTAAAACTAAAAAAAACTAGAGAGCTCTTAAAGTGTGATACACACAAAAACAGCGCTCACCAAATCAATCATCCTAAGATTATTATTATTAAAGGTGAAAATAAAGGTATAATAATATTATTATTATATTATTATTAGGATGATTAAAGTGGTGAGCGCTGTTTTTGTGTGCATCACACCTCAAGAGCCCTCTACGAGCTTGGTAGTCGCTGTAGAAAGCGACAATTGTCAAGCAAGACCCAGTTGCTGTAAGACTGAATTGACCTTTAGTGACCGGTCTTTGGTAAAGGGATATGAATTTTTCCCCCAGCGAAGAGCATATTTGAAAATATAAATGGTAAATATGTTTGTGCTCCGCCAGGATTCGAACCCACAACATTCCATTTATGAGTCAAAAGTGTTAACCACTAGACTACGGATCGGTCATATGTTCTAAATCAAATTGTTTATGTATCGTAAAACGTCCATGTTGTAATAATTTGTTCACTTCCGCTTACGTCAGCTTTCAACAAATGGAAAAATAAACTTTTCATCTTAGATACGGGTTGGTATACGGCTGGCCACCCATGCTGTAGAAAATGGTTCACTTTGCCAAAGTCCCCCCTGTTTCAGGGAAGGACGACAAGAGTTGCAGGGTGTACGTTCATTTGAGGTTTGAATTTTAATTTCCAAGTACACATTAAGCATTTATAAACGTGAACTTCCACGTGTTTGTTTGTGGGCATGCATTTTATATGAGCTTTGAATGTTAATATAGCATTACAATTTAGATTATAGATTGATACGGAATAACTATATTGTAAGTACACTACATAGCTACATATGGCCTAGAAACAGTAACTCTTACAAAACAAAGTGCCGAGAAGTTAAGAACGACCCAAAGAGACATGGAAAGAGCCATGTTAGGACTCTCCCTTAGAGATAGAGTCAGAAATGAAACGGTGAGAGAAAATACAAAGGTCACTGACATAATCCACCGTGTAATGACTCAGAAATGGCAGTGGGCGGGACATGTAGCCAGAAGTCCGGATGACGAATGGACAAAAAGAATGCTGACTTGGAGACCTCGAACGACGAAGAGAAGTGTAGGGCGACCACAGTTGAGATGGAAGGATGACCTGGACCGGCATGCTGGCGCGACCTGGACGCAGATTGCACAAGACAGGTCGATATGGAAACAGATGGAGGAGGCCTTCGTCCAGGAGTGGACGGAAATGGGCTAAAGAAGAAGAGAAGTACACTTGCAATTTATACAAGCGCAAACATGCTTTTAGGAGTTACATTTACTTCTAAAGGTCATCATAATATACTTTAAAAACACACCCACAGAAATATGATCGGGAAAAGGTTCTTCAGCCACCGCTTCCTGCGTGGTTGGCGCCTCTTGTCCTTTCTCCTTACGTTCGTGGACTTTTTATTGATATTCCGTTACTTAAGATATTTTTTATGTAAGTTTTATGGCTTTCTCCATCCCCGCCTTTATGTTTGTTGTCAGTGACATAATATTGACGTGATTTTTATGCCGACGCCGAAGAATGTAACATTATTCTCCTCCTTGATAAAATTTACACTTTTTCGACATTAAATTGGGCACTCAGGGATGATGGCCTCTTGCGGGACCTTTTTGCCGTTTCTTGACGTTTAAAAGACGCCTCATATTTTTTTTTTACTTTTCACTTTCTACATCTTCGATTTTTCTTTTTTTCTAAACATTGTTCTTCCTGCTGAAACACAGGAAAAACTTAGTTCTTTTAAAAAACATTGGAACAAAGCAATTTTTTTTTAAAGATGTATAAAAACTCTTAAAACAGTGAGAAATTTGCCAGAGTGAAACACTTTGTTCATTATGGGTGGTCATCCAACTCAAAAAAAGTAATGCTTAAATTAAAATATGATGGATAAAGAAGAATTGCGCATTCGGTGAAATGAGGATCTGTCCAGCGTTTATTAGTATTTCAACCTTTAGAAGACTTTTATAAAAACTGGTGGTTTGGAAATATTCACAGAATGACACGGGGATATCAAAAAGAATGATGAAAAGAAGAAGAGGAGTGACATGGATAAAACTTACACGGAGGGTTGAAGTGGGAAGTATGCGACTAACCTTCTACAAGTTGTGAACTGGACAGTGGCGTCAAAAGATAAGCGGAGTTACAGGCAGGGGATGAAGGAGACCAAGGACCATTGGGCTGTTGAAGAAGAAGAAGAAATAAAAAATATGCACCTTCGTTATCTGTTTATGCAACCGCATGAAATATTTGCAATTCCTGGATGTGTTGACGTGATTTCAGTATGACGGTTGTTGTTTACACTTTTGTAAATTAACGAAGAAAAAACCGTGGCGAGCACTTTCCGCTGAACTAGCGCGGACTCCTCACAAAGGCGCCGCTAATTAGCGAGACACGACAAATGCGCGGGAAACAGGAGGTGTTCCCGCCATTGACACACAATCAAACAACATTCAACATTTTTGCAAAACATGCTTTACTACCGTTTTTCGCCAAAGTTTACCCAGCCTTACAGCAACTCCGTCTTGTTTGGAATGTGATTCTTTCTAAAACAACACTTATTACATAAATCAGCTGATTTTTTAATTAATTAGACATGTGTAACTGCAAACTTAGGTACCGTGTAAAATTTTAAGAGTTTGTGTATTCACACAGGGAAAATTAATATTTGAGGAATTATAATTTAAAACACAGAGTTTCATTTACATAGTTTGTATATTTTTGTGAGCATGGTAATGTATTTTTGCAATACAGATTTATGTGAGATTAGATAGAAATTAATGCATTAGAAACCACTTAAACTGCATAAAATTTGTCTTCTTATTAATTACCTCTATTGCGACTTCTGAACATCGTCACTCCTTTGCCGACTTCTATGATCTCATACCATTACTTTTGCGCTAAACAGCAATTATTCTGCATTTATGGTTTATCTCCCATTAATGCAGAAAAGGAACATAATGCTTTCATTCAGCTAACCTTAAATTTAGTTCACATAGAACCAAAGGCGGGAATCTGCAATATTTTCGATAGTGAGATAAATGTAAGAAAACAAAGAGAATATCATTTTCTATTTTTACTTTTAAAGCTAAATACAAACCCTGGATTTCCCGCTTTGCTTGCTATACGACTCGTATAACAAAACGCATAGAATCAACAATATTTTTTAACAATAAAAATCATCGTGGTTTTTTTTCAAGTTTAGCTTAAAAGTTTCTCAAGTTTTTTATTGGAAAAAAGAATCATTTATTCACGCAAAGATGGCAATTTGGAATGTTTGCTTGTTACGTGCACTAGAACGCTTAAAACATCCACAACATTCAAAATACTTTACATGCGGGCTAACCACATAAATAACCTCATATTGACATCTTATTAGTATTTTTTCAGCATGATATGCAAAAGACTAAATGCGCAAGGATCTCCGATAGAGAGAAGCTCAGAGAAGTTTCTAGTAAAAACGCAAATAAAATCTTGCTCTTGTCCTGGAGAGGGTGCCTATCTACAAGAAGGCTAATCGATGTTTTTGAGATCTTAAAAGTGTATTAGGTCGCTATTTTGGGCGAATGCATAGAACTAATGTTATTTTATGTAACACGTCTTCGCATTTTAAAATAAACTTATTATGATGATTTTTTTAAAGTAATTAATATGAAATTATAATATGCAAAAGAGAAATGAAGAAAATTTTCATAAAAAAGAAGTCTACGTATAGATACATGTTGATGATTTTACGTGTTTCTACTTTTATTTTCACTTCACTATTTTATGACATCTTTGATTTTTTACATAAACACCCACCACTACTATTCAAAATTAAAAAAAAATATAGTGTTTAAAATTTACGAAGGAATAACTAATTATTGTTAACAAATCGATGTCTACACTTTCCGCCTGATCCGTTGCAGGAATGTATGGTAATCATGTTATATGCTAACTATTGGCAAAAGTTAAATACAGTACCTACCCTTGCACTGATTTATCACAAAACGGCACTATAAATATTGTCTTATTATTATTATTATAAAACATTATGATCAAAGTGTGATAATTGACTCCCCCTTAACTTGGTAACCTAATCACCATTTTGTGATACATCTTTAACAGATTTGTTGTCTTATAATTATAATGCGTGAGTCAAGAAATACAATCACGTGAAAACAAAATTCTCCCACACATGCTATGATAATAATCTTGCTTAGATACATTATACTTAAGGTTAACATTTAATGTACGCCCACAAGCAAGCATGGGTAATTCCTCGCTTATACGTTCCGCATGTGTACCTACCAGGGGCGTGCATCCCATACAGGCACATTCGCCTAATAGCTTATATATTGCCTAACTTAAGTTAGGCAATATGGTAAAAAAAAACAATTCAACTTGATATTCAGATTTAAAATTTAAAATTTAAGTTAGATTGGAGCCATCATTTATTATTTTACATTCATTACTTTAATTATATTTTTGTTTAGTTTTTTTGAAATTGATGTATAATTTGATCTGATTTTTTAGTTTTCGTCAAGCATTGGTGTAATTTGTTGTAGGTACTTTTGATTTTAGATTATGTTGAAATTTTTTATTTGCCATTTTAATATTTGTTTTATGCGTAGGTTTAAGTTAATATTTTTTTTCTGTTTTACAACTATGTAAAGCGCCCTTGAGGTGATTGATCACAGTACGGCGCTAGAGAAATTGTCCAATTTATTTATTTAATTTATTTTTCATTCGCAATTTCAAGTTATTTTAAAGGAATGGGAAAAAATATTTATTCTGAAATGGATATTTTGCCTATACCTTATGCACGCGCCTCGTACCTACTCCGAACCTCGAACGAACGTATGCCATGCGACTCTTTCCTTGGAACCAGCAACTCCGATTTCCTTGGCGTGGCTTGGTAAAAGTGAACATTTTTTACAGTACTTGTGGTCAGCCTTATATCAAGTTATAAATCAAGCTGCTAAATGATGACGATTGTAGATGTACAAGGAGTGCATGTAAAAATTATGTACTCATGTTAAAATATGTATACTTTTTTACCTACCCTAATTTAACGTATTTTTTTGTATTCTTACTTTTACTTTCACGAATAAAAAAAATATGTCAAAAGACTTCATCACGACTCCGGGCCCTTTGTAATTATTTTCAATATTAGCGCTATTGAAAAATTATAATAAGCCTTCGCTAAAAAACTGTCAGTGGCATTCGCAGAAATTTATTTCTTCTTTTTAAATTTTCGCGAAAGCATAATGAAAGAGGGAGAGTGGAATGAAGCATTTCATATTACAATTTTTACCGTCGAAAGTACTTTTTATTTTATGTTGATATTTGTAATAATAATAATAAGTAATGTGTACACGAGGCAGTATTTATTTTCCCCTCATTTTGATAGGTTTTATAAATTAATTTATATTATTCAATACTTTTTTTCAACATGGCCCATTTTTCAGAAAATTGAATTTGTACAACATCCATAATTTCACATGGAACGAATTTCACGTTTTGTTTCAAATACCTCAAATGAAGATTCGTAAAGCATCAAAGTATAGGAGTTATGTCGGAAATTAAATAAATATATGGAAACACAAAAAATGCCATGGGGAAAAAGAAATTGTAATTTTCTTATTTTCAAAAAAAATCTAGATTTCCGTCGTTGATTCTATACGACTCTTGGCATCATGCTTAATAAAGACAAGTCCAAGTTCAGTGAATATTTACTATCATTCACATTATGATTATTTAGTTTTTTGTTAAACGTATGTTCTGAGACATAGGGTTAATTTAAAAAAAGCCTTAAGCAGAAATATGACCATTACATTTAAGTCAAAAAAGTATATTTTATACATTTTCGATGTGAAATTTTATGTAACCGTTTAATTTTCTCTATAAAGCTAATATAATCCTTCTCCTTTCCTCCTTAATTCGCCATCTTTTTTGCCTTTTGAAATATTTTATTGATCATTCACATACGAATGTTTGTCATTCTAAAGTTGTAAAAAGTATATCTATTTTACAGGGTTGAATTTCATCGCTTTTAATAGCATTAACCATCTAAATAGATTAAAAAAAAACATATTTCGTAAAGTAAGCGTTGGTTTTCTTTTTCTATCTTTAAATTTGTCATAACCAAGCTCGTTTTGAGGATACTTTGTGACCGTACAATTTACATTCAACGATAACTAAAATGTGTCGTAAAATATTTGAGTATGTTTATTTAAACCGAAAAACAGGCATAATCTTTTGAAAACTAATTTTAGCATTACTTTACAAAGCTCCACGCAGAATGACGTATTTGCGTTAACCCATAATGAATCTTTGTGTAGACTGTCTAGCAAATTATAAATAAATAAAATAAATTTCGAAAAACAAACACTGCTTGGCAAATACACACAGAGCGAACAGCAGAGGGGGTGGGTCTCTCATAATAACAATATTTTGTTTGAGGTATTAAATTACCCGAGCTTGTATTTGCCTGCTCTTAGCCCGGGATTGTCTTAGCGAGGTTTTGCTTCATACACTAGGCTTAGCCAGAAAACGAGAGCACGATTTTCTTTATTTTTAAAAGTATTGTATTCTTAATAATAATTATTGTTTCGCGTTGTCACCTATCAGACATATAAAAAACTAGTAATTAATTTTGGGTAAATAAAATATTCTGACGGCTATACACGTCTTAATTACACGTCATACTATACACGTCAAGTAGGCGCAGTTATAACTTAATGGCCTTCAAACTGATAAAATCATTGGGTATCAGTTTGTATTTCTTGTTACGAAATACTTTTTAAAGAAAGTGTTATTATTTTTAAATAAAAATTACACACTTTGAGTCGTTACAAATGTTTTTGGAGAACCTCCATCTTCAAGTAACAAATTATGACTAAAATTAAACTTAACTTAAGACAGTTGAGTGGGATGTACTGGTGTAAGCGGTAAGAGAGGGGGTTGGCAACAAGGTGAATGAAGGAGAGGGGGGGAGGGGGTGGTGACTTTAAGGGTGGAGCCGATATAGATAAAAGAGGCTTTTTAATCTTACGCAACTCAACTAAATTTCACGTTGAAATATAAAAAGGGACGTTGTACAAGATGACGGCGTTAAGCTTATTCTTTACTGACAGTTGTTTACTTGTTATTGTACTTGTAACCACCATTCTCCTTAGGATGATCACATCTCGGCAAATATGTCTTCACTTTATTCTATCCTTTCTTGATCAGTCCGCAGTCTAGTGGTTAACACTTCTAACTCGTAAACGGAAAGTTATGGATTCGAATCTCGGCAGAGCACAAAAAATATACCATTTATATTTTCATATATGCTCATCCCTGGGTTGAAAGATTCATAAACTTTTACCAAAGACCGGGCACAAAAAGTCCATCCACCCTTACAGCCATTGGGTCTTGCTTGAGCATTGGTGCTTTCTACAGCGACGACCATGCTCTCAGAGTGGTTCACACAAAAACAGCGCTCATCAAACGAATCATTCTAATATGATTATTCCTTCATCCCCTCAACATTCACCACTCTCTTGATGCATGCTTATGCCGTGAAGTTGTTAAAACCTTGTTTCGATAAAATCCGCAGCCCATGGGCGCTACATTCCCTTTGCTTTCCAGCTACTCCTCGTTGAACGTCTACATAATACCTTTGTTGGTAATCGTCACGAGTGCGTCTGCTGGAACGTGCTTTTTCTGGAGACCGTGAATATCTCCAGACACGCCTCGTGCCCTCTCCCGCCTCACACACGCCGCTGATACACGTCGTGAGAAAACAGAGAAGTCCCCGATAACAATTTTAATCTAATCCTGCAAAATAAAACGAGAAAAAAAAAACGTGTCTTACTTAGTGTAGTTGGCAAAAGTGTTTGAAATCATAGCATTCCTTCCTGTCGGTGTTATGGCCGAGGGGAACAAACGGACTGATCGTTCAAGCGTATTTGGAATAGAATAACGTTGGTTCGACCCCCGCTTGGGTTATTTGACCATTACTTTGACCCTGGTTCAACAGATGTTATTGGGTAATTATAAATTAATAATTCATTAAAATAAACATTAATGAATTATTAATTGATGATTTTAATACCTGTTTCTGGCCAGGCAGAATAGATTGGTGAATTGCATTCTTCTTCACAAATCTATTTAAAAAAAATGTTTTCTTTCAAATGTATTTGTTACTCAAGGCTTAGGTACCCTCTAAGGTTGTATGTATAAGGATCATGTATGAAATACAAATGACAATTCTCAAACGCTTTAAACAGTCCAAATTGAATTACTTTATTGATTCGCCTTTGAAATGTTAAAAAGTCATGAAAGATCTCTGTTGTATTATTAAGTATTTATTACTTCTAAATAAATAAAATAATAACTAGCAATAATATTCACTGAAAAAGTTTTTCATATATCTAAAACAGTTGTTCTTAATACTAATGCTACCTGGGACCACTCTCTATGTTTCTGTCGAACAAGGACCACTTGGATAATAATAATAATATGACTTATTTGGTGAGCGCTGTTATTGTGTAAATCACACCTCAAAAGCCCTCTGTGAGGTTGGCAGTCGCTGAAGAAAGCGCCAATTCTCAAGCAAGACCAGTTCCTGTAAGGCTGAATGGACCTTTTGTGATATGTCTTTGGTAAAGGTATATGATTTTTTCACCCAGTGAAGAGCATATTTGAAAATTGTATATTGTTATAAATAATGATGGTTTTATTATATTCATATCGTCTTATGAAAGAGGTTTGCAAGGATATGAAAAAAATGGAGGCAAATTTGCAGAAGCTCTGGTCACCCCTAGCGGAATGGTCACAGAGCTACAGCTACAATTACAGTTTTATCTTTAGGGACCATTTCCATATATTTACACTTCCAAGGCACTTGCGAATTATTAGGTAAAAACCATTAATCTACAAAGAAAAAGTAAAAGATATCGTACAAGAAAACAAATATTGAATGTGAAACAATAGAAGGTTTAAAGTGAAAAGAAAACAATGCGATGGATGTGAATTAATAGGAAAAGATTCACAAATATATAATTAAGACTTTGGTAAAAAAAACAAGTCTTTTCGTGTCACCTTAATACACATTTTATTTATTTTTTCTCTTTAATGTTTTTTCCGTTTTAATTTTGCGACAGCTACGCCTCTGCTAATTTCTCCCCCCCCCCCCCTATACTCACCCCCCCCCCCCCTCCCCCCCGTGTCCACCCTTCGCAATGCCGCGGCACATTTAACCACTTCATTCCACTTTACTTAAATAGAGCACTGCATCAAATACAAATCTGTACCCGAAGTATGCAACATTATGTTTCAACTAAACCAAAAAAATGTAAATAAAATAAAACGCTCTCTAGAGGCGCTTATTTAATTCCATACATTTTTTTCTAGACGCTATGGTTGAGTTTAAACGTTGTTTATGCAATCCGAAGTTCTACTAGAGGTGCTTTTTTATTTTCCATACAATTTCAGAGAAACGTTAATATTGAGTTTCAGCGATACATGTATTTGTTAACTCAAACTTTAACAAAAGGCGCGGTTTTGTTTTCCATACATTTTAAGGTAAACGCTTCTAGATGGTTCATAAGCCATGAAGGCTCAGGGCCTCCCGCATCACAATCCTCCAGGACTCTCTGTCTTGTGCTGCTTCCCTCCATGGTCCCCTCACTCCCAGACCTCCGGCGTCGGCTTAGACGTTGTCTTCCCACCGAATCCTGGGACGTCCGAGTGATCTAACACCTGTGGGGGCACCATCCAAGGCAGTTCTGATGATCCTGGAATCCTCTGCACATGCTACATGTCCGGCCCTCTGGAGTCTTCTTGATTTCATTACCGACACTATGTTTGGGTCTTGAAACACGGACATCAGCTCAGCGTTTGTACGGATACGCCACCTGTCATCTTCAAATACAGGTCCGAGAATGCGACAGAGCATTTTGGAGAGATTTCTCTTGTTTCTGAGTCAGACTCCAGGCTTCGCATCTGTACAACACAACTGGCCGAACAATGGAAGTATACATCTTGAATATGAAACTCTCCTAGAGGCGCGTTTTTACTTTCTATACAGTTTCTGAGAAACGTTGAGATTAAGTTTTAGCTATGTATGTATTTGTAAACTGAAATTCTAACAAAAGGCGCTGTTTTGTTTTCCATAATTTTTTTGGTAAATTGAGTTCTACGTCAAGTTTTCACGAATGTGGGGACCATTACAGCTATTGTCTAACGCAACGCAGTATATTAATAAATGTGCCGAGTCGCAATTACGTCATTTTAAACGTAATTTAAGCTGACATAATCATACAGACGCAAGGGTGAGAAATAAAGTCGTATCCCGCTATTATACGCTCAAGAACATTCTAATTGAAGTAGTGACTAGGCTCATAAAAATAAGAAAACGTCTAATTTTTTCTGAAAGAAGTCCCAAAAAACATTTTCAATTTAACAATATTAGTTGTATGTATGTTTATAATTCCCCATTACAACCACATTATTTTGTCAAATCATTTCATTTCATTCACTTTATCATACAAATAAGATAGTTAAAACGTAATCCTAGCTTATGGCCAGGCATTACAAAAAAAAAACAACAAGAAAATGATAATACAGGGAAAATAAGGAAAGTAAACTGGAGCGCAAAAAATGATGGATTCGCATCGCGGCAATTTATTTGCGAGGTGATCCGACGCGCTGGTCGTCGCTTTTCTGATCCGGCTAAATGGTTCAAATTCATCCCATCTTGTCGGGGAATCCGCCCCCGCCCTGAGCGCCCCCGTTCTACGGAAAAGGGGGGCGCTCCAAGGCGCACGCCCGACCAGGCAGTCGCAGAAGCGAGCGCTCCGAACGCAGACGTACGCGTACGCTTTGGCACAAATAAAATGTACTTCACCTCTCTGGTGCTGGATACCTTGCATACAAAACCCAGGCGTTTTTAATTCAGGTGAAGAGAATAATAATCAAAACTAAAAACAAAAATGTTGAACTATTTTTTTTGGTGTTGAAAAAAAAACTTGAGTGATTTTTGTCGGTTAAACTTTGCGGGTACAGTAAGATGTAATTTTAAAAAGTGTTTTCGTTTAAAGATTTAGTTGATAAAAGGTGTTGATTTATAGGCAATGTGGATGAAATTAAGTTAATATAAGAACATATTAAATGCAGATTTTTTGCTTAAATTGTTCACGTGTGATTTTTGTGGATATCGATTAAGCTCCTGCTAAAAAATACAGGTAAAAATTGTACTTCTTGGTTCCGAACACATTTCTTTCATTTATATTTCTTCAAAATACACATTCAACCAATTTTCAAAAGCAAATTTAAGATTTTTCATTTCTTGCGAAAAAAAGTATTTTAGTTTTTGATTATGTAAAAATAATCTTAAAAGTTATTATTGTTGAATTTATGTAAGTACTTTCATTTACATAATCCTGAACATTTTTCACTAATTGGTATAAGAAGATTTATAATGATGATTGAAAAAACTTTTGAAATATGTTTTTATTAAGTAATTACTCCTTTTTCTAAATTTTTACAATCTATTTTAACAATCATTTATCAAATTTATTTAACGTGTAATGAGGATTTATACAGTCTCGTAAGATTTATATTGCTTCTTGTATAAATTAATTTATTTGTGTTAAGGAGATCCGCTATGAGAAGATTCGGATTAACTACAAAAGCCTGTGTAAGGATAATCAGCTAACTGAGTGATGACTTCAAATACAACTTTTGAAGTGCATTAATAACACTTTTAATTGAAATGCGCAGGAATTATTTCAACATAAAATGCAACTAAAATTAATATTTACTTCAATAATTTGCAGTACTTATTATTTTTCTCAAAAAAGATAGGGAGCAAAAGTTCAGTAATAAACGGACTGTGTTATTCAAAGAATATATGATCCATTTATGATCCTCGGAAAATAGTTTTTTGTATCGAAAATATATTTTAGGCGCCGAATGAGCCATAATTTTGATGTGTGTGAATAACATCGCTAGATAACATTTGTGATAAAATGAAGGAAATGAATGATCCTTCAAAAGATTCAATGAAATATTTTTCAATACGTGGGGGAACACATAAGCTTAGGAATTTTGTCAGCTCTAGTGGTGTGTTGTTTCAATGTTTAATGTTTTTGACTTACTGAAAAAAAATTATAAAACGCAAACGCAACTAAGCTACACATATAGTGTAACTTCTTGCCGCGTTATCCCCGAAGGGGTCGCATGTGGCGAGTTGAACCTATTTATTTTTACAGGTAAGGGGGCCGGCCTTACGCCAACCACTTCAGTTGAAGTGGGGGTTTCCCAGCTCCCGAGGGGGCTGGTACTCATTTCTTGTGAAGGCTGAGTAAACCTTGCCGGTATTTTTATTTTGGGGTTTGAAATAAACACCGAAATAGGAAATCATTTCTGACACCCTCCTCGGTGGGATTCGAACCCGAGCTCACGGGGTAGATTGCAAGCACTCTACCAACTGAGCTATCGACCGGACTTATATGAATTCCATAATATTGTAATTTACAAACATAGCTAAGGCCCAGTATTTTCAACGTTAGCTTATGTGACTTTAAACTTATAAGAAAAAAAATACCCGCACGATTGACATGACTGCGTCCTTTTCATTCAGTATAAAGTCGCTATGCTAACGTTAGAAATACCGTACCTTAGTAATTTTGTATTGAATGAAAAAACAAACTTATGGATATCATGTAGGTAGTTTTTTTTTTCAGTTTAAAGTCATAAGATTTATACATGTCATATAAGCATATATGCAAGCCTATAATTAAAAAAATCCTCCCAACTTATTTTCATTGTAAGTTGTAATATTAAAAATATTTTTTATATTTTAAGCAACTAAGTACGTGTTTTTTGTACATAACAAACAGAGTTAGTTGGCAAGCGACGCTGTGCACACGAAGTAAGCAGCTGTCTAGTGAATGAGTGGACTGGAGCCTCGTTATAGCGTAACTACCCGGTCTATGTAAAAAAGCCTGAGATTTGTGCCAAGAATATCTGTATAGACTTAACGTTTTTGTCAGCTACATAAAGGAAGGCAACACAAAATTAATTCAACTGTCACCAAAGTACTCGTGAAATTTATGTGACGATTTATGTCTGCAAAAATATATTTTGTAGTATTTTTTTCTTTCTTTCTGTTTATTTTAGAGATACTAACATATCTCCATACTATCTCGTTTATATGAGAATGTACAAAAAATAAACTCAATGTATATTGAAATATTTTTTGTTTCTTTTTCTGTGTCCTTCTTAGAAACATGTGTCTATCTCCATAACTTTTTTACTTTTATAGAGCTCTATGTGTGAATTATAACACTTATTTTTCACGTAGATATTTTTTTTTACATGGCAACTCTTAATTTTAATTAAGGTAATCTTTAATTGTTTAATTCGTTTTTTTCTGGAATTTTTAATTTTCTTGAAATTTTCTGGAAACAATGTTCTTTATGCACGTAACAATAGCATATTCTAGATACTTCAATTTTGTCATAATCTCATTTATTCTTAGAACTTTGAGACGTAAAATGAAACGATTGTCTTCATCGAAAGATTTTTTTGAAAAATAGGTCCATATGGAACCCATCATAAATTTTGAAGATTAAAGTCTAGCGGATGATTTTTTTGTTTTTATAATTTCTTTTAAGACCGGTCCGTAGTTCAGTGATAACACTTTGGACTCTGAATGGAAGTTGTGTATTCGAATCCCGGCGAAGCACCAAAAATATACCATTTATATTTTCAAATTTGCTCTTCGCTGTGTTGAAAAATTCATAAACCTTTACCAATGACCGGTCACCAAAGGTCCATCCAGCCTTACAGCAACTGGGTCTTGCTTGAGAATTGGCGCTTTGTAGCGACGACGACCAAGCTCGTAAAAAGGTCGATAGCTCAATTGGTAGAATGCTTGCATGCCATGCCGAGAGCAAGGGTTCGATCTCAAGGTTTACTCAGCCATCACAAGAAATGAGAACCAGCACCCCGGTAGCTGGGAAACCCCCACTTCAACTGAAAGGGGTTGGTGTGAGGCCGGCCCTCTTACCCGTAAAAATAAATAGGTCCCGAATCGCCACATGCGACCTCTTCGGGGATAACACAGGCAAGAAGTTACACTATGTGTGTAGCTTAGTTTCGTTTTTGCGTTTTTTAAAATACATTACAAAAAATAAAGCATTTATTAGTCACACTTAAGTATCGTTATTTTTCCATGTCTCTTAAAAAAAAAATCAATAAAAAAGCAGGTTGTACTCCATTGTAAAATACGATAATATTCTAAATATTGTTTTGCTGGTTCATTGTTCCTTAAAGTAAATCTCTTTGGGAACATCCCAAAACAGTTAACCCGCCCTTTAGATCAATTCGCCGCTCTCGACTGACCACTTGGCGCTAATCGATATTGCGTCGTAATAAAAAATTATGCAGGATTGGGCTGAATGAGCTGTGGCGCGCGGCCGCATGACGTCACAGCGCCGAGCTTTCTCCTTCCCTGCGGGGGCGTCAACAGCCCTCGTGGGGCAGCTTGACATAATTTTACTTAAAAACAAACATTCGTATCGTCTGTTACGGTCGTGTGTGTTACATCCATGAATGTATTTTATCTGTCCCCAAATGACAGTTATTATGAACAAGTTGCCACAAGTGGAAAAAGTGTAACTCAAAAATTCAATTCATTATTTTTGTTGTTGTTTTATTTTAAAATGGGATTGCGTAGGTTGAAACGTGTTATTATTTAGTTGAATCATTTTTTTTTGTTTTGGTTGACTTTGCCAATGTCATCCCGGTTTCAGGGAAGGTTGGCAAGAGTTGCAGGGCTGATGTTCATTTGAGATTGGGTTTTTTGTATTGCAGGTCTTAATTTTCATTTTACTTTATTTTAATTTTAATTTGTAATGTGTCTCATTATGAATTTCTGTAAATCATTTATATTTTTTTGTGCTCCTTGACTGATAGGTTGGTACGAGGCTGACCACCCATGCTGTAAAAATCAGTTCACTTTTGCCAATGCCACCCCGGTTCAAGGAACGGCGGCAGGAGTTTTATTTATTTATTTATTCACAAGAGTTGCAAGGTTTATGTCCATGTGATGTTTTCTTTATTTGTATGCACACATGCAGAATGTGTAGGCGCGAACCTACATGTGCCTGTCTGTAGGCATGCATTTCATATGAGCCTTAAATGTTAACATATCCTTGCAGCTTAGATTATAGATTATAGGTCCACATGCGCCATGTGTGAACGCGAAATTATGCGTGTCTGCTTGTGGGAATGCATTTAATATGAATCTCAAATGATACATATCTTTGTAACTTAGATTTAGATTAGATTTAGATTATTCATTGTTACAAAACGATATGTTTTGTTTTTAGATTTGTTTTTCTTTAGTAAGTATAAGTAAAAAGAAAGTACAGACATTTAAAAAATACGCATTCTTCTTTTAATTTTTCAAATAAGTATAATGTAACAACAATTTTGAAATAAGTTAACTAGTCGATGAAAACCACTAGGCTACGACTGTTCTACATTTAGGTACTATGTACAAAGGTATACATCATTTCTTTTCCTTGCTTCTGACAGATTTGAAAGGTAAGCAAAGCATTGTCTTGCCTCTTTTCTTTTCTCTGAAGGTTATTTTATTATTTTTCTGGAATAAATCATGATACCCTGGGGGAGGGAGGGTGGGTAGAATAAGAAGAGGTAAGAAAGAACCAAGACAAGGGGGTGAGGAAGGAGGTGGGAAGGGGATAATCCTCGAACCTGCCCCCTCTTAAAGGATTATTGTAGCCGGCCAAAGGAAAGTGAGCAAGTAAGAAAGGGAAGGACGAGTCGAATTAATCACCTTCAGACAAATAATTAAAAAATATCTTGTACAAAAATTTCATGGAAAATTACGCGGATTATCAATTTGTATTTTAGAAAATTTCTGGCTTTAAATTATATTCCTAATTGTAACTTAGCGTTATTTTACATCTATTATTACGCGTTCGCGTTAATTTTGAAAATTTAAGTCAGCAATGCATACATTTTGAAATATAAAAGGTCTCTCATGTAAAGAAAAAAACACAATGCCATAAGAAACTAGCAAAAACCGGCGTTCATTATACTGAAATTTAAGCATAAAAATAATTTTATTTCCATAGGTGACGAGACAACTGAACGCTAAAAGAACTTCGATTCCAAAGGTATATTTTTAAAAATTACGGTCTCTACTTTTTTCGAATTGAGATTTGTATTGACCGGTCCGTAGCTCAGTGGTAACACTGCGGACTCTGAATGGGAAGGTTGTGGGTTCGATTCCCGGCGGAGCACAAAAAATATACCATTTATATTTTCAAATTTGCTCTTCGCCGGGTTGAAAAATTCATAAATCCTTTACCAATGACCGGTCACCAAAGGTCCATCCAGCCTTACAGCACTGGGTCTTGCTTGAGAATTGGCGCTTTGTAGCGACGACGATCAAGCTCGTAAAAAGGTCGATAGCTCAATTGGTAAAAAGCTTGCATTCCATGCCGAGAGCAAGGGTTCGATCTCAAAGGTTTACTCAGCCTTCACAAGAAATGAGAACCAGCCCCCCCGGGAGCTGGGAAACCCCCACTTCAACTGAAAGTGGTTGGTGTGAGGCCGGCCCCCTTACCTATAAAAATAAATAGGTCCCGAAGCGCCACATGCGACCCCTTCGGGGATAACGCAGGCAAGAAGTTACACTATATGTGTAGCTTAGTTGCGCTTTTTGCGTTTTTATGAAAGATACCGAAAGAAGACTATTATGTTATCTGATCGAAATTACAATTCACACGATTCATATCAATGATAAATCACACGTTTTCTGAAAATTAGGTCCAAATATGTTAAACAGTTTAGCCCATCGATATACATTATATTTTATTTATATCGATGGTTTAGCCAGACAAAGGACAAATTAATTTGAGAAGTATATTAAAAAGACGGAGATGTATGAAAAAAAAATTCTCTTTTGGTTGCCAAAAAAAAATTACTAAAATCTTTTTTATAGATTAAAATAAAAAACTTATTTGTTACAATTCACATGAGCTTTTATTATTTTTTAAACACTACCGGTTTCGGGAGAAGCAATACCTCCCATCTTCAGGTGTAAATATAAACTAAAAATTAAAAATAAAAATTAAAAAATAATAAAAGCTCATGTGAATTGTAACAAATAAGTTTTTTATTTTAATCTATTAAAATGAACTTTCACGAAGTAACTGCCAAAAACCTAGATAATAAAATCTTTTTTACATTCTTTCTGATGAATTCATTTTGGAATAAAAATAACTTTGAATAATGTAGACGTTATCGGTTTCGTGGTTTTTATAACTGAATAAATTTGTTTTGTCGTTTGTAAGGGCAACCAAAGAAATGTTCAACTTTCTTTGATCTCTTCGTGGAAGGCAATCATAATGTTACGTTTGTAAACAAATCGATTGAATTTCATCCGTTTAATTTTTCTGTCCTCCCTTTTCTCGGAATCACAATTTAAAAAATGATTGCATGAATATTTCAGGGAATTTAATCTGCTATTTATACTAGGAAGTCGTATAAATCAGTCGTTTTGAACCATAGTCAGCCATCTCGTTAATATTGTAAATTCAGATAAATGTATGAAAACATGGACATTCTCTATGTTTCCATGAATTTATTCGTATGTTTGGCATTCTGAAAGAATGATAAATTTGAACAACCATAGGTACTTACTGACATAGATTGTGGTCCATTAGTTAATATTGCAGACTACTTATCAAAAAGATCATGGTTTCAGTTAAAGTAGCACTGATAATGCTCTAGGCTAAACTTAATCTGAAAATTAGGTAGGCTTTCTCAAGTGACAACAGCTGAGTCTTGAAAAATGTCTTGCAAGCAATTTTTATAAACATTTATTTATAGAATTGCGGAAAACTTGTATTCAACACTTCAAAAAATTGATAGATTAATAAAGCAAATTGTTAATTGTTAAATGTGTGCCATAAATTAATGTATATAGTGTTAAATAAAGAGTCATTTTAATAACATTAACATTCAGAAAAAGTAATCATTTGAAAAGGTTCAACACGGATTTTTCAACAACAAAAAACTTAGAATTCTTCTTGTGCATATTTTTTGGCAAAATCTCAAAAAAATGTGTCTCGTTTTGAGATTTTGGCTCGCACACATCTGCTAAAGAAACCCCGCGCTACGTAAATAATTCAAGAGTGGTGAATAAAAAACGCTGAGAATGCTGGATGAGGAAGATTCATGCCATTCACGGTAGCTATCTTTTGAAAGACCAGAGAAGAAAGCGCGGAAGAGGGTCTGGCCATCTTAGAAAAACAAAAACCCCTGGGGAGAGAGGAGAAGGCAGAAGGGTGGAGGGAGGAGCAGAAAAGATAAGCCGGAATTTTCAATGTTTTTGCGTGAAAATTATCTACAAAACATAACACTCCTTTTGAAATCTTTCTCCAAGCTACGAAGAAAAGGGGTTCAGAATAATGACTTTGGCCATTAAACCTTTAACGGAATTAGCCGTTTGATCTCCGGCTTATTTTTTCAATCTTGATTTTTTTCACTTGAAAAACAAGATTTTTCTCCCTCGATAGCGATTTGAAATTAATTTGATGTCTTTCTTGAAATCGGATGGCTTAAAGTTTTAAACAACGAAAAAATGTTTTTGGACTCACACATTTTATCTTTGTAAGGAAAAAATGTACATATTTTTACTTGGGCTATTCACAACCAAATAATACACATATTTGGTGACAGCAGGTACTTTTTATCTGAATCTAAGATGCACATCTAGTACTTATGAATACTTGCAAGGTTACTAATTTCAAGGTTACCAATCACTTCTTTGAAGTAGAGATTTTCTCTGTTATTGAAAAAATATATATTTCTGTTGCATTTATAACTTAGCTTTAACAGCGAGCACGAATAGGTGTACCTTTGTAAGAAAATCGTCCTGAAACGAAAAATCACAAGATTTCCACTCAAAATGCGAATTTTCTTACAATTCAGGTATTGGCCGGAGATTTACCCCTTGTAATTGACAATTTTGAAAAGGCATTTACATTTAAATTATACAACACAATGTTAAAACCAACCAAAGCGCGAAACGTTTTCAAATTAGTTTGTTTTACGATAACCATATGAATGTAATCTTAATTTGATTCTTACAAGGTGTAATATTCATTCGTTCTTCCCATAGTAGGTTGCTCATAATGTAACATAAGCTCCGTGGTACTGTACGCGTGTAAGAAAGCGACATTAAAATTCAAACCATCCTTAGATGGAACCATTATAATGGGCCCTTACGTACCGTGTAAAACCATTAGGAATCAATTTCAGTTTAGAGGGGCGGATATGGAGGGAACGTGCCTAGAATGGGGTGAAAGGAAAAACGGTTATAAGGAGACAGATTAAAGACCGCTATTATAAACATTCCTTGGTGAATTCCATTCCAGCTTCCTTGTAAACAAATGATTCAACTAAATATTGTTATAATTTTGTGTTTCAGAGTTTGTCTGTCTGTAGTCTGCAATTTTATTTATTTTTTTAATCAGAATTTTGTTACTGTACTGCTTTCATCAATGTATGAAAATTTTTAACTGATAATTCCTTAATAACGCGTTCTTTTTTTTGCACTTTAAATAGAAGGTTCTAGCACATTGATCTCACCTGCGCTTGATATTGGAAGGGATTTTCTAGGTTAACACAATTATTAAAAAATAGATATCCATGTTTAAAATGCACAAATTAAATTTCAGGAAAAAAACAGGAAGTAAAAACCGACAAAGGGTAAAAAACGAAAGCAAAAAATCCCAATTGATTGAAAAAATTGCAGGGAAATTAAAACTGCAACCTACCTACATAGACTTCCCGTCGTGGGAAATTGTTTTGTGGCGATACTAAAGTTGATTTTCTTTCTTTTGCAGCACACCGGAAACAGGGGTGGCATAAAGCACTCTGCCACTCGAACTCCCGCCACCCTGATTGGCTATTTCTTGGCAAGTAATCGCTCTGGGTAGTCAACCCTTGATCACGCCACCCTCCAAAGTAACTGTATACATTTGTCATGTAACAAAACATGCGACAGTGTTTAAAGTTTATATTTCATGTGCTAGTGTAAAAAATAAATACATGTTTAACTACAATTAATTTTATAAGTAATATTAAAAATATATATTACGTGTGTTAGTGAAAAAAATAAAGATAACGAATTGATTTTATAATTAACACAAATATTTAACGTTCAAAAAAATAAAATAAAGAAAAAAGTAACAAAATTTAACTGTTAAAAAAGTGTTTGATTGGTTAGTGTATAAATAAACATACCTAAATATTTCATAACAATTTTAGTCAACTTAACTTATGTAAACGTCTCACAAAAAAAATGAGTTCAATTAACTGACGTAAAGATATTATTAATCAAATTAGTTTAACGGCTTAAGATAAAATAACCTTTTCGTTTATCACAGAATATTAGGAAATAAATAAAATATTCAGGTAATCTTTAATGGATGTGGAGAATAAATAACTTTACAAAAATGTTCTTTTTATTTGAGTGAATTTGTGATTGAGTTGCTTGTGAACAGTGAAGCTTGGCATTACTTGGGACCTGTACCGATGAGTCTGGTGACCTGAGATGTCCCATTCCACTTGAGGACTTGGACTCCCCATCCAGCAGCATGCACGGCCTGGAGCTTCCAGCCAGGGTGGCTGGTCTCCTGCTACTCTTGGCTTTCTTCCATCCCAGTTATGGTGAGTCAACATCATCCTCTTTCTTCTGATCATGTTTTCATGAGCCTTGAAGTGACAATAATTTTTAAAAGTAAAACATCAAAAAGAAGAATCTTGTTTTTCAAAACCAAATAACGATTTACATAGCGGTTTATTTTGTAAGTTTTTTTAGTGATCGTTCTATATGCTACTTTAAAATCGGTCAACAGCTCAGTTGGTTGAATACTTGCGTACCAAGCCACAAGATTAGAATTCAATCTTCACCTAGGGCATCAGAAGTTATGTTTATTTCAAACCCAATACAAAAATATTTACAAGGTTTACTCAGTCTTTACAAGAAATGAAAACCAACTCCGCTGGGAGCCGAGGGTACCCCACTTGTAAAATTTGAAAATTCAATAATGTTCAAATAAATATTTAGGTTCCACACGCCACATGAAAACATTTTCAGTGGGTAGAAGTTGCACGTTATAAAAAGCGTAGTAGCAATTTTTTGCGTTAAAGAAATTGTTCTTTTATAATGAAAATAATCACTGTACGTATATTTAAAAAAATATTATTTCATGGAAAAAACAAATGAAATCTGGATATTTTAATTGTACTTCAGCAAAAGTTTGTTAGTAATATAACATTACAATAATATAGCATTACAATACCTAAAACGAAATTATTTCAATGAAACCATATTATTAATCCCGCAATGTAAGCTTTATCATAAACTTAATTAACTCAACAACCTTACAAAATGGTTCAATCAGGCATAACCAGTTTTAATTCTCTATGAAGTCATGGCAAGAATAATCGACTTAATTGTGAAATTTTCATCAAGTTAAACATTGAATCATTTCAAGAAAATATATATGTACCTACCTACAATCATCCTACCTATTCATCGAATTCTTCAAAGGAAAATAATGCAAGATAATATTTAATAATAATAATATATAAGATAATATATAATATTTTCACCGCAAAAAATAAACAAACTTAAACAGTTACTTAGCTAATATGTTGGTATGAGGTTGGCCACCTATGCTGTAAAAACTCGGTTCACTTTGCCAATGACACCCCTGCTTCAGGAGTTGCAGGGCTTTTGTTTACTTGAGTTTTGGGTTTGAATGTTTAAGCTTATATGCGGCATGTATAAGCGCGACCTTATATGTGTCTGTTTTTGGGCATGAATTTAATATGAACCCAAAATATAATATATCTTTTCAACTAAGATTAGATTGGATAATCGAAGGGAATGATAAACTACACGTTTTGACAAAGGTAAAGTTTTAGTTACTTCAAATGGATGAGTACATTATAATGACTATTATTTACTATTTTATTATTTATTTCATGGTCGTAGACAAATTATTGTATGCCACTGCACGTAATTAGCTTTTGTTATACTTGTGCTCTCTATTGTGTCACAAACTAGCACTCGTGTTACAAAGGCTATCATTACTAGACAGTGGCATAAATAACTAATACCTTTGATACGTTCCAATTTTACTTCCAACGCAACGTAAGTACATATTTAATTATGTACCATATGAATAGTTCATGTTTCACTTCCGAGCATAAGCATTCATACGTTTTAAACATATAATATTTGTATCTTCTTTCTCAGAATCCATTCAATTTAACATCACTGATGTATGTAAATCGGTCTTTATTTAAGATCCCTCTAAACGGAAAAGCTTGTTTCTTCGGCCCAACTCCTACCCTCATATTATTTTAGTAACACGTTTAAATATTATCATAGGGGTATAATAACACACGTGATGGTGAAAGAAGGGGCGGAGGGGGAGAGGGGGGGGGGGTGCGTGGGACCTGTGACGTTCGCGCTCAGTTCATTATACAGGTCCTAGCCAAATTTTAAAACGCATTGCTTTCCTTGACTTATACGTTAGTATGAGGCTGGCCACCCATACTGTAAAAAAATGGTTCACTTTGCTAATGTCACCCCTGTTTCAGGAAAGGTCGGCAAGAGTTGGAGTGACTGCTTATGCATTTGTAAGTGTGTAGCTTTTGTAAATGCTGCATACAATGCGCAGCATTTACAAGCGCAAGCTTTCATTTGTCTACTAATGAAAATGCATTGAATATGAATCCTAAAAATTAATTCACCTTTACAACATAGATTTTAGATAATAGTATGAAACTAAAACGACCGCTCGCAGCTTTTTTGGTTTCACAGGTTATTCTTTGCAGATTTTTATGCTCGAGGCAGTGCAGTGGGTCTTTTGAACAGTCAAGGAGCTTTATTTTGCACACGTGGAGGTGTAGGTACGATGTGACTGAAAGAGTGAAACTTAATAGTGTTTACCCATGCAAAGCATTGTCGTAGCTCGTAGCCCGGGACAAACACTCGATCTGTAGAGAGACGGACTCATTGCTCGCGTCATACAAGCTGCCGAGTAAACACTAACTAATTCTATTTGCAGAAATAACGCTTGCTTGCTTATAATGTTTCGACAAAAAAAGAGAGTCAATCATCTAAAATGACAACAAAATAAAAACAATGAAATATTTGATATTCTAAGTGCCATCATTTTTGTATCATATTAATTTTAACGTACAAGCAAACATTTAGAGTTTTTCTTTACGAACACTTAAAAAAAAGTTCACTTTTCCAATGTCACCCCTGTTTCAGGAAAGGTTGGCAAGAGTTGCAGGGCTTATGTCCATCTTAGATTCAATTTTTATGTTGTACTTAGGTCCACATGCTGCATGTTCAAGCGCGAACTTACGCGTGTTTGCTGGTAGGAATGCATTTAATGTGAATCTTAAATGTTATTTATCTTTCAAACTTAGATTAAAGACTAAAGAAAGTGCCGTCTTTAAAATGCGTTCAAAAAAATTAAAGGGCTTTTGAGGTGTGATTAAAAAAAACAGTGCACATCAAATAAATAAGACCAAAACTAAATTGACTTGATTTTTTATGACATATCTAAACAGAAAATGAAGTGTATTATTCTTTTCAATAGGTACAAATTTCACATCCTACGTTTCCAGCTTTTATTATAATGAACAAGTAGAAGCATTGTTTTTCTGTGCGTTTATCGCTGAAAAAAAGGGTTTTCTAAATTGGATAAAGATTTTGAAGCATCCAAAAGTACATTTTCTTTAAATGAATGAAAAACTCGACTGCGATGGTTTTGTAACGTGCATTTTTTGATAACAAAAATACCTTAGCTACGTCCAAAAGTAAAAATTCATAAGAATATTTTGTTTCATTTAGTTTAAACAAAATATATTTCAACACAAATCTTCTTCCTATCATTGTCATCCGTTTTCCTTATATCGTAGGGCTCCATTCATGAAAACGAGTGAACAAAAGAACACGTTCATTTAAATAGAATAGCGTGTTGTGATGGAGGTAGTTAGGCCTGTATCTCGTTGCCTGGGAAATTGAAGGAAACGCTTTAAAAGGGTGTTAATAATTGCTTTAATATAGCACGGCGGTTGTCGCAGAGTTGTGAGAAGAAAACACAATTTACAATATCCCTCTCTCGGTTGGAGACAGAAACGTTTAATTAAATGAATATGCGAGGCTAACGTAGCTCTATTAATTCAATTCCCATTTTGGCTTCATAATGATATTAAATTGTTACGTTTAGCATGGAATATCCACCTGAGTGAAGCCTTAGCGCCATGTTTAAATTCAGCAACATTATCTTGGCAATATTATGGAGCAATATGAAATTTAGAAGGGAAATCTGTGTTGAAACAATTTTGAGATAAATTTTAGAAACCTTAAAATATATCTTTCAAAACAGCAAAATATTATGATTTCAATATTCAAACTAAACAAATTAAGTATCTCATTACTTTACAAAAAATATGTCTTCGTGCTGTTCACATCAAGTCAGTTTGTTAAAAATTCAAAAATACATTATTATTCTTCCAAGAAATATGATAAAATACCTCATACATTTTTTTATGATTTTTTCTGTGATTATAGTGCAAACATTTGGTAGAATAGTCAATACATTTTATTCTTTAATACATATTTTTTCCAGGAAAGAAATACGACACCGTACTTTTTGAGAATACAATGCAGGGTGTAGAATGGATGTTACATAACTCCATACATAAGTACCTGTAACTACATGTACGCGCGAAAACTTTTTACGCCCAGCTTACAGTTGCGAACAAGGTCGCCCTGCTTAAATGAGTTTGCCAAAGTTGGCGGCAGATAAGAAGGCAACCTGCATTACCGACTCTCGCTTGTCCCGACTTATCAGCCCTAATGGCGTACCTATTAATATGGGATAATTTGGTCTACGCGTCACCCGACAACTTCCGACAAGGCTTATAACTTCGCATCATTGTCCCGCGCTCCCGCTGATCCAAATCCTGATTAGGTTTTCCTCATTTTCCAAACATAATTAGATTTTGTTACTTCTCGAAACTCGTTAGCGGGAATACCAAACTAGTTTCGTCATCTTCTTCCTCTTCTTCTCATTCTTCGCATCCTTGGGTTGAACTGCAGGTCTGTTTGTGCCGAATTACCTCTCTCTTGTAATGGTTACTCCCAGTTGTGCTTCACCTTATATGTGATCTTTTAGGACGACGTTTAATGGATTTTTATTTCAACTTTACAAATCCTTTTTTAAATTTAATTTATACGAATCTCAGTCCCTCCGGACACATTATTTACTAAAAAAGCAAACAAAAAATCATATCTAATTTTATAATAGTAGCTAACTGATAACTTATTAATGGGTTGTGAATGTAAAAATGGGTCCCTAATGACTGAGATATAAGGGTATCGCCGTCGAAATTTGTACCTTTTGTCTTGTGCGTGTGTCCCCTAATGATTTTCAGCTTTTTCATAAAAACTGGTGATCTCTACTGAATTCTAAAATTATCAGAGTAAAGTAAATACAAAAATAAACTGCAAAAAGCATTAAGTGGCGATGTAATTAAAAAATAAAACAAAAACGCCTTTTTTCCATTCCCATACAAATTTTACATGTCCGCAACCCGTTTTTGACCCTTTGATGGCATGATACGATCAAAATAGTCGTTTTTACGTTTTTAAAGTTGAGTATTTTTGCATATACCTTAGTAACGTATCTTTCATTTTCTGTACTAGCCACAATAATATTAACTTATTTAAACACGAAATATTGATTGCTAAGGGTTGTCTCCATTTTTGGCTCCGAAATTTTTCTTTTAGTATGTTACCAATTCCATTGGAACTGACAAAAATCTTGCAATCTTAAGTATTTGTTCACGTATGGTAACTCTTTGATGCAGTGTGGACAACACAAAAAAACTCATTCGATACCTTCATTTTCTTCTGAGAACGTTTACATCAGACTCGGGAATTTGTCGTGAGTGTTTTGAGTGGAAGTTAGCTTGGCATTATTAAGGTATGTATTCGAATATGTTGTCAGTTGTATATTTTTTACTTAGATCCATTAATTCTTCTAATGATTGTATGTTTTTTTCATTGCTGACAGTATTATTTTTAAATGGCACAAGTTTAAGGTAATGTCAGGCGGTTTTTGATTTACAATCTTTACCGTATGTTACCAGTACTAAGGTGTATTCACGTAGGTTTAAAAAAATACACCTACTTACCGTTAATTTATGGTTGACTAACAAATAACATTTACGTACCTAATTGAAAAATAAAACTATCTAATCAACCTTACTACATGCTATTAATATTGTAAATGCACCGTTTGATGTTTGTTATTCAAAATAGCAAAAAGGTTTATTCCGTGATCTGTGGGCTAAACGAATGAAATTTGGACCACAGAGGTACCTAATTTTTGTATCGGTGCTGGATACTGTGAAAAATGTACGCAAAAAAAACATTGCCTATCTATCTAAATCTATGATAATCTATAATCTAAGTTACAAAAATATGTTGCATTTAAGACTTTAAGTTCGTACTTAAACATGCTGCATGTGAACCTACAATATAAAATCCAATCTCAAATGAACATAAACCCTGCAACTCTTGCCGACCTTACCTGACACAATGGTAACATTGGTAAAGTGAACCATTTTTTACAGTATGAGTGGTCAGCTTCATACTAACCTATAAGTCAAGGAAACTTATTGAAATACAATAAACGAACGATTTTAGGTAGTTATTAAATGTGCGTATTCATATTTTTATTAAACATTCATAGACAAACAACATTCATATTTATAGACATTCAAAATGGTGCTCTTATATTTTTACTGAACAGTGTTTACGAACTGCTATAAAATCTTTTATTCGTCGTCGAAAAAAGAAATGAGATATCGAGATGTAAAAAATCCTAATTTTTCGAACCTGTCCGTCATTTTGAATAGACCTTAATTTAACTCACGATGTTTTCGTTTTCTTGAATCTTGCCGGTCGACAGTTATGGTACAAATTTCGACGGCGATACCCATAAGTGAGTGTGGTATAAATAAGGATATGAGAGTAAAAATACATTAAAGTACATTGGCATTGTTCGGGTATCTAGAAATAAAGAATAATGAACGACCGACCGAGTGTACATAGGGAATGTCAAAAGTAAGCGTAGAAGGGTAAGACCAAGAAAAGATGGATTGACCAAATACGCAAAATTACAAGTGACTGAAGTCTACAGAGTGAGAAAAAGAGAAGAGCATGCATGCAAGATAATGATGAATGTTGAGGAGAGGAAAAAATTGGGCACAAATCAAATCTGCGAAGGTACTGGCCACACCTAATGTAATGGCAGCTGGATACAGTATCAGAAATCTATTTTTTAAGTTTTTCTAATATTTAAATCAAGTTTAATACAAAATTGCTCATATTGAATTTTTCTGAACTGTTTTCAAGTGTTTCTGCACCATCAATTCCAGCCCTGAGATACTTTTTAATCTTCTGTAACGGATATCCTATTTTGTTTCATTTTATTTTTGTTTTGTGTATTAACACTGTGAAGATTCATTGTTAATTCCTTCTTAATAATATTTAAAAAAAAAAACGAAGTAATCTTTTTTTAAATATTTTATTTTATTTCAAACACTGTTTTTTCTACTCGTTTATTTTATTTTATATTTACATACGTTTTCGGTCATATATTGACCATCATCAGGTATTAAATAATGTCAGAAATGTTTCTACTTTTGTTTCATGTTTCTGATTCACATGGTTTGAGATTCTTTATCTTCTTTTTAAACCTTCTAGGCTTCCGGTAAAAAAGTGACAGATAATTGGCAAAAGTAAAATTGGTTTTATAGGGTGTGTTTCCAATCTCATACCCACCTTTAAATGAAGGTACATGTTACAATTGTTGTATAATTTAATCAAATTTTATGGAGTGTAATTAGCAAAAATTTTGCAAACAAAAGACCAATCAAGCTATTTATTTTGGTATTGTAAATATTTTAACATCGCTTTTTCATTCACTAATAATTTTAATCTGCTATTGCATGAAACGAAACGTTGTTTATTTATTGAATAATCGTACGGGGACATGAAAACTAATTTGAAATTGAAATGAATGCTTGTATTGACCTGCTGTTGGGCTTAAAATTTGGCTATGTTTTTATAACTATTGTAATTTTTGCTTTGTTTGTTTATAATATTTAACTGAAAAATACACCCAACACTGAAATAATATGAAAATTCCAAATGGGCAAAGTGACACAACGTACATTTGTGTATTCATTATCATCATTTTTTTCTAATTTATCTACTTAAAATGCATTTCAAACGACCTTATGTTGAATTAATGTAAATTTTCAAGCTAAATCCAGTCGCTTAAAGGCTTTATTCATCCCTAATGATACTTTTTTCAAATTAAAGTTGTCAACTTTTGCCAATGTCACAACACACGCTATTTGTAATTTATTATTTCTCAGCTTTCTACCTTATCCACTCCTAGACATAGGCCTCTCCAATCTTTTCTAAGCTCTCCGTTAAATACTTTAACCAGAAATTTTTCATTGTAGTGAGAACGAGGCTTTTATCTCACCTACAGAAAATACAAGGGTTGAAAAAACTCACGAAATTAAAGCAACCAACACCAATATTTGATCCCTTCATAACTTAATCCCTTCTCTGAAGCTTAAACAGAAACTTGGTGAATTGTTATAAAATTTCCATCAGTTGTGTTCATTACCCACCAGCCCTGCCTAATTAGACCTGACAACTTTGAGGGGCTTTTTTCCAGCCAAACTTTTGATACAGCTCAACTCCGTGGAGCAGCATTCATATTGTTACAAAGCAGTAAGAGCTTTCAAATCATTATTTTGTTTACGCCGCAAGTTTGGCCCAGTGTAATGTATTTTTCTTTCCTATTTTTTTAGCTAAATATTTTTTTCATTTTTTAAAAAAAATAACCCCTTTGTTAGTTTGTATTTACATTCTCATCTTTTGACGTACAGAAGTCTTCATTGTTAAAGAAACCAGAAAAATAAGCGCTGAAGTTTTAAATTGTAATGATCAAATTTAAATCTCAATCTAGGGACTTTTGACATAAACTTAAGCTTAAGAAACATGTAATTTTGTACTTCGTAGTACGTTTTTATTTTATTTTAAAAGTGATTGCGTTTTATTTATATTATATAAGTTATTTTACTTCCATTCGGGAAATTTCTTAGTTGCAACTTTGTTAAATGTAACTAACATCAGTAAAGCTAGTGATTACAAACACTTCTAGTTTCGCAAAACATAACCCACCATGTACCATGTACGTTTGTACCTACTCAGCAAAGTCTTTTTTGTTACAAAATACAGTTTATACAAAACATATTTAAACGAATTGTAATTGGAGAATATTTTTTGTTACATCAACATCAACGCTATACCCAAAGTGGGGCTTGGTTTCCTTGTTCAATCGCAGCCACCGCTGCCTGTCAACGCAGCTCCTTCTCCAGTTGCATACTCTAACCGCACGGTGATCTACACCAATGCGTCAAATTGGAGACCTTAATCTGGATCTTCCCACTGTCCAGAGTCCTTTTGGTTTGGTCATCACAACCATATTTTCCAGGCTCCGATGGTCCATTCACTGGATGTGAATAAGCCAATGCTTCATTGACAGAAATAAAATAAAATACTTTAGCTTAACTTACAGTTACAATTTTAATTTTTATATGAGTATAATACAACTATTCAAATATATGTATTTGGTGAAACCTTATTTCTACAATCTTGAATCTAAGTTGCTAAGATATGATATGTTTACATTTAAAATTCATATCAAATACATGCCCGCAAACAGATTCGTGCAGTTCGCGTTTACAAATGCTGAATAATGTACTTACAAATTAAATCCAAACCTCAAATGAACATAAACCCTACAACTCTTGCCAACCTTCCCTGAAACAGGGGTGACACTGGCATAGTGAACCATTTTTTACAGTATGGGTGATCAACCTTATACCAACCTATAAGTCAAGGAACTCCACATTATGGGATATATAGAGCATTGGATCCTGTTTTTTAATTAATTCCTCCTTTTAGAAAGCTGATCAATAGGCAGATCTGTCAGAGTCGTAGACCATCAAGGACAAGGATAGAACTCTAGGAGTAAATCAATATTACACACCGAATGATCCTATTTTTGTAGTTTGTGTGGTTCTTCCAGTCAATCGCGTGTGCCTCTGGATTCAATTGATGGAGCAATGTGCGTCTTTTCTCACTTGAGGTAAAACATACACTGATTTCTCACAATGAGGTATTGTTACATGGTGAGTAGGTAATTTGGTTGGAAAAGACTAATTAATGGCTAAAAGAGAAAGGACTTCAAAAGCCTGTGACCCATTTAAAAAAACCTTATCTAATAATTCGATCAAACAGTATTTCATCAAATATAAATAAACTACTTTTTTATTTAAAAAACACATAGTTTTTATTTTCACATATGAGTTATACTGCCTAAGCGCTGTCGAACCTGCTCGGTTCATCATCAGAGGCTAACTGAAGTTTTTAAAATTAAAATACAAGGGTTAGAACAAATACATTTTGGGAAGAGAAAGTGGGTTTTTAAGTAGGTAGGTATTGTTAGAAAGGAATGCGTAACAGCGCTTAGGCAGTATAACTCATATGTGAAAATAAAAACTATGTGTTTTTTAAATAAAAAAGTTTTTTAATTATTAAATTAAAAATGAATTTTCACTCGGTGAATGTGCAAACATTAGAAAATTTATAAATAAACTTTTGTCCAAAAGGTTGTTAAATTCAGCAACGTACTAATGTGTTTTGTTTATTTGAATATCCATATCTTTATGTAATCTTCCTTATATCACATACAACATTTGTGTTCGTTCTTTAAGAATTCAGCGAGAAGCGCTAGGTATTGTTTGCTGAGACGCCGATATGTTTCTGCCGCACTAACTCGCCCCAGGCGCACAGCCTGAATAATAAATAATATCTCCTCAGGTGAGCTTTAGAAAGCTTCTACGCCGTAGCCATATTCTACTAACTGGAGCTACGAAAGCTGCTACGCTATATTATATTATGCTAACTGAAGCCAAAACATGCTTACGCTGAAATAAAAATATACTCACAGGTTACTGTGAGTATATTTTTTTTAACGTTACAGTTATGTAACGTTATTGCTGTTCCACTAGGGATAGTCAGAAACTTTGTATTCTCCTCAGCTTATTCCTATCCTATATGTATCTTAGTGATCTTACAAAAACCGTAAGCTGTTTTTTTTTTTTAATGAAGCGCTAAATCTAATAACAAATAACAAAAAACAATATATTAAAAAAACCATTTGAGGTACAAAAAAAATCCAGAATTGCATTTACGTTCTTCAGTAATTTTATAAAAATCCCTACAAATTTCCAGAAATATTCAGTGAATTCAAAATTTTCTCCGCGGTGTTTTTGGGTGTTTACCTTAAAATCGATCACCACGGTTCACTCAGCCTTTAAGCGCCTTGGTTTTGCTTGAGTTGGCACTATTTATCAATAAACGAGCTTGCAGTGGGTCTTTGAAGTGTGGTTCACACAAAAAATGGCACCCATAAAATAAAAAAATCCTGAGTTATTATTTTTTGCTTTACATATTATGCAGATAATCTTATTATAGTATATTATCTTACCAAAATCTCTACATGCTTTTCTCATTTTTCTTCCATGCTTTACTTCCACACATCAATGTCAGTAACAATACGCCATTTTGTTTCACTATTGTCAAATACATCTGCTCGCTTCTTGCAATCCTTTCAATCGCACCTACCTATTTCCTTTCCCTTTTACACCATATCATAAATTTATTTCGAAATTATTCAAACAGTATACGAGTATGTGAAAAAAAACCTTTCACAAAACATACAAATAATATTTTGTATATTATGGTAGTGTATTGTGTTCTCTACATGTACAAAAGAAAATGTCATTTCCTCAGCGATACCCATCCGGATATCTCCTCGGGCGATCCCACCCTCTTCTCAGTCACATAACACGGTTAGGAAGTGAAATTTCCATCAGACCGATGCATAATATCACAGTAATCGTTGCAGCCCCCAAGGGACGTGGTGTAAAAGTAGCTACATAATGAAACTGCTGAATATAACACCACTCTTACAACCCACCCTCACTTTATTTTCGAGCCCTTCAGATTGGTGTAATTTAATTTCTCCCATTGCTGTCGGCAAGACGTCGCCGTCCAAAAAAAATCCTCCCCTTGGCTTGAATGGCCGCACTGCCTGTCTGGAAGAATTAACCCTACGCCCGAGGGCTCGCCGCGACAAGGGGAAGAAAGTTCTGGGTATTTACAAACCCCAGCTAAGTGAATCCAGTGTTTGATGGTAAAGTACGTAGGTTACGCTTTTTTGCAGTTGAGTGTACCAATATTAATTGACTGCAGTAGAAATCACTTCAAAGATTCATTGAAGGCTTTTAATAGTGAAAGTATAATTTTGAAAATTTGTAGAAAAAATAGTGAAAAAGTATGTTAGCTAAACGTTAGGGATAAATTAGTGAAATGATCCATTTTGGTTATTTTAAGTAATAATGTTAAAATTTAAAATAATAAAAACGTTCATTAGTAATGGACTCTGGGATAAGCCTTTACATCATTTCAAAGCGTCAAGTTAACTCGTATTTAAAAAAATATATATAAAATATAGTTTGTTAGTAACTTTATTAAAATGTCTTGTACAAAAATTCACAAAAGTCTAAGAGAAGTATCTAATTTTATGGTGTGAATTTTTTGACAAAATGGACGTTTTATCAGTGATTTACCGTGTGTGTTTGATAGTATGCGAGGCCCTTAATTGTACGTATAGCTCCATCATAACTCGTATACACGTTTTTCCCGGTAGGTAAAATTAAGCTAAATTTTGTGCCTCCGGGTTGATGCAGCCTCACCATTAAGTTTTGAGGATCGTGTTTTCCGGATTGCAGGACCGATGGAGCGGAAAAACTTCCAATCGGAATGAGGAATTCAAAATCTGCAGAATTTTCTATCTCTCTACAGGGTTCTTCTATTGCATTTAATTACTCATATTATCTTGACAGTTATATTGTTGATATCAAGTGTTATTAGAAATGTTTACAAAGCCGGCGTTTGGAGGTTAGCTACCAGGGGTTGTAAAGCCGATGGTATCTCGCACCCCCTGCGGCTCGCTAGGGGTGAAATGCAAGCTCTAATAAACACAAGCGCGCCCGTAAACTTCACTTTTTATTGGGGCGAAATACTTAATATTGAGGAAAGGGATGTGAGATGTAAAGCTGCCCCGTTTGTTTGTTTGTATTGTTTTGTTTTCTGTGTAATAATATGGTGATTGCATGTCGTAACACATATCAGGGGCTGAGAAACGAGCAACACTTAAACAACCCTCTAATGTATTTCTAGATAACGTAAAAAATCACGTGATACTTAAATCAATGAACATTTTTTTGTTTTAAAACTCTTACTTTCAAAAAATCTTTTAACATTATATAGTCCGTAGGTATGTTACAATTAATTTCTAAAACAGAAAATGGGAATAAATTCTTAAAATTGTCATAAATCTATACTACGCACGGTATCCATTTCATTCCTATTTTTTTCTTGTGATTATTTGCATAATAGAGCTTCCTCAAGATATATTGAAAAAAGCAGCGTCATTTAGCATTTTTGACTAAATATGACTGCAAAAATGTGAACTTTCTGAAATCATTAAAATTTTCAGATTTTTACTTGTTAAATTTATTTTTTCTCACAGATATCAATATCTGCAAAGGTTTTATCCATCGGATATGCAGTGACGTTTTGAGTGACGTCACATTTTGAGGCTTGTGTAAGCGAGCTATTTGAACGTAGGCTTTCGCTCTATCGATTTCCCTCTCGCCTCTTTACAAATGTACGGTATCCTGCGATATAAAGCCACGCCGCTTCCATTGGGATCAACACGTCTTGACAAATAGCCGTGGCGTCATCATTTTTATTTTGTGTACTTTGCGACTTACTGGAATGCGTGAAAAAAAATATTCAGAAATATCTTTACAAAACTACAAATTGAATGAACATTAAAAAAATTCAATAGACAAAAAAGGTGACGTCACATAGCAGTAGCTAAGGAAAAGACAAATTAATAGTTTGTGAGTTGTCCCTAAGAATCTAACTCGCATATTATACGAATTTCTAATTATGTGCTGAGCCCAATAAAGAATCTGAAAATAATATAACTTGAATGATGAAAGTAACACTTATTTTATAGAATTCTGTTTGACCTTAAAATATACTTTCATCATATTTTTTAAACAATGAAAGGATGACATCCAACGTTTAAAATGATTTATCTCCCAACGGTATACGGATATCTCATGAGGTCTCTATCCGTTTCGAAAATCTTGACACTCGCTTTTACAACATTACAAGAGACAAAACCTCAAGTATTTTCTTTTACAGTGGTCTAGTCTTCACTCGACACATCACATGATATTTCTGCACGTTTCTAGAACCTGTACTTACAGCAGCCACCCGCACCTGACTGGCTTTAATATGAAGATTGGCATCGCCAATACGAGCTCTCACGTATCTGGCCTGCATTGAGTTCATTATATTCAATTACTGTTCCCGATGCATTAGTTAATTATCGTAGTGATACAATGCCTTATTGCATGCAACGTGAGACATATACAATCATGCAAGGTGAGGACTCTGCAGAACATGCAAGCAAAAGTATCCATGGAAAGGTAAAAATGCATTTGAATATAAAATAATGATTATATTTATTTGGAGATCATGAGTTTAAGACTCTTTGGCTGATGATACTTTGACTCGAATTGATTTTTAAATAAAAAAAACAGATATTAATTCTGTGCCTCCTGTGAAAAGTGATACAACTCGAGTTATACCCTTTTTGAGATTTTTACATAGAAATAATCAGAAAAAAATTAGCGATTTTTTGGTCTTACTCACATTCTTCTATCTGCTATAGTTTAGGAAATATAACTGGCAGGATTTAGGCAAAAAAACGTGAAAAGTGATATAAGTCAAGTTGTATCCCTTTTAGTAATTGATCCACACATTGTTTTTTACAAATCTATCGTGAATATTGATACATCTCGACTTATATCACTTTACACCAATTTTTGACTGGAATTTTAGCCAAGTTATACGATTCAGGTAAATTATGAAAATACTACTATTTTAAGTACAACAATTGTGTCTTTGGGGTAGTATTTTTATAATTAGTTTGAGCAACATTCTGCCTGGACCATTATCTTATGAGTTATTAAATTTAAAAAATATTAAGCTTTTTTTTGTATCACTTTACTCAAAGACAACTTATAGGTGCAATATAATATAACTCGACTTGTATCATTTATCACGTAATAAATGATACAAGTACAGGCAAAAAAAAGGTACAACTGACAGAGTTTAATAAATTATTTGTAAACTATAATAGTAACCATAAAAATTAGAATGCACAGTGAAAGTGAATGTTTTTATCTACAAAATAAGGTACTTATGTGTAACCTAGCCCACTTAGTTCATGAATTAGAATTTTTTAAATCTTGTTTTTGCTCTCCTGTAAAATGATGATTTTTGAGTTGTATCACTTTTCACAGGAGGCACAGAATTGTTCTTGCATGCAGGAATTTGTCTCTACGCATTCCATGCGTCTACAATGATGGTGCAAGGTTTTAGACACGGTTAAGTTTATTGTATAAAATCACAATTGTTAAGAAAACTTAGCGAAATGTGTAACTATCGATTGGTGAAACATATTTTGGAATAAAATGATGTTGGAACATTTATGAATTTTGAACTTTTTTCTCAGTAAGAAAACAGTCTAGTCACTCTAGTATGGGACTGCCGTCCTTAGCAACCAGTTACAAAATATATTTATGCAATTTTCCTAACCATCCTACACAATTTTGTGTATGTCGATTCACTTGCGGACCTTATTTTTTATAAAACACCGTAAACCAAGTGTTCAATCTTGGCCATTTGAGTTTCATCTTGATTCTAAAAATATAAGGGTTTCAATTTAAATTATTTTTTCCATCGTACACAACCCTTTTTTGCTTCACTTTGAGAGACAAATATCCAATACATACATTTATTCCTTACTGAATTCGCAATGCTTTATATCTCTTCAAAGGCCGTAAATAGGTCGGAAGATGTTGTAATTTGATTAGGCGTCCTATTTTATCGTTGCCGACAGTGCGGTATGTTCAGAAATAGACATCGCAGCTAATGAGTCCGGAATGCGACAGAAAGCCGGAACTGCACACCGGTTTCCGGAAGTCTGAAGACAAAAGCGATACCGACGTGTCGCGTATCGTTATTCTGCCGTGATGGGGTATCGTTAATTCCGTCGTGTATCGTTATTGTGTCGTGATCGCGTGCTCGGGCGGTATCGTTAATCGCTCTTCGTTATTTAGTTCTTCTTAAATCGTTATCCGTTTTTTATCATTGACTATTTGGCGAACGCATGAAAAACAGATTGTCATTGCTGGCGATTTAAATAAATTGAGATAGTTTTCACAGTCATTTGAATTTGATTAAGCATTAAAATTTGATTGCATTTTTTATTGCAGTTTTTTGTTAAGAACAAACCCGTGGAGTTTCATTGACTTTTTCTTTTCCTCTACATCTAATTAGGCTTATATCTCAGTTGGTTGAGCTTTCATTTTTGAACAAGAGACTTGGGTTCAAAGCTAACTACTATGTTGTATTTTTATTACATCGAAAAAAAACATTATTAATTGTTTAGCAGCTGAAAATGCAGTCACACACAAATGAATACACACATTCTTAATGCGTTTATTTGGCCATTAATTTGCAACCATCGTGTACAATCATAATAAAATCATTTGAGCTTAAATTAAAAGCTATATTAGAGTAAGTTACGCTGAAATCATGGGTCCCTCCACTTTGTTAAGACATTTATGGGCATTTTCTTCACAAGATGCATTTTCTAATAATGATTTGTACCCTTGAGAATTTAAATGAAGCTGAAACTTGAAACATTAAATATCTGTCTTTATATATTTACAAAATACAAAATGCAAATTACAAACGAACAGGAATAATTTGTATTTTTCATTATAGATGTACAGTTTTATTGGGCTTTTATTTAACGTTAAAACAGAATCGTTGTTCACTTAAACCCGACTAGACTTTTCGATTGCGCTTTTTTTGTGCTGAACGTTTTTTGTCGAGTCATTAGATTTCAATTTATGGGCGGACAATCGATTCTATTTTAGTTTTCGCTCCTGATGATATGTACATACTCTCGTATTCGTAAATGTACGAGTATACTGTTTGTCCGTTTTTAACATTTTATGTCATTTTGACTAATGATTTGGCAAACCTGCATCATGATGTTTTTTTATTAAATTAAACAACAACCCACGTTTTTAAAAAAAACCTACGTATTTTAAAATATACAGAATAAAAATATGAGACCAATTAGTGTTTACACAAATAAAAATATACTTCATATATTAAGACATGAATACATGAGCTATGAATATACATGACATGAATATTTACATAAATTATTAAACCATTAAGAAATAAATTCATATATGTATTATATTTAGCTATCTTCATAACTTTGCAAATACCAAGAAATCTCTTTTGAGACTGCTTTGTGGAATAAAATGTTTTTATTAAGGTTTAGAAAAATATATTAAAACCACAGACCTGCCCCCAACAAAAGACATCGTCAAACTAATGTGAAAAACAAATTGAAAAGAAAAAACCTCTTTAATATTTAAAACTTGTTTTAACAGCAAAACCTTTTTATTTTTGTACAAATTTACAAAGCATTTTTTCTTTCTTTATCAAATACATTTAAAGACGTAGAGAATATTAGAAAGACTTATTAAAATAAATATTTGATTTACCTTTTCAATTGATCATCTTTAAAAATAATAATAATAATACTCTAAGTTGCAAAAAATATATTACATTTAAGATTCATATTAAATGGATTTCCATAAGCAGACAGGCTTGCATATGCCGCATGTGGACTTACAACATAAATCTCAAATCGACATAAGCCCTGCAACTCTTGCCGACCTTCCCTGAAACATCCGCAAAGTGAACCATTTTTTACAGTATGGGTGGTCACCCTCATACTCACCTATAGATTGCAAAAAAAATTCAAACTGGACGCGATATTTTCAGCTTTCAGTTTACATTTCAAGAGAGTACCTACTTGGACTTATTAAAAGTGTGGACCTCCACTGAGTTATTAATAAAGTAATAAAGCGCTCGTTTCGGGGTCTCAGGTGGATGGGCGTCCGTGCATGAAGAGGTAGCGCGCCGCATTCAAAAGGAGGTCAACCCCGGCACGATATCTCACAAGACTTTAAATTAAACCTTCGCTACTGGTTACTTTCAAGCGCTACCTCCAAAGAGAGGTATCTCATTAAATACTTGTTCTTGTACACCCGTGTTATGCAAAAATAATGAAAATATATACCTACATTTTTTTAACTAAAGAAAAAAAAAGGATTTTTTAATTAAAAAAAAAAATAATAATAATGTCTACATACGAGTATGTATAGTGGGCATGAGCTCAGATTACTGATTAGATGGTACATGGTGCAATGAAAAGCATTCGAGCTAAAAATATATATTTTTAATTTAAAATTTGGTCATCAAACTCTCTGGGACAATATTCGACCAAGAACATATTTCTTAAGACAATAATAATATGTGACTAACGTGCCTAACGTGACTAATCTAAACATATATTAAAAATTGTAGCCGCGTTCTCACCGAAGGAGTCGCATGTGGCGAGTGAAACCTATTTATTTTTCTAGGTAAGGGGGTCGGCCTAACGCTAACCAATTCAGTTGAAGTTATTTTTTATTTTTTTAAGAAATCCTGTGCGGGAGACTCCCTAGATTCTAAAGACTCTAGGGGTCTATGACACTTGTTGTAGTGCCACAGAGGTGTGTGAAGTGAAGTTTTGTCAGCTACCGAGGGGATTTGATTTAAATTAATAATATTGAAACATAAAGAACTAATTTTGGAAAGAACCTTTATCCCAATTTTTAATATATTAATTCGCTGAATTATCCATTTATCCTTGACTTACTCTTTAATTGTATTTTTTACCAGTTTCGGTAATTTCAAATCCAAAAACCATAGTACTAGCCAGTTCTGTCATTGACTATTTGATTGAAAGCTCAGTAGATATAATGTTTGGGAGAATGTTTAAAGGGCGAGGGTTTGATCTCCACCAAGAGTGTAGGACGTGATTTCAGAATTGTTATTTATTTCATACTCAAAAATTATATTACCGGAAGTTTTAGAAAACCTGTAACCCGGGCGCAGGGAAACGATTCAAGTGTTTGTCATTATGCTAGTCCATTTACTTCTGGAATAAATAGGGTCCACATGCCATATGCGACGACTTTGATAAGAATTTGTACATCATGTGCAGCTTAGTTGCGTCGCGTAAAATGTGCAAAGTTATCTATTTAACCTCGACGATTTGGTTTGATTGCTAAGATTACAGGTCATGTATGTGCGCGGAGCAATACCTCAAAAATATTGTTTTACATATTTCAAAACGGTATGGTGAAATATTCGGAGATCCATCGAATAACCAAAACGTACTTGTCATAAATAAAAATATAATTGTATAATAGTTATATCTTTCATGAAAATCATTTTTTTTTAATTAAATTTATGGATGAATATTTATTATTACTTTCTTCGAGCAATCAGAATTTTTATGACACTTGTTCTATTTAAATATAATTGGATTTCGTTCCTACCATTTTTATGCTTGCTTTCCGCGGTATCTTTAATTAAAATCGAATATGAGCTGAATTAAAAAAGACGATAAACCAAAAATATACATCTTTATCAATTGTAATTAAAATCACTGTGTACAATTGTACATATTGAAAAACGTATAATTCATATATTTACTGACATCCATAAAACTTACGATTAACAGATCTTATATCATTGTGTCTTATCCATCTTACAAGGAAGATAATAACTGCAAGAACTCAATTTTTGAGGTCAATAAAACTAAGTGTCTCCTCTTGATGGCAGTCACTTCCTGGACTCTCTCCAAAGCGCCGACTGGCCGTATGAATTGAAAGTTGCGCTTTGTGCTAAGTATTCCAAGTATGGAACTTTTCTTACTTAACTGCACCAAAGTGTTTTAATAAAAACGTATTGAAACTAAAGCAGTTCCTCTAGGAAGCATTTTTGTTTCCATACAAATTTCGGATAAAGCTGTGGTTGAGCTTAAAAGTTAATGTTTTATACTTGGGCTAAAGGTCACAGCATGCTAACCCTCACTTGGGGAAATCTTTCACGTAGTAGGTAGTGGGAAATTTTGGCAAACAGTCTTGCACAGTGGATTGTGACTGGAAACTAGAATGAAGCGTTTCATAGTGCGAGCTTTATAACTTTTACTTTACTGCTGATGGCCAGTATCATAAAGTTTTCTTAACGTCTAAGCGTCAAACTGACACTTTAATTAAGAAATGTATGGGGTTTATTGTAATTTTTTTTTAAATTAAAGGTAAACTTTACGCTGAAAAATTAAGTTGACTATACGTTTAAAAAAAGAGATTTTCATGAAAATAGGAGAATACATATCAAGTTAAGGTACCTATCTATTTCAAAAATCATTTTGATTAGTGATCAACAACAGAACAACAGTTTTAAAAAAATCCCCAAAAAGGACAAAAAAATGCACTCACAAAAAATAAGCATCATAAGATGTAGGGCTTATTTTATACATTTTGTACTATTTAAATTACCTAATCTAATCTAATCTAATCTAAGCTGCAAAGATATATATCATTTAAGATTTATACTAAATGCATTCCCACAAGCAGATATGTATAATTTCGCGCTAACACATGCCGCATGTGGACCTAGAATATAAAAACCCAATCTCAAATGAACATAAGCTCTGCAACTCTTGCCGTCCTTCCCTGAAACAGGGGTGACATTGGAAAAGTGAACCAATTTTTATATTATGGGTGGTCAGCCGCATAACAACCTATAAGTCAAGGAACAAACATCGCAAATTACATTTTTTAAATCAATAAACAATAATATAAACATGGACACTAAAAAAAACTAAATCATAAACCAATTTCACTTAAATAAACCCTAGCCGCCAACATTACAGATCGACCGCCATTTCTTTCTATCCTTACATACTTCTTTCATTTCCTCCAGAGTCATAACCTTCTTCATACAAGCTCTTCTTTTATTATGACTCTGGATATTCCATTCATTCGCAATTTCGGATATTTGGTCCATCCATACCTTTCTCGGTCTTCCTCTACCACGACATCCATCTATTCTACCAACATATACTTTCTTCGTCAGTCTTTCCTCATTCATTCTCTCCATATGCCCAAACCATCTTAACAAACTTCTTTTAATCTTCACTTTCACACTTTCTTTTGCACCACATTCTTTTCTTACAAAATCATTCCTCACCCTGTCACTCCGTTTTTTCCCAATCATACTTCTTAGAAAGTCCATTTCAACAGTATGGACTTTACTAATTTCACTTTCATTCACCGTCCAGGCCTCGCTTCCATACATCAAGGTGGGTAAAAGTATGCCACTGCGTACCGCCAATCGAGCATTTTTAGATATGTTTTGATTTTTGGCGATACAAGCTGTGGCACCCAGTACACACCTGCCCTTCATTACTCTTCTTTCAAGTTCACCTGTCATTCTTCCATCTTTCTCAAACTTACTTCCCAAGTATACAAACTCATTTACCACATCAACATTCATTCCGTTTATTCTAAATTCGTAGTTCGTATTTTCTTCATTTCTTTCAAAAATCAAAACTTTCGTCTTACTTGCATTCAATTTCAAATAATTACCTAGCAGAGCTTCGTTCAATCTAGAGAGCATCGTTTGCAATTCTACTGCTGAGTCCGATACAAGAACAGCATCATCCGCATACAGTAGAACACTCACTTTGCTCTCTCCTATCATTAATCCACAATCATCAAGTCTAGCATCTCGAACACACTTGTCCATGACTATGTTAAGTAGCCATGGGCTCATCACACATCCTTGCCTTACACCCTTAAAAACTTCAAACCATTCACTATACTCATCATCAATACGAACACATGCTGTACTATTTTCATAGTTTGCATGCACCGCACCTAGGAGAGCCCCATTCGATCCTAGGAGATCACCGATTGAACAATTTATGACATATTTAAAAGATGAGCTAAATTTATTAATTTATATCCTCCTAAACATGTTTTACAACCATCAATAGCACGTAGTTATTTCTCAAATAACTCTTTTTAGGTAATATACGAGCCTGCGTAAAACTTTCAGCAGATTTCTGAATTATTCACGAGTGGGTTCTACCCCCAAATTTACTTTCGATTTGAAACATTGTTTATCAGACTCGGCCTGCATAATATATTTTCCCTCCATCATCCCCCATTACCAACGTCTTCTTATTCGGCCTGAACTAGCTGACAAATCAATTACTTCTTGCAGGATGGGGATTCGGTTATTACGTCTTATTTGTATATTGGTAAAGCATCCTTTATTTTATTACTCCAGGCCGTCGTCATTCGATTGGAGTTTCGATTTTCAAAATTAATGCCATCACAGCAGATGAAATACATTCCCGGCGTAAGGCAAATCAAATTTTGTATATATGCTGCAAAACAATACGATTCGCGTATGTGTTTGAGAAGCAGATCCAAGACACTTATAATATCATGTAACTTCTTTCAATATTTACACAAAAAAAATATTTTTTTCGTAAAACAGTAGTTTTTAGTAGAAGTAATTATAATTTCTGAAAAAGTATTATTAAAAAATCTTCCTCAATTTTTTAGACCTATTTTTGTTTTGTATTGAAATGTATAAAAATGTTTGAAAATGTATGAAAATATTAAAAGACAATATCTAGCGGCAAAATTCGAAAGTTTTTTTTTTTACGATATTTTTTTTTATTTGATACAAATCAAAAAAACAACAAACAAACAAAATTAAAATGGATTTAAATCTGTAATCTTAGTTGCAAAAATATATTGCAGCATTCCCACAAGCAGACACGTATAAGTTCGCACTTACACATGTCCCATATGGACGTACCTACAGCATAAAAACCGAATCTAAGGATATTATGTCGGTTTACAGGTACTATAATATAATCTATACTATATAAAGTTGCAAGGATATATTCATTAACAGCTCTCAGATGCATACCCATAAACAAACACGAGTAGTTCGCGCTTACAAATGCTGAATGTGTACTTACATATAAAATCCAAACCTCAAATAAACATAAGCCCTACAACTTTTGCCGACCTTCCCTGACACAGAGGTCAATAATCTAAGTCTCAGGGATATATATAGATTCAAAGCTCATATACAATGCATGCCCACATACAAACTTTTGCCAACCTTCCCTGGAACAGGGGTCTAATCTAATCTAATCTAAGCTGCAAAGATATGTATCATTTAATATTTATATTAAATGCATTGCCACAAGCAGACATGTATAATTTCGCGCTAACACATGCCGCATGTGGACCTACAATATAAAAACCCAATCGCAAAGGAAGATAAGCCCTGCAACTCTTGCCGTCGTTCCCTGAAACAGTGGTGACATTGGCAAAGTGAACTATTTTTACAGCATGGGTGGTCAGCCGCATACCAACCTATAAGTCAAGGAACATACACGACAAACTACATTTGTTCAATCAACAAATAATGCGTATAATATGTATGGACACCAAAACTAAAAACAAAACAAATTCCAATTTAATGTTAAATATTAAGTCTTATTTTACTTTATTTTAATTTGGATCTGTTATGTGTATAAGTAATTAAAAAAAATTGTAAGTCATTTATATTTTTTGTGCTCTTTGACTGATAGGTTGGTGTGAGGCTGACCACCCGTGCTGTAAAAATCGATTCATTTTTGCCAATGCCACCCCGGTTCAGGAAACGGCGGCAGGAGTTGCAAGGCTTATGGTCACGTGAGGTTTTGTTTATTTGTATGCATGTATGTGTACATGTGCCTGTCTGTGGGCATGCATTTAATATGAGCCTTAAATGTAAACATATCTTTGCAGCTTAGATTATAGATTATATATAGATAGCCGCCAACATTACAGATCAACCGCCATTTCTTTCTGTCCCTACATACTTCTTTCATTTCCTCCAGAGTCATAACCTTCTTCATACAGGCTCTTCTTTTGTTGGGTGACATTGGCAAAGTGCAACATTTTTTAACAGTTTGGGTGGTCAGCCTCATACCAACATATACATAACAAGTCAAGGACTATGATGGAGCAAATTAAAGCCGGTTTCGTTTTTTTTATTTGCTTTTAGTTTTCTGTCTTTTGTTAAAAGACTTTATTTTACAAAAACTGCATTTTTATTTTACATGTTTCCTAATATAACAAATTTTAACGCAAAAAAACAACAATAAAATAAAAATTGCTTTGTTTTAATTCACATTAGTTTATTTTGGGACACGACCAGTTTCGGGAGAAGCAGTACCTCCCATCTTCAGGTGTAAATAGAAACTCTAATAAAAACTTCTATTTACACCTGAAGATGGGAGGTACCGCTTCTCCCGAAACTGGTCGTGTCCAAAAATAAACTCATGTGAATTAAAACAAAGCAATTTTTATTTTATTGTATTAAAATGAACTTTCACGAAGTAACTGCTGAAAATCTAGATAGCAAAAAAACTATGTGCAATGTAGACATTTCCTAATGTTAAGGGGTTGGCAGCAGGGGCGGAGCCCCTAGTTGTTATATATTTTTCGGACTCATTTACAGTAAAAAAAAAACAAGTTAAATTTATTCAACAAGTTTACGTTTATAAAAACCCTACATTGTTACATGATTGTTTCTACTTTATTTACATTATTAAGTACTTAACAACTTATCATTATAGCTCTTATTGTTATTTTTAGTTTATGTATGAATAATCATAACAGTACGAAGAAATATTTAAAAAAACACATGTGACCCCTTTGAGGAGAACGCGGCAAGAAATAACACTATATAATGTAGCTGCGTTATTTAATACTTAATAAGTTGCGTTATTTAATACTTGAGGAAAACTTGTATTATAGAACACATATGTTTGTTTCAATTTCAATTGTAGGTAGAGTTTATTTTATGTAAAATGAATTTACATTAAATTCTGGCTATAAATTAATGATAAACACAGTAATTACACAATCGGAATTGACAAATTATCCTGGAGTGAGTTATGAAATTTCATCGTTCCGTTTTCAGTTCATTAACACTGATAATATTAACCCGTGGATGAAGGTTTAACCCTTTCTGCGCCACTAGAAGGCGCGTGCACTGGGTGGTCGACGAAAATTTCAATACATACTTTTTCGATTGCCTTCAAAATAACACAAACGAAATAAATTTGTGTTCTGACAATCACTCTTCTTGGAAATATACTCGTAGTTTAAATTTCCATCATTATGTTAAGGTGGAATGGATTGTTACCATTTATTTCTGTTGCTAACCTTGTAGGCAGCTTTGCATGTATGGGTGACTCACCTCAGTGAAATGTAATCAAATAAATGAAATAATTGCATTGTTAAGATCAAGGTTTAAAAGTTTGTTTGATAGAAGATCTAATCGAATGTGATTGTATCTAAGTTGCAAAGATATATAACATGATAAATTCGTATTAAATGTAATCCCACAAGCAGACACGAATAAATTTGCGCTTACACATGCCGCATGTAGACTAACAACATAAAAACTCAATCTTAAATGAACATAAGCCCTGCAACTCTTGCCTATCAACCCTAATGAGTATTTCTACTATTGCATCAAAATGAAGAACTCGTGAAATAATTTATTTTGTTTTGTTTTATTTTCATACCATAATCATATTTCTCTTTATACGGTTGCTAAGGACAAAGTCTCACTCCTTGAGTCAAGCTCCATATATTGTACTTTGGAACATTCACAAGAAAAATCGTAGGTAAGTTAGATTGCTGACTTGAATCTGTTTATATAGCTTTTAATTTCTTAGGTTCTAATATTTAATTACTGCGATGTAATGAATAAAGCAAAGAGCACGTGTATCACGATTGAGAGTATATTAAACAGTGAGATGTAGTAAACGGATTTTTCCTACTTTAACCCTGCCCCAACCATGATATCGTGATTATCTGACCTAAATTATAGAACGAAGATTCTTTTGCCAAGATCTCCTGTTCTTTTTCATAAAGGAAAGTATTTGTGACAATGTATCTTGTATCTGGTAGTAATCGAGTTAATCTACTTACAATGGCGTAGAACATACTAAATCATATGACAGCCTCATGGAATATTTAAAACGAAGCTTTTACCCGGATTCGTATCATGACTGCGGTCACGGAACATCAGCCTATTTATTGTGATTAAAAAATGTGTGTAAATTATTTATGCCTTTCGTATACTAACAATTATTTTTTCCATTATAATATTTCATTAGGATAATTAAACTTAAACAGTGTTATTCATAGTGCATTATAGGCTCACTTATAACATCGTTAGTCAAATTTTAATCAAAAAAATATTGAAACAGATAAATACCTATATATTTACACGTATTCCTTGACTTTTTGATTGGTATGAGGCTGACCACCCATACTGAAAAAAATGCTTGACTTTGCCAAGGTCACCCCTATTTCAGGGAAGGTCAGCAAAAGTTGCAGGGTTTATGCTCATTTGAGGTTTGAGTTTTTATTTCTAAGTAAACATGCAGCATTATTTTTTAAGCGCGAACTAACAAGACGTATCTGTTTGTGGGCATGCATTTAATATGAATTTTCAGTGTAAATATATCTTTGAAACTTAGATGATAGATTAAATTATAGTATAGTCACATTAAATTGTGACTATTTTTCACCTTAAACACTCTCAAATGAGTTATTTCTTTAAAAAGTAGATTGAGTTAACGTAACACCCATTTTCTCACACTGTTTTTTCTTTACATATTCTAATCATCTGAACTGAGGTCTTTTCACATGTCTTCTGCCTATTCTTGACTACTGATTTTAGAAGTTTTTTTTTCATAATTATCATCAGCGGCAACAATAGGTCTTGGACAACTTGATCTACAGCAGCCAGCGCTGTCTGTCCAACGCCTTTATCCTCCCACACTCACACCTCATCACCACCAATCATTTTTTTTGAAGAAGAAATTATCCAGTCCAAGAATTAATTGCCCAGCCATGCTCATTTTGAAGATATCTGAAAAGAGGGAAAACCGAAGTCAACGAAGAACTTTTAAGGTGCATCATTGACTTTGTGAGGAAAAGAGGAAAATTCAGAATCAGTGACGTACTATGTAGGTGCATCATTGGCTTTGTAAGGAAATAAATAAAATCCAGAGTTATTGATGTACTATAAAGTGGCATCATTGAGTTTGTAAAGAGAATAGGAAAATTCAGAGTCAATGATGTAGTATGTAAGTGCATCATTAACTTTGTAAGGAAAAAAAGAAAGTCCAGAGCTATTTATGTACTAAGTAGGGTCATGATTGACTTTGTAAGGAAAAGAGGAAAATCAAGAGTCAGGGATGTACTATATCAGTGCATCATTTACTTTTTTTTTTCTTTAGGAGGCTTATTAAACACAAGGTCTTTCTTTTCTTTACTACAGTCCCTTTTTTTCTCGATATGACTCTTTGAATCTTGGTTGAAATAACATTTTTTTACTTTACTATAATTAATTCCTTTTTTGTTTTCAATTTTTTTCGAAGTGTAGTCTCAAAAGCTTTAAAAGTTGTGCGTATATAAATAAAATAGACACTAACGACTATACCTACCACAGTTTTTTTTCTTTCATAATAAAACGATGTGGTTGAAGCTGTGGGGCGGTCACAAAGTTTAACATTTCAAATAACTACTTGGAAAAGTATTATATTTCAATGATTTACATAATTTCAACACTTCTCACCCAAACTTGCCATTCGTTTCATTTCAACTCAAAGAGATTTTTTTCCACTTTAAAGCGAGAAAATTCAGTTATTTGACAATCTAATAAATGTTACTTTTTCTTCCGAATTTCATTCTTTTGACGTATGAAATAGAAGTTTTTTTAAATTGTATTAAAAAAACTCAAGTTGGATCTGTTATTTGTATTGAATAAATTTACATTCACAAAATAAATTAATTTTAACTTTTAATGATTTAAATGATATTGTGAAACTCATTTTGAAAAAGAGGAGCGCTTTTTTTAGTTTTTTCTTTTTCATATTAAAATCTTTTAAATATTTCATCGATAACTCGTTACTGAGCTACTTCTTAAAAAAAATATTCAGATAACATTTATATTCATTAGGATATTTTTTTGATAGATTTCTATCAGGGAAATAATAATATGCGATGGTTTGTGTCAGCTAAGTATGGTAAAATTACATAAACCTTCAATTTGCTATTTATGGTTCAGTTTCTATCATTGTTAGACCGCTTATTAATTTATTTCGTATTAAATTCAAATGTAAAGGGGAAAAAGAATTACTTTATTTTAATAATTTAAATTTAATAGCACTGTTACTTTTCATTATTTTTTATACACAATTTACAAACGTTTTCCATCCTGGGAGCATCATCAGGTCTCTAGCTCTACTGAGTGAACGTACCAGACTTATACTTTCCTTTTGTTTTGTTTCTCCTTTTTCAAGGACACTCTTCAATAAAGAGTTTTTGTAAGACAGAGATGAAGAAGGTAATGCGCAGAATATTTCTGACCCATCAGAGATTAACCTCAGCAGGAAAAGCCAAACAGGATCGTTTATTTATCTGAAAGCCGCGATAAGCCTCCTCTGCTGTATGTTAATTATCGTCGTCTTGTATTTTATGGCGAAAACGGCGGAATAATCGTCTATCACGGCATTAGGCGGGCTCGTAAAAAAGAAATGGATCCGAGGGCCGCCATTTCGCAGGGCATTTCGGAGTATTTCGGGGCACTTCGTGTTTGGGATATGAAAAACATTACTTTTTATGTGCATTTGAATTTGGAATGATAAGGACGTCTCATTTTCAGGTGCGTCCTCGCTCTCTCTCTCCTTCTTTATCTCTGTACAGTGTGCATCTATCTAACTCTCTCTACATTTTTTCTTGAAAGATTTTATTTCTCAATAAGCTGAGATGACAAAATCCTTTGAAGACTTTTAGTAAGACGGATGGAGAATAATGAGTTATTTAACACCAAATTTCATGAAAGTGAAAAGAGTGTATGTAGAACGAGGAGTTTTTTTCAAAAAAAATAATAATGCGTACACACTTATAAGCGAAATAAACACAACCTAAAGTGAGCATTAAAACAGTCAAGTGGAATTGTGAAGAAATAAGACAGGGTGAAACAAAGGGAAATAAAGTATCTCATCAGAGTCTCCGGCAAACAAAACAAGAAAAAAATATTTCCTAGCGCTAAATAATCTTTATATTTCTTTCCCTGTAAAGTTACACAACTAAAAATTCTACCACATTGAATGCAGTAAAAATCAACAAACACATTCAAATTTGATCTCTGAACCAAATTTAATCAACACATTACAACTGTATGAAATTATATACGGCAGAGTTATTATTATAATCAAATTTCGCTGCAAACATGTCCCCTGTTCACTGGAACATGATGATGCTTCAGTAACTGTGTGATTACTTCATCGGAAAAATCAATTATTAATTCAGACCAGCGTTACAACGCGGTTATTAAAATACAGAACGGGAAATTTCATCAAATACGTATTATACATGCGAGAGCCTACTATACTATATTGCGTAAATACTTCAACACAACATTGTACTCGAATTAAAACACTCACTAGAGGCTCTGTTGTATCTTCCACGCATTTTACAGTTTACGCGCTGGTTGAGTATTTATTCATCCTCGGCTAACTCTGCTCACTGTACCATAATAAAATTGTTACTTTATGAGCTTTGACTAATTCCGAGCTCCACGCGTTTCATTCTATATTTGAAAATAAAAAGTGTAATATTGTCCTGTGTCCTATAATTATATCATCTATACTGTACGTATATAACGTGTGTAATTGTAATATGTAACAATAACTGAGACCAGAGGTTCCTAAACTCTTATTTCTCATAGACCAAAATTTTGGGGGTTCCAGTAGACTCCCTAAAAATTGTTGCGGGTTTTTGTCTAAAATACTGTCGATGGGGGGGGGGGGGGAGGTAGGCATTTTTCAGGAATTTTTCAGAGATGATTTCCTGTTTCGGTGCTTATAGCCTTCAGAGGAAATAAGTACCAGCCCCTTCGGAAGCTGGGAAACTCCCTCTTCAACTAAAGTGGTTGGCGCAAGGCCGGCTTTATTAGTTGTCGAAACTATTCTTCTGGGTGTCAGGTATAATTTTCGAAGTAGGGCAATCCTTATTTAAGTTATTTCTTTTCACCAAATACAGCCCCTTTGGGAGCAATGAGTCATGATTTTTTTAAACTCTGTATGAGTATCCACGTGCTTTGGGTCCTTCTGACACATAACTATATACTCGTAGTTACTACGAAGGATGGTGTAATGCGATTGAGACACGTTGCAATTTTGGGGAACGTGCCTTCTAGTTTTCGGGCCCAATGTTGTGGAACAGACTGAGGTATCTTTATGAAAAAATATTCTTTATTTGAGAGGGCCTTGAGGTGTGACATACATAACAAAAATGGCAGTCTGATATATATGTATACGGGTACAAGGTGGTTTGGAGCATACAACATTATATTTTGCAAGTAAGAGTCGCTCCAGTTTCCCTCAAACTTCAATCATTAAAATAGTATTATCCATCTAGTTAGCACGGCAATGGTCGGAAGCAATTGTACCAACCGAACACAATTAAACTTTGACGCATACAACAATGTATTAACGCCGGGCCGGATGACGTCACGAATAATCACAAATCATACGGCACGCCCATTACCAGCAAGCCTACAAACACTTCCACTGCATCAAAACATTAACGGGCCGTAATTGATGGAGGCAAAATTACTGTTGCAAGCTCATCCACGAAGTGTTCGTGTTTAGATCAATTGGTCTGTGTACTCAACATCTTCACTTCTTGTTTGAATGTGCGGTTTGTTCAGAAAATTAATATTCTCTTAATCCATATAAAGTGTATTCACCCATCCAAATGTACTTCTAATATGCAACTACTTGCTGGAGTGACTTTGAAGAGGTAGTTCCATAACATTTTTTTTCACAAGCAGACCAGCCACACGCTGTTTCTTATTTAATGTTTATTAAAATTAATAAACTAATGCAGCTAGTTAATGACTGCGTGAGGGTACACTGTAATGAGGATAATCTATTGTGCATAAAAAAACTTAAAATGAGAGGTTTTCCTGCTTTAAATGGAAAGCCGGTTTGAGATTACATCAAGAAAAACACTGCCAACTGTATTTTACATTTTTTTACCTTTTGGGCATGTTTTTTTTTTTTTTTTAAATAAGTTGCGTATGTCTAGCTTAAAACAGTAAGCCCATTTTCACACGTCCTGTCCGGTACCGGATCGGAAGTCAGGATGGGTATCAGCAGGGTGTATGCTGGCTTTCACACAATCCGGTGTGGCTTTCTCGGCGATCCCATACATTTCACGACCGGGTAGACGCTAAGGATAGCCGAAAGCGTATCGTGTGAAAATTGAATAAAAACAAGAACAACACCACAGTACTTGAAGGTGAAAGGTAAAAAAATACTAAATAATAGACCTACGCCAGAAAAATAACTTTTTTCGCACGATGAAGTAAATATACGTGAATAAATTCGTGAAAAAGAGTGCGCATCTAAATAAGTAAAAAGGTAAGAGGCGAAAACTCATTTCAGCGCTTCACGGCGGCGGTAGGTAGGCGCGTTTATTTATTTCTCAAAATATCCCGTAGCACTTTCATAATCGTCTCATTTATTAACTCCGTACACATCTCCAAGAACAAAGATTTTATTGTTGCCCCGCCTTTCTGTACAATCCCCGCACAATACGGCGTCAGCTTCCCGCACAAAGGGCCCAGGAGGGGAACCCGGGCCGCTCTTTGTGCTGCGAAATGCCCAGATAATTTTTCCTCGACATGAAACAATAATAATTAATCAATTAACTAAAAGATTACTCTACAGGTAGCGCGCACAAATAAAGACTTAGTGATGAAATATTGCGGCCCAGGGAAATGAAGAAAAATTGTGTTCTTAATTTTTTTTTCTTCGTTTTTTTTTGGTTTACCTTGATATAAATTATTATTCAAAAAATAAAATTATCATAAATTAACCAAGATTAATTTTTGGTCAATTATTCAGATGATAGAATGCTTGCGTTCCATTCCAGAAGGCTTGGGTTTGATTTCCACTAATGATCTCAGAAAAGTTTTCCCGTTTTACATTTTTAAATAAAATAACATTAAAATACCGGCAAAGCTTACTCAGCTTCAACTAAAAATGAGAGTCAACCCCATCGACGCTGAAAACCCCTTACTTTAAGTGATGTAGTTTCTGTCAGGCCGGCCCCTTTACCTGTAAAAAAAATAAGTTACACACGCTAAATGCGAACGTCTTCGGAGACGATGCAGTTAGAAGAAAGTTTTTTTGTAGTTGCATTTTTTTAAGAACTTCGCCGATGAAACGAAATGGGAAAAAAGTGAATTGTGCGGATAGATTTATTTTGCAGTTTAAAGACTCATAAGCTGACGTTGAAACATCACACCCGTAGCTTGCAGTTGATCACCTTGAAAGAGACAAAAGCTATAAAAATAAATCAAACGTATTCCTTAAGCTCGCTTTAACGCAATTTTAACACCTCTTTACTGGTTTTCCAATATTTGATACATTCGAGTGTGAGCTTTTAAACCAATAAATTGAGCAGAGCTTTAGAAAAAATAAAAACTAAACTGATAATAAAAGGACTTTAGAGCTTTAACTTTTTTATTCACTCTCAAAGTTTTTTATGCTTACCTTCATTTCTTAGCTCCGTCGCTGGAATACGACGTTTTTTTTATTCCATTAAAATTCTGTTTTTTCGTATTTTTTAATCAAAGAACCTGTGAAATCGTTCCTTTTCCAAATATGATTTCTTAATATTATCAAATAATATTAATGTAAAGCTAGAACTACAAATTAATATTTTAAATTCTGCAACTCTTGCAACAGAATATTATTTTTACATTACGGACTTTCAGCTTCATACCTACTTATAATTATTCTGTAACGTTTTACGAGTTCTTGAGTTTTTCCCTAAAAAATATTTTTCAGTTACTTTAATTTTTCTGATATAATTCGGTCACTTCGACTATTTTCAACTGATAACTACTTGTTGTTCAAGCAATTGTCCAGTTCATCGGTCTGGCTTGCACTAGAATCCTCCTCACACAAACACAGTATTTCTAGATACATTCTGTTCATTACAATTCTGTTAAATATTGATACTACGTACAAAACAATTTGCCATATATAGTACGAGTATAATACATTGGATGTAAAAATAAATAACTGATATAAAAAATAAAAAAAAATAATAAAATAGTACCAAAATAAATTTATATGTTACCCGGTATTTTGTGTACCTTCTGGGGTACTATAATATTGCAAGGGGTAGTTTTCCTTCGACCCTCACTAAATCTCCTGATTTTTACGAGGGTCTCTTCTATTACAGCCAGCGAACTTGACTTATTAGCGTTCCTTGACTTATAGGTTGTTATGCGGCTGACCACCCATAATATAAAAATTGGTTCACTTTGCCAATGTCACCCCTGTTTCAGGGAAGGACGGCAAGAGTTGCAAGGCTTATGTTCATTTGAGATTGGGTTTTTATATTGTAGGTCCACATGCGGCATGTGTTAGCGCGAAATTATACATATCTGCTTGTGGGAATGCATTTAGTATAAATCTTAAATGATATATATCTTTGCAGCTTAGATTAGATTAGATTAGATTAGAACAAATCTTTACTTTACGCAGGTAAAAATAAAACAACGCATTAATAATTAACAAAAGCCCCGAGTAAGTGATTAAACTGAAGGCTATATATTTACTGCACTTTGTTAATGAATACAAAGAGCAATTATTTTTCTGCACTGAATAAAAATGTATGTTAATCACCTTCTTTAATACATATGTATGAAAAATTCTTAACTTCGAGTCAATCCATCCCAGGTGTTTTTAATTATCTTCTCGGGTATTCTATCAGCTCTTATAAGCCTACAACGTTTTTCTTTGTATTTGACTCGGCAAACATGAAAGTTATTTTGAAAAATAAAATAAAAGTGAGGGTATATAAGCATTAAGCATTTATTTATTTTATTTGTTCGTCATATAAATAATATGTACTCAAGTATTCAGTATGTTCAGAAATAACCTTTTGAATCAAAAAATTACACAATACGTATTTACTGCATGAATAAAGAAAACTCCATGCTTTCGGATAAAAATACTCACAACTCTTTCATAATTTATTGATCACATTGTCATAAGTAATAAATAAAAACTCGATAAAAAACTATTCCTTAATGGAGAACCACAGTACCTGAACACAAAAGTTTTCCAACTTTTTTCCTCTAAGCGTACATAAGCGTAATTTCGCAGGATAAAAGTTTAACAGATGATAAAAGCAAGTACGGAAATATTTTTAAAATAAGTATTTAATTGCATAAAACTAAGTATTTTGTTCATAATTCATAATTCATTAGTTCTTTATTGTTTTTATCAATATGTACAAAATATTACAATAAAAATAAATTTAAAAAATCTAATAACAATAAATACTCCCCAAAGTAAGCAAAGCCTGTGTTTTAGGGAGGTTTTGTTATTTTAAGAAATCACCTTTACGCCCTAAGGCCTGGTTATTTCCGTTTTAGTAAAATACTTTGGTGAACTAATATAGTTTCAATTGACTCAAAATACTCCAGTTCGATTTAACTAAAAATCGAAAAATGCCAAAGTGACAAGCTCCGCAACCATGCCATTCAAAAGCTTTCAAATAAACAACTGATTATAAAAATCGAATAAAAAAAATTCCGTTTGCGGCAATTTTAATGTATTCTTACATCAATGAACAACAGTTGTTGTCAGGGAAAACGAAGGTACCTATATCTAAAATAGTTCTCTTACTAAATATGTACTGGCGAAACGCGGTGAGTTGAATTTTAACATAATTTTAACTAAAATTACATTTAAGTATGAAATGACCAGGGCCTGCTTAGTGTCCACTTTGAATTCAACAATCAATCTTGTTTCTGCCCCCGTCAAGTCCGGCTCACGTCGATTGTAGGATAAAAATATTATGTCAATTGAACATCAATCATGTCGTGATATGTATCTACCATTTCATTTTCATATGAGCTATTTCAGTATCGCCACTTCAAATGGTGTACGTATTGTATTATTCCAATAAATGAAAGACCTGAATCCACAATTTGAATACTATAATCAATTATCTAAGTTTTAAAAATGTATTGTTATGTTTTTGGGTTCGGAAAGTCTCTAAATTAAAGCATGCAGGTCTTCTTTCAGGATCTTTATTTTTACTTAATTTATTTTTATAATTTATATTTATTTTTAACACTTTCAGCAATTTATTTTCACAGTTCAACACCGCTCACACTCTTCGATCAAAGAGCGACTATTTAACTGGCTTGGTGCACTTAATTTTGCTCCTTATATACGCTAGAGACAGACGTTTCTAGGGGCCAATTTGCCAGCATATTCTACCAGCTTCGAGAGTACAAAAGGATCATTCCACTTCTAGACTTTTTAGGCCTATAATTATTGCTACCTACGATGTACACCTATATTAATCTACTTTTGACATAACGCTATAATAACTATTACTACCTACGATGTGCACCTATATTAATCTACTATTTACATAACAGTATTATCGTTCAAGATTGACACTTATTGCACATACACAAACAAGCACGTGTAAGTTCTCTTTTCAACATCAATAGAACAAACCTCAACCCTCAAATGAATTTAAACTCTTCATGAAATGTTTTAGCTGAAACTTTGTAGAACTCCATTTAAAAATATATATCTACGAAAAAATCATTGTTTAATTCGTCTAATAGATAAAACCGTGATTTTTTCATGTTTGGAATATTTACTGTTACTTGTATCGTTCTTCTTCAAACAAGGAGGGCATTAGCTACGGTTTTGAACTATTTTTACAGTTTATTCAGACTATTTGGTGTGATAAGCCAACACTGTAAAAATCAAATAATGTATGGGCACAAATAACACAAAAATGCCATTTTAATTTAGACAAATATTCAAATAAATAAATTGTTATAAACTATTTGTATGGGTTTGGTGGTTTACACAGTGAAAGTCCATTGTATATTAATTAAATAATCACAGTTTTAATTCACTTTTGCCTAAAGCATCATCAGGACAATTATAAAAGTGAATTAAAACTATGATTATTTAATTAATATGTTATAAACTAGTCTCGAAGAAGATCTCAGGGACGCCGAAGGACATCGTGGCTGAAGAACCTGCGACAGTGGTTCGGCAGAAGCACCAAGTCCCTATTTCGAGCCGCAGCATCAAAACTCAAAATAGCTATGATGATCGCCGATCTTCGTTAGAAGTGGCACAAGAAGAAGAAGAAGAAACTAGTCTCAAAATATTTTATACCAAAAATTTTACGTATTTTTCATACACATCAGGCACATTTTTATATAATTTTTTCAAACTACATTTAAGTATACTCGAATAGTGGTTTTGTTATAAAATCAAGGGTTTATTTTTATGCGGCATTGACACGTTTCAAATAAGTCGTGAAATTGATTACAGGCCATGTGTGTACAATGTAATGTGCTCTAAGCCCGACCTAATTGCAAGTTCGGGAGGTTTATTGTTACCAAGTGCACGCTATAACACTTCTAGCCACACTAACAAAATTAATTCACTTTTTAAGACCCACTTTTGTACCCTAAAATTTACCCAAATTTTATAGTCAGAAATACACAGTCTTATTCACAGTGAGCCACACACTAACCTCACTAAAGTATAAACACACTTATTTACATAAACCTTCTTACTAATTTATTCTTACCTAACAAAATACTTTAATATTGGCTGTCATTTGACATATCACTAAAAAAACTATGTATACTCGGATATATATTTATGTAAGCCTTATTAATTATATTTAAAATAAGTAAAATTGCGACTCTGAATATCAGTTAAAATATGTGGCTTTATGAAATGCGTAGCTAAAATAATTGTCTAAGGTTTTATGTTCTTTGATAATAATGTTACGCTATTGGGTTCTTCAGTTTTCAAAAAGAAAAAGTCAATTTTTTACTATTTATTTTGTTACTTATTTGAGGTAACACAATATTTTATTTACACTGACAATTACAGCCGTCTTGTATTCATATCAATGACTACTAGTATGGTCAAACCCTCTTCATACCCGTCCTGGATGTATGTGTCAGAAGGGCTCACAACAATGGACTCTCATGCAATGCTATATTTCCCAAGAAGTGGAAGGTTAACTTAATTAAAATCAATATTTGGATTCAATAAAATATACAAAAAGATCTATTTTATTAAAAAGTTTTTGTACAATACATTTGGAAGTATATATTTAATGTTCATATAAAATGCACATTTTTTAAAATAAAATGTCAACCTAGATTTGTACCCTATAAAACGATGAACAAAAATAAATTTAATGCAATAGTTTTATGAATAAAAAATCATAAACTAGATTCGCTTGTATGTTAAAAAAAAAGGTTTTTGTTGTGAAATAAAAAAATATATATATTTTATTTGGAACGATGTCCACGCGAGGTTGTAATAAGAATTTTCGTGTGCGTCATAACTTACGGTAAAAAATAAAGCCTGCCCATAAAGCCCGGGCGTACTTTACGACGCTTGTATTGACCTGTACCCAACTAAACTCAACCATAGCGTTTCACAAAAAATGTATGAAAACCTTATCACTCACTTGAGGCACTTTTTGGTTTACATACATTTTTCTGTAACGTTGATTTTCATTCTTGGGGCTATGGGCTACAATTACACACGTGACCGCAGAAATGTACGCACGTGTAATGTTATGGCAGAGTATATTAGCCCGAAAGGTTTAGCGTACAAATATTTATTCGAAAACTTTCAGTTACATTTCAGTAATTGTATCTAATATAAATACATGATAACACTGTCAGTCTTTCATTCTCCATAATTTGCGCGTGTCGAAACCATCTCATTATTTTTTTTTGTAATACATAACCACAAAAAGTTCACGAAGCTTTAACATAGTCTAACTATTACCCACATTCAAATCAAAATAATAAAAGTTAAACTTGCGTTGATTTATTTTATGATTATTAATTTCAATGAATAAACTTTTTTAGTTTACAATTTTTTGAAGGAATTCAAAGAAAACACTGTTTATTTTCACTCAAATATATTTAAAAAGATTAAAATCTTTAAAATAAATTACAAACGCGTTTTCGACCTAGTAGGTCATCATCAGGTATCAAGGTAGTCGTAGTCGTAGACCTACCTGATGATGACCTAGTAAATCATCATCAGGTAGGTCATCATCAGGTAGTCGGTCATCATCAGGTATCATACCTGATGATGACCGACTAGGTCGAAAACGCGTTTGTAATTTATTTTAAAGATTTTAATCTTTTTAAATATATTTGAGTGAAAATAAACAGTGTTTTCTTTGAATTCCTTCAAAAAATTGTAAACTAAACATTATGAATTTTCACAGTGTTAATACACAAACAATACAAAATATATGAATAAACTTGTCATCACTTTGAATCGCAAATACTTCGATAATTGCGAGGTATAAATTTTGATCAATTCATCTTTCTGTTTGCCAAAAAAAAGCAGATTTAGTTCAACATAATTTAAAAAAAAAACAGTGAATTACCTGTATCAAAAATAAAAGTATGAAACGTTCCATGAGAAAATATATTTTGAAGGGCCCACATTCTTTAGCTTATCAAAATTCATGCAAAAAATAGTAGAAACGTGATGTGTCGGTCAAAACCTTAAAAATAAATTATTGATTTTACAAATACAAAGGTAGAGATATTTTTTTTTCACTTTCTCTTACCCTTTTTACAAGCCACGTCATTATTTACGCCCAACATGGCTAAAAAAAAATACAGCAAATACCTACCACGGCATATTTCATTGGTGGAAAAAAATCCACTCTTGCCGTCCAGCCAACGCTAAATGAGGCGAAGACTTTTATGGAGTCCCTGTTAGAGTGTGTCCCACCCTGCGGGTCCTTGCCTCCCCCCTTCTGGTACGCTCCTGGGACTAGGCCTCCCCCCTGTTGTCCACCATCACACAGGGAATGAGATATTTATCTTCATGCGACAATTTGGCCGGGCCGGATGCGGATTTATTAGATTCTAACTTTGTATCAGATCCTGTGTGACCCGACTGATTGTATTACAAATTTTAACATTTATATCCTGAAAGTAAATTACATCTCTTATAATATCAGCCATCAACAAGCTGGGAGGAACTCTTTCATCATACTTTTAAAGGTATCTAAATTGTATTGAAATATGTCAATTTTTAACTCGTTCATGAATTTGACACTCCGAGTTAAAGGATGCTGTGCCCAGACATCGGTGCAGCTCCTTGGTATATGAAATAGATCATGAACTCGCCCTCGAGGTCATGTACAATAGTTACGTACAAAAACCTGAAACCCTCCAACAGGGTGGGGCTGTCTATTAAACTTACTTAATATTGACTTACAGCATTAAAACCCAATCTGAAATCAACATAAGCCCTGCAACTCTTGCTGACCTTCCGTCATACAGGGGTGACATTGGCACAGTTAACCATTTTTTACAGTATGGGTGGTCAGCCTCATGCGTCAAGGAATTATTGTACAATTTCACTTTCCGTAACGAATCATAACGCTTATACTTATGTCCAGCCGCCATTCTACTAGGGGTGGCCAGTACCATCATTTTGTTCTGTCTTTGTACACTTCTTTCATCTTTTCAACATTCATCACTTTCTTCTCTATTTCTCACTCTAAGGGTTTCAGTCATTTTTAACCTCGCTTATTTGATCAATCTGTTCGTTCCTCAATCACAATGCCATCCCAGTTTCAGAGAAAAGCGTCAAGAGTTGCAGAGTGCGTGTTAATTTGAGCTTTGTAAGTACCTACACTTGTAAGCATGTGTAAGAGCATACACATATTTGCTTGAGGACGTGTTTTAATTGTGTATTAATTATTTTTTATCCAACTTTGATCCAAGAGTTTATGTTGGTCGAAGGAAATTATTTTTTATAAAAAAATATTTTTATGAAATGTGTATTCTATAACATTCTTGTCAATGTTTCAATTTTCCAATCGCATATTTTATTAGAACAACATTTTGTAAGATAGGCTGTATCCCCCGACATGTGGGCTTCCAACATGCTCCCCGGAAGTGGACTCATCAGGCCGCCGGGAAATGAGAGTTCCAGGTCGCGCTGAGATGTTTACTTTTATTTTCGTTATGTTTCCCGCGCTTTATTCACTTTTGCCGCCTTTCCGTAAATCACATCCACTTGCGATTATAATATATCCTGGAAATAAATGCTAAATTTATGCCCTCTCTTTTTTATTATTTTTTCCTCTCTCTTACTTTTTCGTTATTTGTTGCTTTTTCTGGTTTTTTTTTTGGTTTCGGGAAAATTGGATTTTCTTTTTTTATGGAAGTGGTTTCACATAATTCATTTTAAATAAAAGTAGGATTTGCATATACGTACGTCTGCATGAATTTACTGAATGTACATAAATACATAAATAATAAACATACCCATTGAATATACGCAGAATATTATTTGTTTATTGTATCACTTATGAGAGTATTTAATTTAATATTTATCAGCTTCTAATCTCATTTTACTTATTTTGCCTACAAATTTATTTCTTAAATAAAAAATATCTTTAAAAAATAGCATTGGCGCACTATTCCTATTTTGTTCATAAATAGAACGAAAGTATTACATCAACCCTCCTATCCAAAATGTGTGTTACTTTTTTACATGCTAAATAAGTAAAAGAAATATCATTGACAGAAAGAAATCTAGTGTGTTTCCGCACTTCAAGGGTGTGTTGTTTCAACGTTAGTTTGTGTGAGTTTCAACTCGAATAAAACCTACCTACACGGTTCTCATAAATTCATCCTTTTCATTCAGTGTCAAGAATTTAAGATTCATTCTGTCTACAATAGTTTAATTATATTGCTGTAAGTGAATCAAAATAATTATTTTTGATTAATAAAATACAATGCCAGTGGCCAGTACATTCGCAGATATTTCTTTACTTTGTTCTGCCCTTCCACACTTCTTTCATTTAAGTACCGAACAATGAACATTCATCACTCTCTTCGTGCATGATTTTCTCGTTCTCTCAATCTGCAGATTCCAGCTATTTGTAATTTCGCTTATTTGAACACTCCATTCTTTCCTTGGTCTTCCCCTTCTACGCTTATCTATTAATTCACAACACTATTTTTTTTCTCTTTTTCATCGTCCAGTTTTCTCAATTCCTTGAGCTATCTTATTTTACTTTTTTGTTATTTCACTCTAATATTCCTTTATTCATAACCTAGTGATTATTTTTGATTCAGCGGTTAACATTAAATATTAATTGCATACTAAGAATTGTGATTGGATCGTTCAATATTTAATGTTGAAACAAATAAATTACACTGAAAAAGCTGTTTGAATTCCCAAACAGATTCCCGAAAGGGGGAAAACAGTACATTTGAAGCGTTCACAAGCAAGCTACGACTTTTGTGTATGCTCTCTTACACACATATTTATTCAGCATCTGATACATTCGCGTAGATTCAATACTCTATCCCAGTGCTTCTCAACCAGTAAATCGCAAGCCGGATACAAAATACTTGTATGTTACGCCGTCACATGCAGCTTGAAACATAACTTATTTAAATCGTGATGTCTTATTTACATTGAAATTAAAAACGTATTCTACAAACTGTGATCGTAGAGAAGGTTAATTTTTCGACGCTTCATCAAAGTTGTATCCAGCGTTATCAGCAGCTTGAGCCTCATAAGTCATTATAAAATTCTGCTAATGGTAGGTATATGTACTTTTAGAGTCGTATAAATGCAAACGCCGTCAACTCCTTACGCGATGATTTTGAGAACAATAAACTTTTAAACTTGTAAAACGACAACACCAATTGGAGATGACGGCGTTTGCACGAAATCATACTTGTTCAATTAAAATTACGAAGGATTAAGTGAGGTTTACATTATATCGCGCACAGCAAATGATTTGTTACACTGCGCAGAATCAAATTCAATCATTATATCAAAAATCATAAATTTTGGAGATGACGGCGTTTGCAGTTATAAGACTCATAATATACGCATATAAATATTTTGAAATGGAAAACGAAAACTTAATGTAAAATTTGTATTCCTTTCAAATATTTATGTTTGTAAGTTTTTCACATGGTTCACTTTTTCAATTTTATATATCTATTTATAGGTAGGACGGCAATAATTGCAAGGTTTTTTGTGATTTAGTTTTTCTATTTTTTAAGAACAATAACGCCATGTAGAAGTGCGAACTTGTAATGCGAACGTATCTGATTGTGGTTATGCATTAAATATAAATATCTTTACGTTAATAAATTTTTGCATCATAGATTATAGATATGTCGCGGAACTCCAGAAAAAACTTGAGTGCGTATTCTACGGCATTAGGTTGCACAGCGCTGCTCCCCCCCAGCCAGCTCTTATTCTTGGGAATGGCTTTTGTAAATTCATCATCATTCAGCCGCGCACACTTTGTATTTGCTCACATTTATTAGATCTCCATGTTGACTGAGATGTTTGAGTAGGCGGTACTCATACAGACTTGATACTCCCATATCCTGTAAACACTGCATTTTCAGGGATTTGTTTTGTTTCCTACAACCTCGGGAAATCTAACCTACATTTCAATTCAATTTCAACATTGTGTAGACAAAATTAAATGTGTATTCTGTTATCTCTCTATCAGGTACCCTTAACGTTGGCCCCAACGAAGGATTTTGGAGTCCATTAATAGGTATATTACACATGTGCCAAAAATCATAACAAATCTATTAAGAGTCGAATGGCTATTGATTTGGATTCTAAAATAAAGGTAAGCTTTTAACGAAATGTTTTTGTTTTCAACTAAAATTTGGCCTGTTCATCTTTTTAGGCAAAAAAATAATACTTGCTCATTTAATAACATGGCGGATTAGAAAATGCCTTTAATTTTTAAAGGTAAGTGTATAATTTACTTGCTTGTATGAACACCGGTCACAAAACTTTCAAAAGTTGTTTTTTTATCTGGAATTGGTGCTCTGGAGTAACATCTATGTATGTCCTTTTATTATAAATAGTTGTAGAACATCACTTCAAAAAAATATCTAATCTTTCCTTACGTTTTTGAGCAACCATATCAATTTCTGTTAAACCGAAAATTCACTTTGAAATATTTATTTAAAGACATCGGAAAATATAAATACCTCCCTTGTTCGATCAACCAAAAATATTCTAAAATAATCTTGATATTCAGCATTTCCGAGAAATATTTCCTTTGACCAATTTTAAATTATTTCAACTGAGAAATAAGACCTTTTGACTTGGACGTCCGAAAGGATACTTCACAAATCATTTCCCGATCAGATGATGCTTTTGCCAAAACATTTTAAAAATTTTACAGGAATATTTATTCTTAGAACCCTCTAAATGCAAACGCTGTATTTTTGTAATAGTTTTCCTTATAGGTAACAAAATAACTAATTTGAATGTTTTTCTTCATATTTTTTCTTTATAATTTATTTTCTTCATAATTTTCATAACTTAATTTTCTATAAAAGTGAAACAAATCTGTCCTCGAAATTCACTGAAACATAAAAACATACTTTTTTTTATTGAGTGGTACAGGTTTTCTTTATTACAGTCTTAGATAAGGGACAAATGACTGATAATATAAGAAACATTATCTGACTGTTCCACACAAAAATCCAACTAAAATTCTCTATCTTTTAAAAGTTTTAAGTCACAGTCATAATTCTTGGAGGTCCGATTTGTGTATAAACGTTTTAGTTTATAATTTGCCATAACCTTGTTTTTTTGTACTACATTCTTAAGTTTAGTTTCCAATAATTTTATTTTTGTATTCAAATTGTAGTTTGCAAGCACAATGCATGTATTCTGTAGGTAATAATTGTTTATTGGCTAATATTTCAGTCGAAGACAATATCGATGTTTTTTATCGCTCCTATAAAGGCGCCCTTGCTACAAAGCTTTCTATTATAAACACTCCCAAGCCGACCTTAGCAGCGTAATCTTAACAAATGCAAACTTCGGCATAAAGTTGAAGCATTCCTGTCTAATCGCTCCCATCGCAGAAACACGAGATTATTGAGAACCGACGTCAACGCGGAACTTTTTCAAAATATTTTGAAAAATTAACGTTCTTATTCATCTACTGCGAGTTGGTATCGCACAAATTTATTAGCATCTGTACTGTCTGTCACTCGTGAATGTACGACTTCTGTTTCCTTTATTTTACTGATCATTACAGTGTATGTAGCGACGTAGGAATGTTTATACATCAATCGTGTTAAAAAAACTTATTAGGCTTACTTAAAATATATTGTGTTGTTGAGTTTTACTTGTAAGTTTAACTGAGTCTTGCAGAAAATTAAAACGTGATGCTTGATGCTGATGAACCAAATTTGTGCTTACAATGAATCCTCTAGTTCTATAGTCGCGTAATTTCTAGAGTCTTGGTAACTCTAAAATTAAATATCAAAAAGTAAGAGCTAGATTTAGACTGATCAAGAAAGCTCAGTTGGTAGAATGCTTAGCAAGGGTTCGATCTCCAACCAGGGTGTCAAAAATGATTTCCAGTTTCGGTGTTTCTCTCAACCTCAAAATTAATACCAGCAAGAAAAACTCACCTTTCACAAGAAATGAGAACCAGCTCCCTTTGGGATCTGGGAGAATCTGGGAGACCCCCACTCCAACTGAAGTCATTGGCGTACTCTTACCCGTAAAAATAAATAGGTCCTAAAGCGCCACATGCGATCCCTTTAAAGATAACGTAGGCAAGAAGTTACACTAAATTTGTAGCTTAGTTGCGTTTTATTTGCAGAGGATCTCAGACATACCTGACTGTTAAAGAATCTGTTAAAGTCCAGAGCAAAGAAAAAGTGGGATGTCGTGGGTTGACATTTGAAGGAGACCTTGAAAGGGTAACAATCTTCAGTAAAGAGGCAATCAACTGTAAAATAAGATTATCGCCTGGAGCGTGTTAATTTTATCACGAATGAATTGTGTACATCTTTGATCGCGTAGTTCACAATAAGCTTTTCGAGCTTTTTCAAAGTGCTGGCATTTTTCCTCGGCCCTCCCTTTGTCGACACCTTGACATTTCCGAAATGTATTATGCCATAAAGTTGCTTAATAGGTTGGCGTTAGGAAGAGTATTTACTTGTATTCAACACGATTAACTCCTAGACATGGCTGGAGGAAGATGCTTATCGAGCATTGCTGCCATCAAAATTAAATTTGCCTTTTTTGTACAAAGCGTAACACCCATTCTTTATCCTCCTAAAGCAGCAACAAACGCAATAACATAGTTTTATCTAAAATAAAAATCATTTAAGCTAAGCTTTATTTCTCTAATTAGTTTTTCTTTTATTAATTCTCTCTACTGATGGATATAGATCATTTCCATATATTTCTTTGAGAGGTTTTATGTGATTATCTATTTATTATCTTATCTATATATTATCTATATTTCACTGTAATTCCTTGACTTATAGGTTGGTATGAGGCTGACCACCCATACTGTAAAAAATGGTTCACTCTGCCAATGTCACCCCTGTGTCAGGGAAGGTCGGCAATAGTTGTAGGGCTTATGTTCATTTGAGGTTTGGATTTAATTTGGAAGTACACATTCATTTTTATTTGTAAGCGCAAACTACACGTGTTTGTTTGTGGGCATGCATTTGAGAGATTTAAATGAGTAAATCCTTGCAAGTTAGATTATAGATAGATATAGAAGTATTATGCTAAATCGGTTAACCTTATGTTGGACTTGATTTGTTTATTCTAGAAAATTCCAGGTATTTTAATGTTATAGATTCCCTGTTTTTCTTTACGATTCAGATCACGGGTGTTCTAGGAACTTCTCACAACTCGGGGCGTTTTGTTCGTAGAACATTATGATAACACTAGTATTTGCTCTGTTTCCCTTGCAAGAAATTTTAGTTTAAGCTTTGCATTTGAGTATTGAACTTTTGTATGGAATTTAAAAAAGTAGGTAACACAAGACTTTTGCGAACATTATTTTGACTAGGCATAACGAGTACCAAAATTTTACCAACAATTTTAACTAGGGCCATTTAATAGAAAGTACATATGTAGTAGGTTACTAAAATCCAAAACCAGAATAAGACGGCGCTTTTGTATGGAATTTATTTTTAAGATTTGAATTTTGTTATTCAGAAGCATTAATTTATTTATGACTTATTACGTCTAAAACGCATTTACAAATGTAAAATAAGTCATTACTAGGAACAAAAAGTAAAATAAGAGTCCATCGCTTATATACGGATAATTATTTTTTTAAACAAAAAATACCTTATCTAGTCAAAAATACAAGCTACGAGCTGCAGCAATATTCACAATTTTTATTTATAACACAATCTGCTGAGCTACACATATAGTTTCCGCGTTGGTAGTTCCCGCAAAGTGATCGCATGCAGGGTGTGGGAACTATTTATTTTCACAAATAAAGAGGCCAGCTTTCATCCAACCACTTCACTTGAAGTAGTGGTTTTCCAGTTCTTGAGAAGACTGGGTCTCATTTTTTGAGGGCTTAATAAACCTTGCAAGTATTTTGGTTTTGGGTTTGAAATTAACAACTGAAAGTCTGGAACTGGAAATCATTTCTGACACTTGGTGGGAATCAAACCCTAGCGCTCGGTTATGGGACGCAAGTATAGCTATTTATAATTTATTTTTATCAGAACTCCCTCTAAATGGACTCATAATCTATCTATTTATAATCTATAATCTAAGCTGCAAGGATATATAAGCATTTAAGGCTCATATGAAATGCATGCCTACAGACAGGCACATGTAGGTTCGCGCCTACACATTCTGCATGTGTGCATACAAATAAAGAAAACCTCACATGGACATAAACCTTGCAACTCCTGCCGCCGTTCCCTGAACCGGGGTGGCATTGGCAAAAGTGAACCGATTTTTACAGCACGGGTGGTCAGCCTCGTACCAACCTACCTGTAATAATAACATTCAAAATATCCCTCGGATACGTGACGTCACCCATAGAAAAGAATAAATGGATTCCCGATGATCAGGGTTTCTTATACTTCACAGCACTGTCAGCCAGGCGCGTGCATAGGGTATAGGCAAATACATTTCAAAATAAATATTTCAGACTCCCATTCCTTTAAAATAATTCATTTGAATTTCGAATTTTTAACCTGAATATCAAGCTTAAATGGTTTTTACCATATATTGCCTATCTATTAGGCGCATGTACCTGTATGGGATGCACGCCCCTGCTGTCATCCCATACATTTGGTAGAAACTTTCAAACTATCTAAATAATATTGTATTGAAATTATGACGCTCAGATGATGATGATGATGAGTTGATGATTATTTTATAGCGCCGTTTCGTGATGTAGTCACTACAAGGGCGCTTGTGCAAATGATGCCAGAAATTTCCTTCTCAACAGTGCATTCCGGAACTTTCCATGGTCCTCGAGCTCTCTCACATGATGTGGCAGTACTAGTAATGTGGCTCTGTACTGTCTTTAGCACGGCTAGGTGTCATAACAAATATTTCTCAAATTTCAAATATTCTTAGTCCATTTATGTGATTTTTCTATATGTCAATGGATTTCTCTGGGCTTTAATTTCAATTAAAATCTTTTCCATGAATACGTAATGTAGTGAATTGTTTAGGTATATCTGACCGCAGATTTTCTGTGAAATCAATGGCAGTGCATAATGATAATGGCTTTGGTCAATACAATACAAGGGCGAACCACAAATCCGGCTAATATTTCATTGCAGCTGGAAAATATGGGAAGCAGACGTGCTGAAAATTTCAGTAAATCCTGAAATAAACTCATTCGTGTAAAATCTACATTCAAAACTGTCGATTGGTTTATAATTTTAGTAACGATTGTGATTTCAAAAGTTTCATGTTTGTTATTAATGTAGATAGCTTAATATGCTTTCTGAGCGAGAGGCTTAGGTTTATAAAATTGGAATTGATTCCATGCACTAACAGGATCTTTTCTAATCTAAATCTAAATCTAAGTTGCAAAGATACCTATATATCATTTGAGATTCCTATTAAATGCATTCCCACAAGTAGACACGTATAAGTTCGCGCTAACACATGCCGCATGTGGACCTACTATGTATATAAAAGCCCAAATCTCAAATAAACATAAGCCCTGAAACTCTTGCCGACCTGCCCTGAAACAGGGTAGATATTGGCAAAGTGAACCATCTGTTTACAGTATGGGTGGTCAGCTTAATACCAACCTATATGTCAAGAAATACAAGCAATTAATTACATCCAGTTATATTGTCTGTTTGATAAAATCTCAATCACTGTTATGGAATTGTTTGTGGATCTATATTTTGTAAAACCGAAATGACCTTGAAAATTCGTGTGGACAAACTGTTGTGTGACCGATTTTTCCATGGACGATCTTTCTATGGACGATTTTTCCATGGACGATCTTTCTATGGACGATTTTTATTTGACTGATTTCTCGTGACACGACGTGACTATTGATTCAACTGGTATACACTTGTAGTACCTACATCGACAACTCAGCCATCTTTCAAGTTGAGAAATATTAAGAAACGCACAAAGCGCCGCCGTCTCTTTCAGAGTGAAGTTGACCCCGTTGTATTATTGCTGTGTAGACCTTTTCCCCGTGAAAGGATTCGTTTTCTCATTGTGAGGGCTGTGAGCCGGGTGGCCCGCTTAATAGACTAGATAAATGAAATTGAAGTTCAGGAATGATTTACAAGGCGAATGCTTCCCACTCTATACCAAACTCCCTGTAACTTTACGTGAAAACTCAACCATAGCGTTTACATTTTTTTTTCGTATTTTAGGTGTCAACAGAAAAACAAACAGAAAAATTAAAGAAAGAATAAAACATCACTTTTAACAATAATAGAACATTTATATAAAATTGTGTGTATATGATAAGTGTGACGGCATGTCAATGAAGAGTTAGGGTGTGTAAGGGTGAGTACGAGTGTGTAATGAGTGGGTGGGTAAAATTTATGAAAAATAAAACCCTCCCTAGAGACGCTGTGTGAGTTTTTATATTTTATGGTGTAGCCCTGTGGATGAATCGAAACGTAATGTTTCAGAGATGAGTAACGCTCGTTATTTTCATATTTGGTTTGAATGCCTTACTTTATCGAAAATTGCATCAGTCTCTACAAATATATTTCAGTTTTTTAATGGCGTTGACAAAATATTGTTTTGTGAATAATATTAAGAAACACATAAATATAGGAAGGTATTTTAAATGTACAGAAGTAGAGCTTGTAAAATAATGAAAAAAACTAAAAAGAAAATATACTTTTGATTAAACATGCAAGGTATAAACTAAAACTTGGTAAAAAAATAATTTGAAATAAATAAGACTTCTAGCATTTTTTTTTTTTGATTTTTATACGTAGGCTATTTCCGGAACGAAAAAGCATAAAAACGCATTCAAGTAAAGTCCACTTTTTGCAACATGTTCACAAAAATGTAAGAATATGACTTAACTCTGCAGAGTCATCGCAGTATACATTCACATTTTAAATACTGACAACTTAACTTTTTCATAATTATTCTGCATCGTTAAGCTCAAAAAGCAGCATCCAAGGTCAAAAAAGCCATGATCATTGCCGATCTTGGATAGAAGTGGCTCTAAAAGAAGAAGAAGTAAAATTGATTTTCTTCTTAAAAATCTTATTCGCTATTTTAACAACTATTAATTTATTTCACCTCATTTTAAGACGTGATTTATTTTGTTTACAGTATGGTCTGCCCAGCGTTCGCCGCCCAAGCAGCCGCCCTCTGCCGAGCCCAAGGCGGCGCCCCCAGGGGCGGCGGACAATTCCCTTCAGAGGAACTCCGCCAGCAACAGAGGAGGCCCATACTTCGATCAGCAAGCGTCCAAGAACGTCACCGCCCTGCTGGGGAAGACCGCCTACCTCAACTGCCGCATCAAGAACCTGGGCAACAAAACGGTGAGAGCTAACTCTCTTTTCAATCCTTATCTTCTCTAACTCTTCCTTTTTCTTCTTTTTTACATCCAAAGAATCTGTTGGTGCCACTACTTTCCCGAAGAGGTCGCATGTGGCGAGTTGAATTTATTTATTTTTAAAGGTATGGGGGCCGGTCTTACACCACCCACTTCAGTTGAAGTGGGAATTTCCTAGCCCCCGAGAGAGCTGGTACTTATTTCTTGTGAAGGCTGAGTAAACCTTTCCCGTGTTTTATTTTGGGGTTTGAAATAAACACTGAAACGGGAAATCGTTTCTGACACCCTCGGTGGGATTCGAACCCGAGCTCACGGCATGGAATGCAAGCACTCTACCAACTGAGCTATCGACAGGACCACATTATTGTCTATTTATATGTTATACACACAATTCGGAGTTTTGGTTCTTATTAATTTTAGGAAGATTTGAGCGGTATTCAAAACTTCCTATGTTATTAAGTCTTGTTTTTGATTCCGGAAAGTTGAGAGTATTTATTTGTACATATTCAAACCAATAAATAGGTAGAGTGATCATGATAGAATCTCACTTCAAGTTGTAAAAAGGCTAATCTTTTTTTTGTCATCCCATTAGATGATAGCTTAACCATGCCCATAAACAACTCACCTCACGTTTGTAAATGTTTATAAACAGTCATTTGTGCGTGTTGAAAATCCACGAGTAAGCTGTCCTATTCATTTCTATTCTCACGAAGTAATTAGAGTTGGTTTGAACCATCGACAAAATAAAACAGTGTTACCAAATTTAAGCCCTTTTTGGAGTTTTTATCTTTGGTCACTTTCATTATTTTTTCCTTTTAATTCATTGGCCGTAGATTTTTAATAATTTTTACACTTTCAATTATACAAAAATTAATACCTACTTTTCAACTAAACTTCATTGTTTTTTACCCTCATAATACTATCGATAAAAAAAAAGTATTAGTATTAGCTCCCTTATATACGTGAGCATACTTTTGGAAGAGTTGTAATTGACACAAAATATTACTTAATGACCGATATTTAAATTAGTGAATGCTTACATGACTTGATACATGTTCAAGTGCAAACTGTCTGACTCGCGCAACTTAAATCTTTTTCGATCAAATAAAACGATTCTAGATTATTTTAACAATTGCGCAGGTGTCATTAATTGACATTTACGAGAGACATAATTGATTCAATGAAAACATCATTTCAAATAAACCATCGACTTTTGAAAGTGTATGAACATGATACTCATATCAAGAAAATCTTTGTACACTTTGTCAAGGTTTTTCGATGGATAAAACTAATGGCGTTTCTTTCACACAGACGAGGAGCTATAGGCACAAAACAATAATTTTATCATTACTTTATAAGTTAAGAAATATCTCGTAGTTGATATATTAAGTTTAGTCAAATTGCTATCAGTAGGTATGCATTTTATCATTTTTGTGTAGTTGTAGCACTTTTTTTATAAACTAAACAAAATGTAAGAAACATTATTCGAAAACGTAATCTATCATTTTAACAGTTTGGCAGGGAAGCTTCAAAACATAAAGGTGTTTGGCGTTTAAGTGTTGTTTACATATAGAAGAAAACAAACGACTTCCATAAAGATACAAAATACAACAACTTTTCCCACCTTTTTTTTAAACGAACGCGTCATTTCCTATATTGGTCTGATTAAAAAGTGTGATTAGCGTCTGATTAAATTTTCAGTTTATTAAAAAAAAAACACGAAAATATATTCATCATTTCCGTGCACCTTTAATCAGCGATCAAGTTTGCATTATTCCACTTTTAAAAGGTTTTCTTTTCTTCCCGACTCTTTAATAAATCAATGGAATAAATATTGAGACTTAAAAGTCACGAGTAGCGTGTTTGTTTACGTTCTAATTCTACCTAGGTAGCCATCAAAGTAGCTAATAGTAGCAACCACAGTAGCTAGGGCTTGCTACCGCACAAGTTGAGAGTAGCTACCGCGCTGGTTCAGGGTAGCAACCCTTGGAAACATTAATCACTTCGGTTTTTGCTTTACAACCCAACAGCTGGCAGTTCACAGGGATCAATTTTACTCCGATACATAAAACTGCCGTCACGTACTGCTCTACTGCAAAGTTCAACATTTCAATAGTAGAGAATGTCACGAATTCTCGTATATTAAATTAGGAATGTAGATTGTACTTTTGATGATGAAGATGATTGGTCTAAATTCTAGTCGATAGCTTAATGAGTAGAGTGCATACGGTCAGTATATTGTAGGTTTTCTGAACTGAATATCTTGCACTCAAATCTGGAATTGCCCAAAATGGTTTCATTGTTTGTTTTTATTAGTTTTCCATGTTTTTTAATCAAGTTTAATCATAAGGTGTACTGAAAGTCCTTACTAAATAATAACTTTCTTAGGTGTTTAAACTTCGATTTGTTCGATTGCGTTCTACCCTCAAATAGATACGGTAAGACCTACCGACGTCCTGATCAGTACCCTACAGTACCCTAGTACGAGTAGCAAAACTTGAGTAAAGTAAAGTTTACGGAAAGTATTAAAGAGTGATTTTCTCCAAAATCTACCGTTTTTGTTTCTTACACTTTATGGTCTTAGCAAAAGAGTTACAGTGATGAAGAAAATCAAGTTCAAACAAAAGCAACGGCAAATTTTGGGAAAAACCACTCTTTAATACTTTCTGTAAACTTTACTTTACTCAAGTTTTGCAACTCGTACTCAGGGTACAGGCTGCCAAATTGTATTCATAAAATAGGATAAAAATTGTATGGAGAGCATTTTCCAACGAGATCAGGTGGACATTTTTTATCACTTTCTATCTACCCATATGATTGGGAGATACTATTGGCCGAAATTTCTCACCCTGATGATACTAATCTAATCTAATCTAATCTAAGCTGCAAAGATATATATCATTTAAGTTTTATATTAAATGCATTCCCACAAGCAGATATGTATAATTTCGCTCTAACACATGCCGCATGTGGACCTACAATATAAAAACCCAATCTCAAATGAACATAAGCCTTGCAACTCTTGCCGTCCTTCCCTGAAACAGAGGTGACATTGGCAAAGTGAACCAATTTTTACATTATGGGTGGTCAGCCGCATAACAACCTATAAGTCAAGGAACATACATGACAAATTACATTTTTTAAAAACAATAAATCACAATATATACATGGACATAAAAACTAAATTATAAAACCAATTTTACTTTAACAAACCTCAGCCGCCAACATCACAGATCAACCGCCATTTCTTTCTATCCTTACATACTTCTTTCATTTCCTCCAGAGTCATAACCTTCTTCATACAAGCTCTTCTTTTATTGTGACTCTGGATATTCCATTCATTCGCAATTTCGGATATTTGGTCCATCCATACCTTTCTCGGTCTTCCTCTACCACGACATCCATCTATTCTACCAACATATACTTTCTTCGTCAGTCTTTCCTCATTCATTCTCTCCATATGCCCAAACCATCTTAACAAACTTCTTTTAATCTTCACTTTCACACTTTCTCTTGCACCACATTCTTCTCTTACAAAATCATTCCTCACCCTGTCACTCCGTTTTTTCCCAATCATACTTCTTAGAAAGTCCATTTCAACAGTATGGACTTTACTAATTTCACTTTCATTCACCGTCCAGGCCTCGCTTCCATATATCAAGGTGGGTAAAAGTATGCCACTGCGTACCGCCAATCGAGCATTTTTTGATATGTTTTGATTTTTGGCGATACAAGTTGTGGCACCCAGTACACACCTGCCCTTCATTACTCTTCTTTCAAATTCACCGGTCATTCTTCCATCTTTTTCAATACCATAATCTAAAATCTAAGTTGTAATGATATATTACATTTAGGATTCATATTTAATGTATTCCCACAAGCAGACACGTTTCAGTTCGCGCTTACACATGTCGCATGTGTAATATAAAAACCCAACTCTCTAATGAACCCAAGCAGTCACCACTTCAAAAGCTAAATTTAAACCATACTTTTATGAATCTAACACTAGCTTATCTCTGATAAATGTTGTTTATTTGAAACCAGTCAAAAATTTTTACCATAACTTAAATCTTCTATAATAAACCTGAAACTTGTATATTTTGTAGACGTCATAGTAAAAATAAACAATCCATTAGTGTTTGTTAATGCATTTGATCTCTCATTAGAACTTTCATAAATATTTATGTGACTACATTCCGATCCACTATTTATTGTTCTCGTGCATATGTATGTATTTGGTTCCACATCTGTTTTAGAAATAATAATCAAAAGCGTTACATAAATAATGAAACTATCCATTAATAAATATATGTATTTTTAGTGTTTTTAAATCTCCACATTGTTCATAACATAATTTAGTAATTATATTACAATGGACTTGGCACATTCAAAATATCCCTCAGCCATGTGACATCACAAATAAAAAACGGATTTCCGATTATCAATTATTTGATTATTTTCTAGTGAACTATTCTCCGGTTACACTTTTCCTAAATGCAGTACATAACCCTTTATTGTCTTTTCAATCTACCTTTATAATTTTGAATTGAAGTTATGGCTAAATGTCTTATTTTAAGCATCGACAAAGTAAATATCGAATCTAATCTAATCTAAGTTGCAAAGAAATGTTATATTGGGGATTCATATTATTTGCATTTTCACAAGTAGACACGTACAAGTTCGCGCTTGCACATGCCGCATGTGAACCCTCAACATAAAACCCTAAATCTCAAAATGGACATTCACCCTTCCACTCTTGCCGTCCTTCCCTGAAACAGGAGTGATATTGGCAAAATGAACCATTTTTTACAGCATGGATGGTCAGCCGCATACCAACCTATAAGTCAAGGAACAATAACGAAATGGAAATCAAATTTGACACTCTACCAACTATCGACTGAACTATATAATATGCATTAGGTAAAAAGTATCAAGAACAGCAAAAGCTATATCGGTTTGTAATTTAATCTTTTGATTTTGTTTGCTCTTGAAGCATGTGTAAGTTGCATGCTTTGCATGCTTGCGCATTTATATGAATAGAAAGAGAGCCTCCTGTTGTTTTAGCCTGTTCTTATCCTTTGCTAACCATCTTACCTCCACAGTGTTCCCCTCTGAGCTGTAAAGACCTCAAAGGATGGTGAATCTCTGAAACACAGTTTATGAGTACTCGTGCCATGATTCATGAATTACCAGTCAAGTATTTTCTCTCGTTCAAAAAATAACTTACTTCCTTCAAGGTTTTAGACATACGACATTTCAAACGTGCATGCACCGTTATGTACTCGCCCACTTAATTTCTGAGACGTCAAATAAATCTGTCATCTGGGCGAACCAATTAAAATCCCCACTCCGATAACTCCGAGCCCGCCGAGCTGAATAATTCAATTGAAATATAAGGGCGGAAGAAGTGTGCAGTGGAAGGGGCAAAAATCCTATGCGTCAAGTTCTACAGTTCACTAAAAAAATACATATGAAAACTAAAACAGCGCTGCTAGGAAGCGTTGAAGTTATTTACATTTCCGATAAAACGCTATGGTTGGATGTAAACTTAAAGCTTTATACTTTTGGTAGAAACTGAAGTAAAATAACACGCAGGGCTCTGAACACACCGAGCTAATGAGAGAATTTCACGTAGGAAAAAGTGTACGCCGGCTTCGCGATTTATGAATATTCATCGACTTGTGGCCAGCGCCGGGAATCGACCCCTGTATAATTTATAAGGAAAGCTTCGGCTGTCCGAGCGGCCGCTCGCTCTGCATACAAAAATATTTATTTTCAAACTGACATCCAACGTAGAAAAATGTGATTTATTTTTTGATCTCTGTTTTTGAGTGAATAACACATCAAGGTTTCTCACCGAGCTTTCTTTTCTGCTGTCCAAGCAAAATCCATTAGAGAAGCAATACTTTTTGCAATAATTTGCGCCCTTGGAGTGGCAATCTTCACGAAACGGCGCTATATTGAATCATCATCATCAATACAAAAGAAATGTTGTTATCAAAAATATTTTTCTGTCATATTAAGCAAAACTTGCATTTTACAACAAAAGCAGTTTCTTATTTCGAAAATCTACCCCGCTGCTGTTAAGCTGACAGATTTGAACCTTGTAATGCTTCATTTCCTCAAGCTAGTTTCTAGCCCACTATATTATACATCAGTGATTAGTTTACCTTTTCAAAAACATATTTTTTCTTCATTCGTTAAAGCTTTTCCTGTTCTTTGCGTTGATAATTCTTCACAAAGAGCAGGGGCGCCAGTGTCGAGTAAGATTTTGGGCAAAATCGGGGAATATCTTTCGCCATAGATTTTCTATGTTTTGTAGACGGTTGGTTCCATTAAGTAATAACATAGAGGAGCGGAAACTAGCATACTGCATTGATACATACTATCTACCACTTTAGCCTCTGTCCTGTCAAAAGTTGCAGTTGTGTAGTCATACACAACATGTTTTTACGTGTCAACTTTTATGTTTTCTTGCTTTCTCTATTTTGTGTTTTGACACCCAATAACAACACATGCCAAGTCTTAAAATAATACCTTTTTCCTTTAAAATTCCCAATTTTTTCCATCACAGATTTATACCGCATGTGTCTATGTTCGGACTGCTCCGGCAATACTGCCACACGCGGCAATGCTGCCACCTTTCTAGAAACATTTTTACTTTCGCCCAAGTTTTTATACACATGGAAACGCAACTGTAAAGTCCTTTTATCTCTTTCTTGGATTTGAAATGGAACAGATATTATCTCTATCTTCGTTAAAATAATGTCTAGTTCCCAGATATTATAAGTCAATGGTTGGTTCACTGACCCTTTGCGCCTTTAAAGCCTTTGATTTATATGACTTTGCATGAAAGTTGCCAACTCGTTGTTACAACGTGTAATAAGTATACAAATGGCGGTCACATTTTTCACTGCCTTTATAATTGTCAGCCCACTGTCCACGCCCGGCCCGGTGACAGATTGCTGGCAATACCTACAATATCCTAAGTATAAAAAATATGTTCACCAAAATATGTTAAAAACTAAAACAGCGCCTCTAGTGAGCATTTTATTTTCATATATTTTTGGTATAAACCTAAAGTTTTAAACTTGGGTACAAAGCATGTAACTACACAACCACCAACGGTAGTACCACAAAAAATGGGTGTTATCCCTTAAAAGATTAACAGATTTTAAAATCTGTATAAAATAGTCCGGTCAAAGTGCAAATACAGAGGAAGTGTGGAAAAAGAGATAAGGAACGACCAAGAAAAGTATGGAATGATCAGATTGTAAAATAAGAAAATGTATGAAAAAGGTGATGAATATGAATGAATTGAAAGAGGTATGGCCACCGCTAGCGGAATGGCAACCAAGTTACAGTTACAGTTACAATACTGCAATGTGCACTCACAACCAGAGGTCTGAGGTCCGATTAGGTACCATTGAAAATGTCTGTTTCCATTTTTCGTGTTTTATTCTATCCCAAATCATACTATCGGTAGGGTTTTCTCAGCTTTCATATGAAATGAGATCATTAATGCGTCGGAAAAAATCCACTTCAAGTAAGCTTGCTGGTGTAAGGATGATCCTGTTATCTGTGAAAATAAACAAATTCCAATCACTACACGTGATACTGTTATGATTTTACTCGGGATTATTTTAATTAAATGGCGATTTAAATTTATTTCACAGCATTTATTTTTCCCAATATAGGTTACAATGTACCTACTGTTCACTCTTTACTCTTTGCTTACAGTGGTGTTTGCGTTACAATTATCAAAGCTACTATGTCTCCCCGCCGAATCTTTGCTCGTATTAATATGTTCCGCAGAGATGATCCTCCATGTTCGAGAACACGGTAGATACTTCCATAATGGTTGGTACTAGAACATTGTTCTACACCAACCATTCTCAACCTGCGGTCCGCGAGCCGCATGCGGCCCGAAAAGCTTTTTTATGTCCGCCCCTTAGCACATTTATTAACAGGGACGTGATTTACAAAATCATGCAGCAATTATAAACCCGATTTGTCGAAAATTGTTGAAAAATTATCTCAATGTCAAAAATCACACTAATTTTGAAATAAACGCTTGGAGACATGTTACTATTGAGATTTACTTTTTTCACTACCTACTGTTATTTTTAAGAAATCATTTGCTAATAATTATAAGTGATATGTACTATTATTATTCTGTATTAGTTTATATTTTGTTAAATCTCGTTTTTTTTCCAAAAAAGAATTTGAAGGTGGGAGGTGTCGTTATTTATTTTTGTCAGTATAGTGTTGCGGCCCGCGTAGCTTTTCAAATATATGTATGTGACCCGAAGACAAAAAAAGGTGGAGGATCATTGTTCTACACTATACCAGAAACGTCACACACACACACCAATCAGCGTAACGTCCTTTAAAATAACTCATTTGAAATTGACTGAAGTGCTAACGATGGCGTCAATCAAACTTAAATTTTGAATTTGAATATCAAGCTTAAATGGTTTTTTACCTTATATTGCCTACCTACTAGGCGCATGTGTCTGTATGGGATGCACGTCCCTGCTTTAGGGCAAATCCAGCAAAAAAAACTAGTTTTGTTTTCTGTAAAAGTTGACATAGTTTCTAAGATAAAACAGAGTGACATTAGTAAAGTGATCCAATTTTTACAGAATTTGTGGTCAGTATCATACCACCCTACAAGTCCAAGAACTCAAATGTTATAATTTAGAGACTAACTATGCAAAGCATGTTGGAATAGTATTGATGGCACTGCTAAGTCCAAAATGACACTTTAACACTAAATGACATTTCAAATGAAAAATGACACACTGAATGCAAAATGGCGCTCACATTCCTAGGACTCTCCAACTGCAAATGGGATTTAAAAATAACGAATAAAACAAAATAACGTTGAAATTGCAAAATGTCACACATAGTACTAACTTAAGTTTGGTCAATTATTCAGGTGACATTGCTTCTGTTTTGTTTGTGGAAGAATTGGAGTCATATTTTAGAATGTCTGACATTATTTTTATATATAACCGAAGTCTTAGCCCTGTATTTTCAACGTTACCATAGCGACTTTATACTGAATGAAAAGGACGCTCTTATGTTAATCGTGTGAGTAGTGTTTTTATCACTTTAAAGTCACGTATGCTAACGTTGAAAATACCGGGCCATAGCATCGCCCCCAGAGTTTAACACCCAGCAACACCCAGGTTTATTTAGCTTTTTGTTATTCATAAATTCATAAAGAGGATTGCAATTCACCAACCTATTGCATCTGGGTCACATTTTGTCAATTAATAATTCGTTTATTTATTCAATATGTTAGGCTCCCTTGCTTGTACAAGTAATATGTTACACTTGTTACATGCTACCCTTTCAGGAACAGCGTAGTAAGCAGTTGCACTATGTTTATAGCTTAGTTATGTAACGCACATTTCACAACTCAGAGTCAAAGTTATCGTCACGAAAACCTGATGGCATTCGAACCGGCGCTGTTTTATTTCAGACATACGCCAGTCAAAGTTGCACCTCCTCCTTCACTATGTCATAGCACTCGTGGTTTGCTATTTATCGGTATTTAAGGTTTATGAAAAAAAATACTAATTTCTTTTTTATAAATGGTAATAATTTCAAAAGAAAATCTGACGTTTCGTTTTTACAACTTTCACTGAAAAACTGTCAGACTATTTTTCATTAATTTTACTCAATCCTTTTTTACCGCTTTGCGGTGGTTAGTGGGAAAGAGAAGGATAAACCTTTTTACTCCGCTCTCTCTTCCCCCCATTTGTACAAAACTGAAATGTTTTATTAATTGTTGTGACGCGTACGATTTAAAAGTTCATTAATTAAAAAAGAAATCGCAGCTGTTTGCGGTAGAAAACTCGAGTCTTCGCTAAATTGTAAGTGAAAAAAAAGTAAGCATTTTTTTCCTTTTCCTCACAGCTGGCAGTTTTGATGGCTCGGCTGGAAAAATTAGGTCACGAGCTAAATAGATTAATCAAGATATTTTTTTATGCAAAGAAAAAAAGTAAGAATTTCTAGAAGTTTTTTTTAACAACTTTCGTTTGTGTTAAATACTTTTAATTCTTAATTCAAAGATAACCTATTGATTTTTACGTGCCGCATTTTTACTGTAATAAAAAATTAAATCTTTTTACTTAATTTTTAAACATTTTTTTACTATCTACTGGAAGAAACTTTTTCCTTCATTTACATTTGTTTATCCTCCATCGAAAAAAGAAAGTAAATAGTTAAAAGACCTCTTTTAAATATTAAATTTTGAAAAGATTTTTGTGAAACACTGTGGAAATTCATTTTAAAAAATTGATTATTTTTCAATAAAAAATAAAAAAAAAAAAGAAATTAAAAATTTTGTTTTATTCCACTTTTATTGTTTTTGAGTATGTTACAATGTTACCCGATGATGGAAGGTATTCCGAAAACGTTTGTAACATACTCAAAAACAATAAAAGTGGAATAAAACAAAGTTTTTAATTTCTTTTTTTTTTTTTTTTTTATTGAAAAATAATCAATTTTTTAAATATTGTTAAGAAATAAAAAAGTAGAAACATTAAAAAGGATTTTATTCTGAATTTTAGTCACTTATAATATAACATACCCTTTTGATTGGTAGTCTGAAGTGTGTTTTTTTGTTACACAATAATATTTATTTAAAAGAATTCAGAATATTCATTGAAATCGTAGAGCTCTTTTAAAATATTGATAAGAAAATAGTAAAAATCACCCAGGAAAGTCCTGTCATCTTCTTCTTATATATAAAATCAGACGGATATGTACCTATGCTTATACAGCATGGACTACTAAACTGCTTAACAGATTGCGATAAAACCTACATGAGTTATGGTGTGCAAGCAAACTTAGGATTCTGTATAAACAAAAAAATGAATAAATAAAGGAAATGAGAGCGGAAATATGCTTAAACTTTTTTAACCTTATGGCAGGGAGTTTTTAGACTTATGGAAGTGTGCAAAGCTACAACACAGTAGAGACACATCTGCAGAGATACTGGTCACCCCTAACAGAACGAAGGTATGATACAGTACGACGAGTAAGACGAGCCACCACAAGGAGGGGTAGGGTACAGCTAGTTTAAATATAAATTAAGGAAAAATATTTGTCAAAAGCATTGGAGGAACTTTCTCGTCGATCCATTATAATTTGACAAATTTTACAACATCGATTACGCATGTACTAAGTGGGCTTTTCTTGAAAATGTTGTTTTAAAAGCCCAAGATGTTAATAATACATAAGCCTTCTAATAGTAATGGTTCATGAAAGTTTCCTTTCGCCGACGCCAGGTGCCTCCCGCGTCTAAACGCCATTTAATGATTACCATAAACCTAAAACTTAACCAAACTTGCCGACGAAATGCCGCCCACCTACTCGGCGACGCAAAGTGTCCGCCATTTTAATATTTCGGGACGATGATCACTCCGTTAGCGCCATTTCTTACTTTGAATTATAAAAATTCCACCCAAAAAAACTAGGAAGATAATGGTCAAACTTCTACCAAGTGAGAAAGTGAGTTTTCTAAAGGACACGGAAGAGCTGGGAAAAAATCATGTCACCTCATCGGGTTGCTAAGGTTGGTGATATAATATATACCTAATCAATATTTTGCTTCATTTATTACGATCCTAGTTACCTATGTAAACCGGTGATGTCAGAGAGAAATATGGAATATTTTTTAAACTCCATTCCTGTATAAAAAAATATATTTGTTATTTTCTCCAATACGCTACTTAATGCTGTCGTCAATTACATACTATAAGGGTGAATGAAAATATATTGTGTTAATGAGACACCAAAAGAATAAGTTTATATGAACAATAAGATTATTTCGAATATTGGAAGGATGTTTTCAGGAATATGACAGACACTGTTTAACTTGAAATTTGGTAAGGTTTATCAAAAATTTAGCAGTGAAAAGATTAACTATGTATTTAGAAGAATTATGTCTGAGGGTATGGTTGGTATGAGGCTGACCACCCATACTGTAAAAAATGGTTCACTTTGCCAATGTCACCCCTGTTTCAGGGAAGGTCGGCAAAAGTTGTGGGGCTTATGTTCATTCGAGGTTTGGATTTTATTTGTAAGTACACATTCAGCATTTGTAAGCGCGAACTACACTTGTTGGTTTGTGGGCATACATCTGTGAGCTTTAAATGAATATATCCTTGCAACTTAGATTATAGATTATTATATTATAGATGTCAATATTCCAATAGTTGTTAAAAATAAGAGTGAGGTTAAAATAGCGTTTGAAGCCATTTTCACAATTTTAGACATCGGTTTTACTACTTTATACTCATCATGTTATTAAAATGATCGAAGTTGGACTTAGATTCTACATCAACTCTTAAGAATCTTCTTCTTCTATATGACGGCAGCAACTGCCACATAGATGTTCAATAAATTTCGCTGTCCATCTATTAAAGCATCCACCCTACCAATTTTGTAAAGACAAGTTATTAGGTTTAAGTTATATTCGTAGTTCACGTGTAACTTTAGTCTCCGTACTTAAATTGAATCGTGTTTGATATCGTAAAGCTCAAATTTGCATCCACTCAACTCTCTACTTTGTACTCGTAAGTACCGCTAAAATATTCATATTCATAAATCATAACTATGAACTTAATAGACACTGTGTGTGTTTACTGCTAGGTGGAGAGTAATCTGTCTCTGCGTATCTAATCTAATCTAAGTTGCAAAGATACATTAGCAATTAATGTTCACACATTGTGCACTGATACAAATAACTCCACGTTTTAAAAATTAATAACAATGTTCTACCGCGATTTTTTTTTTGTTAATTTGTTAAAATGGCCGATGCGTTTCTTTACACATATTTTTATTGATATTTTAGTAATGTGTTAGTGGTCTGACCAAAACTGACAGAGATATTCTGAAACAAAAGAAATGTGTGTTAGACATTGTCATTTGAAAACTGTCCTTATAATCAAGGCAGCTAATCTGCACAGATAGTGCAACTTCTTTCTGCATGGTCCCCAAAGAGTTCGCATGTGGCGTGTGGAAAGGATTTATTTTTCGAAAATTTGACATTTTTCAGGTTGGTTTCCCTGTACGACGCGACCCCAATCTGAATACATAATAATAATAATAATAATATTAGGATGATTTATTTGGTGAGCGCTGTTTTTGTGTGTATCACACCTTAAGAGCCCTCTAAATATATCAATATATAAACATATAATCATAGAAGACAAAATTAATTAAAATAATTGTTGCCTCGTGATAACATGAATTATTTCAATTATTTGATGTGAAATAATCAAGAGAAAAAACGAACCCGAAAATTCCTAGGAAAACCATTTACTTTCCGTGACAGCAAATATGACTGAAAAAAGTTTTACGTAAAATATAATTTCACAAATATACAAACATGTTTCCGGATCTCGGAATATTTCCAAAGGGGAGAATTTCAAAAGATTATGTTACAGGTTTACCTAAAGCTATGTATGTTCGTACATAATATGCGTTCACACGTATAACATGTACTCACACTGAAAATACATAATATTATTTCTGTTCAAAAATAAAGCGTTCATATATGCGAATATAGATGAATGACATTAGAATAACATAAGCCATACCTCGATTAGCGATAAAATATCTTCTTAAATATAACAATATTCGATGAATAAAATTGATGCATTTTGAACATATTTTGTACATACTCAATTAAGGAAACTTTCATAACTTCGGAACATCCAAGAGACGACTAGGATGAAGGGTGTGGAAGAGCTATTCGATGCTGTTCAGGGCATCGAGGGTTTTTTGGTAGTATATAATTATCGACAACACGTGAAAAAAATAGAAGGCTGGATTGCGGATTCGACCGATCCGTAGCTCATTGGTAACACTGCGGACTCTGAATGGGAAAGTTGTGGGTTCGAATCCCGGCGGAGCACAAAAAATATACCATTTATATTTTCAAATTTGCTCTTCGCTGGGTTGAAAAATTCATAAAACCTTTACCAATGACCGGTCACCAAAGGTCCATCCAGCCTTCCAGCAACTGGGTCTTGCTTGAGTATTGGCGCTTTGTAGCGACGACTAAGCTCGTACACCTCTGCGGCACTACAAGTGTCATAGACCCCTAGAGTCTCTATAATCTAGGGAGTCTCCCGCACAGGATTTCTTTAAAAAAAAAAAATGCGCTTCGGCAATATGGCTATGTACAGTAGAGAACACGTGAGCAAAAAGTAAGAAAATTGTCCCAAGACTGTGAAGACTGAGCCCTCTGCACTGCATCTATTGCTGCCTTTCCTTGAAGCAGGAGTTTCATTTGGAGAATTTTAAGCTTTTTGACGAACTGCATGTATGTTATGGGAGGTTAGCTTTAAGCACTTACCAGTTAAGGAAAAATGAAAAAGAAAAAAGCAATATGGTTTTCTTTTCACATCGTACGTAGACCGTATGTAAATTAGAAATTTATCCCTCCTAAGACGTTTGCACACATTTACTACAGCACAATTTCTCCAGTAACTAATTAATAATATTTCAAGTTCTCGGGGCTTAGTTGGGGATTAAAATTTAACAATTTATAAAGCCTCCTAAGCCCGCCACGGCGCCGAGCATCCATACAATCCGCAAATTCTTAACGTCTAAGTAAAATATTGACATTTGACCTAAGATGTTCAACGGAGATTAAATTATAAAGCAGATGAGACCCAAAAATTTAACTTGCCACTCAAATGAATCTATATCTTTACTTAAATCATGAAAATAAAACATAGGGTATTTGTACACAGAGAAAATGAATCTGAAGAATACACGTTCATGTTAAATGGTACGAAAGTTGAAATTGTGGATGAATTTAGTTACTCGGGAAGTATGTTTGAAAAGAATGGGAAGATGACAAGGGTACTTGAGAATAAGAATAGCAAAGAATAAGCGGTGGACGATGGATCTGAGAATGGCGGTACACAATGTCATATTGTTACCAACCTTGATGTATGGAAGTGAAGCATGGACAGTAAATGATAGCGAAGTAAGTAAATTATGTACGGTGGAAATGAAGCATTTGAGAAGCATGACAGGAAAAATTCTGAAGGATAGAGTTAGGAATGAATGGGTAAAGAAAGAATGTAAGTTGAAAGAGGATGTGAAAGTTAAGGTACAAAGTAATGCGATGAGATGGTTTGGGCATGTGGAAAGAATGAATGATGATAGACTGACAAAATATGTATACAAAGAAAGTGTGAAAGGAAAAAAGGTAAGGGACGGCCGAGAAAAGTATGGGGTGATCATATTGAGGAGATTGTGAAAGAATTGGATATACAAAGCGAGCATAAAAGAAGAAAATGCATGAAAAAGGTGATGGATATTAATGAATTAAAAGAAGTATGTAAGGATAGGAAGAAATGGAGGCAGCTCTGCAGAGGCTTTGGCCACCCCTAGTGGAATGGCGATAGAGTTACAGTTATAGTTGCAATAGAGCATTTAAATTAAATGTAAATTTGTAACCATTTAACATTAAACCATCCGCTAATTTTTTCTCTGATCTCAGCCAATCCATCAGCATTTGTCTCTGTACTAAGCCCGTGGAAAGCTCTCATAGTTGTAGAGCCCACGATCTCTTTCACCTTGGTATTTAAGTTGAAGATCAAACCAAACTCTTCAACCTACTATCATAAGCCTGTCAAAGTTTTCCGGCATCTTTGCCCGATGTGCATAGCTTAAAAACAGAAAGGTTTGTTTTTGAAACCGAGTCGGTAAAAAAAATCAAGACCCCGGCTATTCGTTGCCTTAGTGATTGTTTGTCTTATGTCTATCAGAGGTAATTTCACATGAACAATGTTTTTCTGTGTTTTGTACTTGTGTGTCTTATGGAAACTGGATATTGTTTAAAAACTATAATGTACCTACCTCACATCCAAAAAAAATCCGCATCAATATTTATGAAATCTTACTAATTTAAAAGCTCTGAAGCTTTAAAATATTCACTATTTGTAGATGCTTCATGAGAAAATTGAAAAGTTATAAAAAAATGTGAAAGAGTTTCCATTATGGCACTCTATTTCAGTATTGAAGTTTACCGATATATTTACATATGTTTGCGGTGCTAAAAATATATTCTCACGTTGAATGGGGAGCTTATTATAAACCTCTTCAATGCTTCCGTTTATAAGCAAGAATAATTAATTTTGTTGCTTTTCCGGTACTTTGCTTTTAAACTCGTGATTAATCCATGGGGATAACTTTTATTTTTAAAGACACGAAAATGTTGTCAGTTTATGAAGAATAAAGAATGGCAAAAGATTTTTTTTCTACTAATTGATTTTGAGTGCCTGTATCAATAAATTTACCAAGAATATTAATAGATTCAAATTTTTCTTTACGGCTTTCTACATCTTTTTGTGGGTTCATTTAATGGACTAAAGAATCTGTCTTCTCATTTGACAGCACATTGTTTGAACAATACTTTGGTTTTGTAGCTCGTAAATATGCGAAAAATCTTTTCAAATGTTATTTTCAATTCTCAACAGTAAAAATGGTCACAATAATATTCTTCATACCATAAACTTTCCTTGTCCTATTTATGTGATGTAAGAAATGGAGAGTTATCCCAAAGGCATCTGAGCATGCGTGCAAGGTCTTGAACCTCTTATACAAGCACACGAGTAGGTACATTTATCTTGAATCTCTTCACAACCATCGCCCATCTTCAGATCTAGGAGACAATTTTATGCCATTCCAGACATGTCTATGGAGCTATCACCCTGAAAGCTCAACCTCAAAATAGGTATTTTTATGGGAAAATTCTTCACATCAGCGACATGATGCAGTTGACTGATCTGAGTGCTGTTATTCTGAATGTGTAATTCGTTAAACTATTATGTTGTAATATTATTTTTTATTGTGTATCCTTGTCCACAGATGATGCTCCAGGTATCTTGGGTTCGTCACAGGGATATCCACCTGCTGACCTTGGGTCGCTACACTTACACATCAGACCAGAGGTTCAAGGCCATTCACAATCCCCACTCCGAGGACTGGACGTTGCAGGTGAGATTCATACAAAATAACCCATTGATATGAGCAGTTTACTTTAAAAAACTTCATTTGACCCCTTTTTCCAAAAAAAAAATACTTTATATTCATTGTAAGCCAAGTCATTAATCCGAGTCCATTAGGGTTCATCCATCCATCAAACAGAGATATTGAAATGCTGTTGGTCATTTCAATATTCGTTCTCGTTCACTTACATAAGACTCTCACTTTCTTCTTCCTTCTAAGCTGCAGTATTATTATTCCAATTATCTTTTTTGTAAATTTAGAAACCAACATAGAACAGCAAGCATATTTCATACAATATGTAATTTTACTGCAAATTACATTTTCATAACCAAAGCTCCACTTGTTTATATAAAGCACATAATTTTCCGACTCTGCTCCATCCATTTCCATACTGAGAATGCATTCCCGATATCTCCGGCTGCCGGCGAGCATAAATTTTCAAATTTTATAAGCTCAATGCCGGAATGTCAGCAGTCAGCAGTCAGCGTTAAATTGCATATTCCGAAACCTCTGCACACAACTCGCAGATTGCACAGAGGAAGACTCGCTAGAGCACAAAGCTTGGCAGCATGTTTACGGGTGTGTGCAGGGCCCGGGCACATATTGAGGGGTGTATTCTTATTTCCACGAGACATAAACACTCGAGGCGCGCATTGTTCCCCTCTTATGTGAAAATCAATTTGCACTTGTGGCGCATCGCGGAGGAAAATCTCACATCTTCACTGGAAAACCGCAGACTGGCAATGCAATCTACGAGTATGGTCAGACCTCAGTATTCAACTCTTCTTTTGTCAAGTTTGGAACGAGGAAATAAAGTCCAACACTACCAGTAAGAGGAAGCCAAGTCCTAATCAATAGCACGACCGACAGAAGAAACGACAGAGTCACCATCAATGAGACATAATGGGGAAATAAATTCATCACCAATGCTAAAAAAAAGTTTGTTACGAATTATATAGTACATATATCCAATCTTTCAATATGGTGCAGAAATTTACACAGTGACTAGATATGTATGATATTTAGTCCTAAATAATATGTTGATAGTCTTATTTCACTGCTACGACCAAGCGGTATAAACTGTCTGATGCAGCACACATACATCTACTCGTATTATCGCTGGTTGAATCACTGAACGAATCGGACGATGCAATTAGATCCTCACCTGTCTCGGCAGCTGACGACAGAAACAAATGTGTGGAATTTATCTGTGGTAACAAATCCTTTTTTTTTTATTAAAAGAGACCAGCTTATAAGCAGGTGCGACTGCGTAGACGCAGAGCTATCACGAAAAATATTCCTTAAAAATGAAGATCATCATAAGAAAACTTTAAAAGAGTAAAGTGATGAATACCTAATCTTAAAAAAAAAAAAAATTGTCTACAAAATACTACTTGCAAATAAAAATGTATGAAAATTTGCATTCCCATTTACGCTCACTGGAGGCGCTCTTGAGTATTTGTATAGAAAAAAATTAACGCGCACTTCTATATTTTTTTCACTTCCCACGGCACGTGAACGTACCAGTTTATTTTTTACCAGAGTAAAAAAAATGTGCTTTATTTTATATTTTTATAAAACTTTAACGTTCGTTTCTCAAAGCATATTTATGAGACTGAGACATTAACTGAGGTTCTTATGTTCTATAAAATCTCACCTTTCTAATGCACTGTGAGCGATTTCAAATTGAAAATTTCTGCATTGGAAACTCATTAAATTTAGCCGTCCACTGTTCACAGAGAACCTCCACTACATCGCCGGGAATATCGGAGCGAATAAATGCTTCGGATATCTGTTTAAGTTAGGGATTAAATTTCACTCGGGCTTTGCATACATGTATTACATTGTTTCTTTGCTGGCTGTAAATCGATAAGACTGAATACTGCATAACTGTGTACACCAAATTGTTTCTCGTAAAGTATACAATAGTTCCAGTTGTTGAATGTTAGAATCTCGTTGTATATCTTCTTCTTTCACATATTTCTTTTTTTCAATGCCACTAAAAAAACATCATTCTTTCAGATATTAAAAAAAAAAAAACCTTCTTTGTTTTTTATCAAACTTATTTTTCAAAAGAAGCTTTCTTCACTTTAAACACAACCAAAGGTTCTTGATGTTTGTTCATCATAATGTACTAGCCGATAAGATTCTCGTTTTATTCGCTGTAGAAATACAATAAAATAAACAGATTTGAGGCGTTTACAATAGGCGTCGATAAACGATGATTCTTTCGAGGTAAGTATATAGGAGAATATTATTTTTATATTTTGTTTATAATATAATGGTATGAGAACGACCTCTCATATTTTACAAAACTCAATGCAGTATTTTGTTGGTCCACCTATGCACATACATATATTTCTTTGCCGCAATTCGCTATTTTTTTGCTTTTTCGACATCGAATTTACGGATAAAAGTCAGAGGTCTATATGTCAAGAGTCCTTAGAAACTGGTAGCAAAATTTTAGTTAGCCTTCGCCCAACTAACCCGGCCGTGTGACCTAACAACTTTTTCTGTGTCAATATTTGTTCGAACCTCATTTTAAGTCTAATGTTGAATAGAATAAAAATATGTTTTCTTTAACTTTTTTAACAAACAAAACTTCATCTTATTTTTAAGCCACAATCCCTATCAATGCACTGTTTACAATTGTGCATTTCACACATAAGTCTAACAAGTTTTCCGCGGCTGATGTGTGCTGTGTGTGATGTGTTTGCAGATCAAGTACCCTCAGCACCGTGATTCCGGCATCTACGAGTGCCAGATCTCCACCACACCTCACATGAGCCACTTCATACACCTCAGCGTAGTGGGTGAGTGAGAGAATCTATGCACCTACTTAATTTCCTATACCTGCACATAAACATACATATATGTAATTAATTATAAGTCAACTTAATGCTGCCGCTATGGCTGAACGGTCAAAGTGGCGGTCCCGGTGTATGTTTGAAGAAAACTAACAACCCTTCTCGATCACCGTCTGGTCTGCTAGATGACAGCTTTGGTTCTGAGTGTAAAAATATCATTGGTTAATAGTGAATTATTTTTTCTTTTTTTGAATTTTGTAAAAAAATGGTTTTTGAAGAGGAATGCAATTCACCAAACTATTTTGCGTGTCTAGAAAAAGGTATTGACATAATCAATTAATGAATCATTAATTAATATTTCAAGTTTTTAATTTCCGTATGGCATCTGTTGACCCAGAGTCAAAGTTATGGTCAAAAGGGCACGGTGCAGACGGGGTTCGAACTTGCGATTGTTTCAATAACGTAAATTTGAGTGCCAACGCCTTATCTCCTGCACCATACCAGCGACGGTTCTATTAAAAATATTTTTCACAATTTCAACTCTTTACTGAATTTCGGTGAACCTTAGTTTGTGGAACCTGTTTATAAACATAAATAAGAGAGCTGTCTTTTCTCAAGGATCGTTGTTGGAAAAAATATTTATTCCTGAAAGTGAATGTTCTTATGAATTGTGAAAGCTGACAACAAATTATGTTGCCAGATTACTGCCTTAGAAGAAAAGTTAAAACAAAAAGTCATAAAATAGATACTCTCGAATTAGTTGCTCGTTATAGGCGTTGCCACCTCCCACAAACACAGCAAGTCTTGCGATACAGCTGTCGAACTAACATACATGGAGGAAACCTATAAAACAAATGAGTTTTACCTTTACCTTTGCACCCTTGGCTACCTTCCCCTGAAATCGAAGAAGGTAACATATACATTAGTGACCAACGATTTACAAAATAAGTGGTTAGTTTTACACAAAATATACAATAAGTACATTTTAAACTCAAGATTTTTCCAGCTTTGGGTTGCTAAAAAATGCTATTGTCACTATGACTCCTTTAAAAAGCTTTTTTATTTGAAAAATAATTAATAATACAAATACTAATTTCATCTGCTTTTAAGGTTGTAAAAGTAGCTTACAAAAATAAATGTCTCTTCTATAATCTGAGTTGTAGAGGTGTACTTCTTTGATATTAAAATAATGACGTGGATTTGGTATTCATGAGCCCCGTTCGAGATTGCAGTAAAGTTATTAATTAAGTTATTAATTATTATTAATTCGTTATCAATCCTGCAGTCTCGCGTAGCTGGTCATTAACGAAACCATAAATTCCCTGCTCAAATAATTCAAATACGTGAAGGTCTTCGGTATCTGAGCATAAAATTATGAAAGCATTTTATTGATAAAATGGAGTATGTAGACAATTTATGATTAAAGTATTTCACACAAAAAATGAGTTGATAAATTCAATTTTCAATCTTTTACAATATCACTTATATTTATTTTCTTATTCATTCATAAATAGATTATGTTTTTGTTGCGTATAGCGTTCGCGCTTATTGTTTTTTTACAAATGAAAGAATTTGTATTCTGAGGATTTGATTCAAAACTTCTAAATCGTAGGCATGTCATCATTTCATCAAGAAGGCTGTCATAATATTATGTTAAACAATCAAAAGTACAAAATATGAGAGGAAATAACGCTGGTTCCCAACATACACTCGCCCACTCTTGATTTTATTGCATACCTTACTATTATCTTTTTGGATTTCATCACAACCTTGCACCTAAAAGAAATATTTTTCTTACTCGAAAACGCAACGAAAACGCAACTAAGCTACACATATAGCGTTACTTCTTGCCACGTTATTTTCGTAGGGGTCGCATGTGGCGAGTTGAACCTATTTATTTTTACAGGTAAGGGGGCTGGCCTTACGCCAACCACTTCATTTGAAGTGGCGGTTTCCCAGCCCCTGCTCGGGGGGGCTGGTTCTCATTTATTGTGGTATTTACCTTGCCGGTATTTTATTTTAGGGTTTCAAATAAACACCGAAACGGGAAATCATTTCTGACACCCTCATTGGGATTCTAACCCGAGCACACGGCTTGGAATGCAAGCACTCTACCAACTGAGCTATCGACCGGATACTACATTTATTTTTAAAAGTAATTTAAATGGAATATAACTTCAAAGCGTGCACGCGGATTTGTCTCAGAATATTAAAATCTCTCTTTTCCTTTTAAAGCCGTTTGCCTTTTTCCAGTTCCTTTCAATTTCCCGCGCATTCATTTTCTAACAACTTGTCTCGACCACTTAACGCGAAATCCTGAACGATTTATTTCTGGATAATTCTCAATTTTAATTCAAATAATTTTAAAATGTAAATTAATTGTGTCCTTGGCAATCATGTCACGTGCCTTTTTTCATTACTTTTTTCACTCAATTTTAAAGGAAATCGAAAAGAAATTATGTTGTAGTTATTACTTTTTACAAGAAAATTATGTTAAAAATAATTTAATTTATTTTTTCTTGTAAAGAAAAATAGAAAGTCAAAACGAATTTATGTAATGTCTTCCTTTCATGTCATACTTATGTTTTTGATGTTAAAAAAATTCCCACTTAGAACAAAATATTTACTTCCTTAAATACCTTTTTACGATTATATAATTTGTTGTTACTTTATTATTATACGAAATTTTGCCTTTTTTTTCTTTTATTAACATAATTATTTTGAGAATCCAAGGATTTCTTTGACAAGACACACTGGAACAGCTTTTTGTTTTAGAAATATGCTGCTTAAATAAGAATGCGCCCTGAAATGCGAATATACATGGACAATTGGCTTTTTTGTATTTTTTCCATCGTAAAAATAGAAACGTTTGCCAAAAGCTTTGAACTGTCCTACATGAACTAATAAAGTTTACTGGAATCAAGATTGTAATTTTGGCTTCGGCTTCATATGCGGGCCCTCATAGCCAAAAATAGAACCAACCAAATTATTTTTCTGCGGAAACAGGATAAGAAGTTAATTGTTTTTTTACATGTTACAATGTTTTTTTTTTGAAACACTGATTTTCAGCTGTTCACTTACTGACTCCCACACTCAAAACCTAGTAAGAAGGTTTTTTTAATAACAAAAATTCCATGAACTACAGTTTCATCATCCCCCATTTCAACAGTCTACAAAATTTGCGTCCATTTGATCCTTTCTAGAAACCTCTCACGATTCAATTTCTGATATTTTCGCAGGCTCTTGGTAAGATTTTTTTTTTTCAAAAGGTCACACTGCTTTTTGGTATTCTGCAATCTAAGTTGCAAGGATATATTAACATTCAAAGCTCATATCAAATACATGGCCGAAAACAAATACGTGTAGGTTCGCGCTCACAAATGCAGAATGTGTACTTACCAATTAAAATCCGAACCTTAAATGAACACAAGCCCCCCAACTTCTGCCGACCTGCCCTGGAACAGGAGTGACATTTGCAAAGTGAAACATTTTTACAGTATGGGTGGTCAGCCTCATAAAAAACAATAAGTCAAGGAATAAAAATATATAAAATAACATTAATGTATACAAAAACAACAAAACTCTCCAAGGTACTCCAAGGTAAAACAAATTTTCGAAAAATATAGGTAATTATTTCCAACAATGTAGACGACAATGTTTCCTCTGAAGATAAAAACAAATGGCTACATTTTTTACCATAGTCTTCTTCTGTGTTTTCCCCCATCTCTTCTGTGCGCCCTATTCTGTCTCCACGAAGCCTCCTATAGAAAGGCGCCGCTAATAATTTGATGTCAGGATTGGCGTTCGTTCTTCTTAAATCGTTTATCTGATTTGGCAAGTTAGCACTAACGAAGCACTTTCCTTCGGATCTATTCACTCCACTGACTGGTTAAAGTACGGACAAGAACAAGCACTACGCTAAGGTTGAAAAAATTCTAAGGTTTGCCAGCTCAAATGTTTGTTGAAAAAAAAACAATCTTATATCAAACCATTAAGGTTCAAATGTCCGGTAGTATATATTTTTTAAATGTCCCAGTGAATATTTTTATGCATCTGAGGTTTAACTTGCAATAAAAAAAATCCTGTTAGAAACAACAAGAAATATTTGTCTCTTTCTATGAAGTATCTTTTCATGATCTTCTTTATCAGAGTCCTTCAATCATGTATGCATTGGACTCGTTTCTTTCTTCGAGTTTATGTAAGGATCTTTAAATCATTTTTTTTACTGCCCTCTGGATATCATTCGTGCTTTAGCTACGAAGCGGCACTAATCGATTCATTTTTATCTTTATTTCTAATCCACTTTTCGCAAACATCTTTTAACTCTCAGCTTTGTAGCATCATTCAAAGTTAATATACATAAATTCCCGACAATGAAGCTTTATTTTAATTTCACAGCATTATGAAACATTGAAAATTATCCCAAATGCAATGCGTAGCGCTTAAGTGTATTTTTAATCTATCTACATAATATTGCATTGAAGTTATGACTGTCTGTTCACAGTTCACCCCGACCAAGTGACGTCACATTTCCACCTCCCTTACTTTAAATACGAGTACATTCAACTAAGAATAACGTTTGTTATTTTTTTCGTGGTAAAAAAATCTAACCATTTTCTATGTGTGTCTATATTTTTGATACAACGTTCACGTCCATACACTCTATAAGTTAATGATTCTGTTAAAGCACTCAGAGCCGCCGACTTTAGATAAAAGGCTCAGCGGTTCTTAACCGAGCACAATTAAATGATGAAACTTTCTGCAAAGAAGATAATTATGGCAGACAGCAGAGAATAGGTGCACTCAACACGTAAATGACTGGTTTTGTTTGCGAGAAGCGCTATAATGGCACAGTCTCTCAACTTTGAAGTGTTATCATCCATACACCTGATAACTTTTGCTCGTGTTTTGTTGTTTGCACTTTTGTTTTCTCCGAAATAAGAAATTGAAAACTGTCTGGCAGAGATGAAAAACTTTAAACGGGCCACATTCAAATGGCTGTAATGAAAAAAAGCCCACTCGATGGATTATTGGTTTGCCTTTACAGAAACTATATTGTAGTGTTTTTGGTTCGAAAAGTCTCTAAATTAAAACATACAGGTCTTCTTTCAGGATCTTTATTTGCACTTAATTTATTTTTACAATTTATATTTATTTTTAAAACTTTTGGTAACACAAATTTATTTTCACATTTTAGTATTGCTTACACTCTTCAGATCAAAGGCAGCTATCACACTCGCTTAGCGCACTCAATTCTACGCCTTATATACTTCACAGACAGAACATTCCAGTGACTAATTTTGCCAGCACATTCGTGAATATTCTACCAAGTTCAAGAGTACAAAAGGATCATTTAATTTCTAGATTTCTTAGGTCTTTAATTATTGCTACCTACGGTGTACACCTGTATTAATCTACTTTTGACATAATGCTATAATAACTATTACTACCTACGATGTACACCTATATTAATATACTATTTACATTACAATATTTTTCTGTTATGTTGCAAGTATTAATAAAAATATTAAAATTTGAGACTTACATACTTGAATTCACATAAACGAGTATGGATGTATAAATTCACGGTTATATTTACAGAAAATTGAACATTCTCCTTTATTTCTTTCTTATCTCATTTGAAGAGGGTTGTTAGTAAACCTGCATTTTTTTTAACAGGTGAGTTAACCAACCTCACTCAATTTTTGTGGACTGACAAATCATGTCTTACCCCCGTATTCACGATCAAAACTAGCACTAACTTAAGGGCAAACTAGCGCTTAGATTGGGAAAATTCATTTCAAGAACAATATTTAGGGTAAAAATAACGCTAAAACGCTCCAAAAACTATCGCTTAGGTTAGTAAGGTCGACAGGTATATTAACCAACGCTTAAGCGCTGTCAAAATATTCCGTCATATTTCATTGTTATCACATTTTTTGTTTGATTGTGAATTTACATGAAAAAATTAATACTTACTATGAACATGATTTTTACGAGTGTATTAACATTGTTTTGACGAGTTTGTTTACATTCCTTGACCATCAGAATTGGGTTTGTTCTCCGGTATGGTCTAGGACCATACTGCAATGACAGATGAACTGTCAAAATATTCCGCCGCATTTCATCAGCACATTTTTTGTTTGGTTGTGAATTATTTACATAAAATAATGAATTCTTACGATGAAGTTGACTTCAACGAGAATAATAACATTGTTTTGTTCAAAAATAGTGTCCCAAGAAAATATATCAGAGTCTGCAAAGACCCATTTACGTATTACGAAGAGGAAGAATTTAGAAGACGTTTTTGATTGAAAAAATGCGTCGTTCTGTATACAGTTTTGCCGTTGCTCATTGAGGGTTGCAAAGCCAACAATTTCTTCGATCTGTTATTTTATCTTCTATTACAGGTTTTTATTTAATCAGAGCCACCAGCAGCTCCTTTTCCGCTGGAGAAAACAACATCTTTTTGGCGCTGAAATCGATCAAAACACTTTACATTGGATATTACATAAATGTATTTTTAAAAACTAATAGAAATTGTAAACAAACAAATTCGTACTTACGGTTTACTTAAATTAGTAAGTGCGTTATACGTACTTATTTTTTGTCAAGTTTTATGCACAGCTAATATGACATTGAAATTTGAAAGAAGCGGCAATGATAAGAATGAAGTACGCCGAATATCGGTCGGAAGTTACTGACCAATTACAGAGCTGGGTTTTTTCGAGAGCCAATGACTGAGACGTACATCTTCACTAAGTTGGGCACTAGGTTGATTACTACTTTTGTGTTCTTTGTGAAACAAAACTCTCCAGAATGTCGACCCTTGAGTTAGTGTAGCGCTTGAGTTAGGTACTTTAGTCAGTTTTGATCGAGAATACGGGGGTTAATATCATTTATTCACCATTTTTTTTTAATTAATTGATCATTTTTAATTCGATGGTGGTATTTCCTTACCATCATCAATAAAATGTTTTCATTAAACATTAACTGGAATATTTTTTATTATGTAGGCTAAATTATAACATTAATCATTCAAATAAATTTTTAACTCAAAAAACAGTTTTTTAAAAAACAAGTGGAAAGCACGACCTCACATGTTAATCTTAAATTTTTCATTTATTTTTCATTTTGTATGCAAAGGTTTTCTCTCGAAACGAAAATGTAGGCAAACAAACAAAACAATATTTTGCCATTTTGTATAAAGAAAAACTTTTCAATTTCAACTTTAAATTAGTTTTTTAAAATTCCACTGTCTGCGCACGATGTTTGACTCACTTTTAAGTCATGAAAATTTAACCTCTTTTTTTTTTGCACAACATGAAACTTATTAAAACTGTTACAATTTTAAATACTAATTATGAAAGCCTTGGGTTATTTTTGAAAATAAATAAAAGCCGTTCATTAAAGCGGATGTTGGAAAAATTAACTCTTTTTTTTACTTTTTTGTGAAAGATCATGATAAAAAGTTAAATTGAATTTTATTTTCTTCGTAAATGGAAAAATAATGTTGAAAATAGTTTTCATGTTAAAAAAATCGGAAAATAAAATTTACACAGTACCTCAAGTAAAAATCAGTACCCACCTGTCAACTCAACCAAAGCATTTTGCAAAAAAAAAAATGAAAGCTAATCTAACGTCACAAGGACCTGACATGCCATAGCGATTTTAGCCCGCCGTAGGAATTTCTACTTGTTTATTTAATTGCAGATCTAATTATATTTTAAATGTTCCATGTAAAGCTACTTACTTTAATGAAATACAAAGTAGAAAAATAAAAATTGAGGTATAAAGTATTGAACTCGGGCAGAGAGAGAGAATTAAGTATACATTCACCTACACCGACAGAGAGATGTAAGACAGATGTTATAAATAATATATTAACTTGTTCAAGATTTATCTTAACTCCGTTAGGTACGTCATAAGTTACGTTTCGAGTCAAAGTAAAAGCAGCCCTTGTCCGCAAAGTTGGTGGCATAATGGCCGACACGCGCCCAAGCAAAGGCACAGCGCGGAGTTATTCTCCTAGCCAGTGGCTGGCAGAGTGTGGGCCACGATAAGTCTCGGGTGTGCCAAATTTGTGAAATAGCTGAGCATCCACGGTCTCACCGAGTCAGGTCTCTAATTTTGAAAATCCAAGACCCAAACTCAGGCCCGCCGCACGGAGTCAGGATGAGATGGGAGTCACAGGACTTACGACCTGTCTCTGGTTGGTTAAGGATCCTTTTGTCATGACAACGTTCCCAATTCCTCCCAACTCATCCTTCCTTCCAATATGTAAGTCCGATTAACTACATTGCATGTCCAGAGGTGTCTGGGCTCTCAGATCTTCGCAACCAAATGTGGTATGATCCCGAGATGGCCGCTTTTGTTAGTCTTTCCAGAAATCCATTTATTTGGGATCTATTCAGTCCCAGATCCTTAAGGAAAGTACATACCGATTTGGCTGGCAGTCCTCTCGCTCCCACCTCCACTGCATACAATCTTGTGATATATCCATTCTTTGTGATTTCATCCACTAGTCCTTTATACCTATTTAGTTTGTAGGCATGATCCTTAGGGATGTTCATCTCCCAAGGCACCGTCAATTCAACCAAGAGTACTTGCTTTAGTTCATTTGAGTATAAAACTATTTTGGGTCTCAAAGCCGTAGTGCATAGTTCTCCTGGGAAAATGTATCGTCCTGTGGTGGAATCCATCACAAGCCTCCAGTCCTTTGCCTTTTTTATAATGGAAGTCTGGGTCCTGGCCCTTCGCTCTCCCTTTTCTCCAGGCTTAACAAATTTTATTTTTTCAATGGATTCTCTTGTCAAACCTTTGTTTGCTCTGGAAATTGTTAGGCTTATACTCTCCCTTAGTATTTCCAGTACCCTGTCGTGTCTGTAGGTATATCTGCCATTTTCAAGGGCCACTTTGCACCCTGTTAGAATATGTCTTGCTGTGCATTTGTCAATGGCACAGAGATCACAGGAAGCAGTTGTATTTTTACCCCATCGTTTTAGGTTTCCAGGGTCAGGGAGCGTGTTTTGAAATGCATTTAAGTAAAATCGTAGCATTTCAGGAGACCAATTGTATATTAGTATCTTCCAGTGTAGTGCTGGTGGAAGACACATTTCACCAACAGTGATCCAGTCATGCTGCATCTCAAGGTTTAACGCATGAAGCCTGTATTTAGAGTCAGAGTCATGCTTTACTAGAGCCTTCATATGGGCTTTCTCCGATTCCACCTTTTGCCATCCCAGACCTCTTTTGTTAGTGCTTACACCGGTTAGGTATTTGTGGTGAAATTCTGCTCTATTTTTGAGCTCTAATATTTGGGGATCTTTGGACCAACATTCTATGACACTTGGGTCTTTGGAGTTTTCAAGAATATGGTGCTTTGTAATGCGGTGTTGTGCATGTACGAAGGATGATCTTTTCCATCCCAAAGCAAAGTTTTCTCTCGATCTGTAGAATGTGGCGGGGTCTGCAGGCTTTGCGAGTCGCGTCCATTGTTTCAGGTATCTAGTATTACGCTGTCCAGGATACCTAAACTGTCTTTGTTAAAACTATAAATCAGGAACGGCCACGTTAGTTGGTTAATGATATAGTTATCGTAAATCCACGCTTTCCTTATCCTTGACATATGAATTTTATCTATTCTGTCCATGGTAACTTTAAAACGCTCTATAATTTCGTTTACCGCATGTTCTCTGCCTCTGTAATCAATATATTTTCCCAGAAATTTGAAGGGCTTGTCTCTCTCTATTGTACCTATTTTCATATTGTTTACATGTAGCTCTGGATTAATGGGTCCAAATTTAGTTCCTCTTCTTGCCAGAGATATACAGCAGCATTTTGAGGGCTTAAGTTGCATACCTTGTGTCCATTCACAAAACTGTTCAACTTTTTTGAGTAAAAGTTTGCAATGGTTTGTTTTTTTGGTCAAAAATTTTAGGTCATCTGCAAATGCTAAGCAAGAAGATGTGTACCCATCATTTCTTTTGAAGCGATATCCCCAATTTTTCCCTTATGTTATCACCAGTACACTGAAAAAATTTAAGGTTCCACTAAAAACTCTGATGTTAAAACAACGGGAAAAAGATCTAGTGTGCTTTAAAGAAATTTCATGCTTAAACAAATATTTGGTATGCCAAAAGGAATACCTTGTATGTTTAAGTAGCTGGTATCTAGTATCTAGTATCTAGTATCTGGTAACCTAGTATCTGGTTAATGTATCTGGTATCTCGTTAAAGTATCTACATTGTATCTGGTTAATGTATTTTGTATGCAAAAACCCTATGATTAGTTGTAGTTACAAAAACGTCTCGTGTGTGTTACAAATTGTCGTGTCACAAAAAAAATATCTGGTGGGCTATAAATAGACGTGCTTCAAAAAAGATCATGAATGCTAAAAGAAGATTGTGATGTACCACAAAAAGTATCATAAATGCTAAAAAAAACTTTGATGTGCCACTAAAAGTGTCATGTACAAAGAGGAGTTTGTGGTGTGCCACAAAATATCTGTGGTTCACAAAAAGTTTTTTTTACTTAAAAAGTATATGTTATGCTTAAATACCTGGTGTACTTTATAATTTTCAAATGTGCTTTAAAAATATCACAATATGTCTCTTAGTGCGTAAGATGTTGAAACTATACTTGAAAATGTACTTTTTTTTTTTTAAATATTTTGTGACACAAAACAAAACCTTTTACTTTTTTTCAGGTAAAAAAGTTTGTCAGCCACTGCTCTAAATGATTCAGCCACTTGGTAAATAAAAGATGTAGGGAGTTCCCGCCTCTGGAGTTTTTACTTCGCTTGTTACAACAAAAAAATAGCCAAGTTCCTGAGGGAAACTATCCTGGAAACTAGCGATGCCTGATGGACTGCCCGGAAACTTTATATTAAATGTTTATCCGCAATAAATAAATTCAAGGAGAAGCAATTTATCAAGTTCCGCCCTTGTAATGATAACGCTGTCAATACAACTCACGCTCACTTATCTCTTTCCACTTCACACTCTGCAGGCCTACGAGGTAGCACTTACTCCAAACAAAGTTACACATGGAAACTTATCTAATTTTAACTCTTAAACAATTCTTAAAACCAAATTCACTTTAACAAACCCTAGCCGCCAACATCACAGATCAACCGCCATTTCTTTCTATCCTTGCATACTTCTTTCATTTCCTCCAGAGTCATAACCTTCTTCATGCAAGCTCTTCTTTTATTATGACTCTGGATATTCCATTCATTCGCAATTTCAGATATTTGGTCCATCCATACCTTTCTCGGTCTTCCTCTACCACGACATCCATCTATTCTACCAACATATACTTTCTTCATCAGTCTTTCCTCATTCATTCTCTCCATATGCCCAAACCATCTTAACAAACTTCTTTTAATCTTCACTTTCACACTTTCTTTTGCACCACATTCTTTTCTTACAAAATCATTCCTCACCCTGTCACTCCGTTTTTTCCCAATCATACTTCTTAGAAAGTCCATTTCAACAGTATGGACTTTACTAATTTCACTTTCATTCACCGTCCAGGCCTCGCTTCCATACATCAAGGTGGGTAAAAGTATGCCACTGCGTACCGCCAATCGAGCATTTTTAGAAATGTTTTGATTTTTGGCGATACAAGCTGTGGCACCCAGTACACACCTGCCCAAGCCAAGAACAAAATTCAAAATATTAAAATATATATGTTTATTTCTATCGTCCTAAAATTTTAAATTATTAAACAGAATTTCACAAATGAAACTAAAATTTACACAAAATATCTCAAGCTTTGATTTGAAAAGCAATCATTAAAATTTTAAGTATGACCTTTAAAAAAATGTATTGAAGCAAATTTGAAAGAAAAAACTCGAAAGAAAGTTTCTTGGTATTCTTGAGTGAAATACATATTTCTCAAAATAGCTCATTTTTCCAAGCTGTCATTATTTGCCTCACCATACACTTCTTACTATTTATCTCAGATTAAATCACAGAAAAACATATTAACCAAAAAATATAGCTTTGTGTGTTCGAAAAGTTTGATGGAATAATATATCTTGTTTTATATGTGGCATGAATCATTCCGCTATCTTCTACGCAATTAGAAATGAAGCCATATTTTCAGGATGATAATTTATGTCTTTCTTGTCTGTTACAAAAAATGGAATAATATATCTGACTTTACGACATGAATCGTTTTTATCTTGTGCGTTATTAGAAAATAATCTTTGTTTTCAGAATGGTGATTTTATCTAGGTCCTGCGTAATAAAAGGAATAGTATTGTTTATGCATGATATGCGTCGTTTTTTCTTAAATTATCTAGATTTTCGTCAGTAGTTTTTTGAAAGGTCATTTTTGAAATTTTAAGTACCAACTTAGTTTGTTAATATTCATTTATGGGTTTGATTTATGCACAATCAGTTTCGAGAGAAGCAGTACCTCCCATCTTCAGGTGTAAAATTTTACACAATTTTACTCGTACCCCTTAAGATTGGAGATACCTACTGCTTTCCTAAAACTGGCGTGAATAATATTAGCCCATGAAATTTAAGAAATTGATTTTTCGTTTTTTCTTGTTCACAAGAAGAAGTGAATCTTAAAGTATTTAGTAAGAACTTGAAAATTTGGTTCTATAATATATGTTGTTTTCAATATGACATGAATTATTTTATCTCGATTGCAATTAAAAAGTATTTGTAATGATCGTCATTGGCAAATGATGGAATAACGAATGAGATGGATAGAAACGAATCTTAACAATAGATATATTTTTACGATAGATGTTTTTATCTGCATCTTTTCTGTTCCGCAATTCTTGATGGAATCATACATCTTGTTTTTATGTATGCCACAATCGTTGACTATCTCATGCGCAATTAGGAGCGTGGCTATATTTGCAGGATGGTGATTTATATGGCAAGATAAGGTATTTCCCAGGCGCCATAAGTCATAAGAAAAACTTTATCAATTCCCTCATTCCTAGGAAAGTAGGAGAGCAGCGCCGGTGTAATGCGAGCAGGAGTTGCTTTGATTAAAAAGTTAACTACAAACAATGGGTGTAGTTAGTTGTGAGAGGAAATGGAAGCACGGGTAAGATGTGAGATATGAAGCAGGAACATAAAACTCGTATTTGTTGAGCGTACTCATGTGTGATACCATACGTGTCTACCTATACTAACTAGGAAGGTTGTACAGAAATGTATCTAATTTAATCAAAGGGCGAAAGTTTTCATTTAATTAATTTTCAGTTTTCAAATATTATGTCTACCTTTTTTAAGAAATTATTCATTTGTAACTATTAAATATTATATTGTTTAATCCAATACACATAAGGTATTCAATTCAATTATTATTTCAACAAAGAAATAGCTATTCCAGATTCAAAGCTAGTAACTAGGTGTTCTTTTGAGTGTCAAGAACTTACAGAACTGTCTCCGTCTGTAGAAAACATAAGCTTAAAAGATCAATTCATCCCTCGGCACATACTACACTATAATCTATAATAATCTATAATCTAAGTTGCAAGGATATATTCATTCAAAGCTCTCAGATGTATGCCCACAAACAAACACGTGTAGTTCGCGCTTACAAATGCTGATTGTGTACTTACAAATAAAATCCAAACCTCAAATGAACATAAGCCCTGCAACTCTTGCCGACATTCCCTGAAACAGGGGTGACATTGGCAAAGTGAACCATTTTTTACAGTATGGGTGGTCAGCCTCATACCAACCTATAAGTCAAGGAATAATTAATATTATTTTTAATAATAAGTCAAGGAATAATTAATATTATTTTTATATTAATATTATATTGTAAACTCATATTTATTTTGATGGCAATACTGATATGTAATAATGTGCTTTTGTTTGTTTTCAGAGCCAACGACGGACATAATCGGAGGACCAGAGCTCTTTATAGACCGCGGCAGCACCATCAACCTTACGTGTGTGGTCCTGTTTTCTCCTGAACCTCCGGCCTATATTTTCTGGAATCACAACGATGCGGTAAGCAGAATAATTAATCATTCTTAACTTTAAACAATCTACAATATAAGCCCTAGGAGTGACAAGGATCACAAAATTACTCTATACCAAGTCATAAATTCATCATTTTAAGGATACATTTTTTAAGCTTCAACCTCAATAGCTGCTGTGTTTCAAAAGGTTAACACGTTTTTTATTTGACTTTAGCAGTCCTTTGGATAGCAATATGGACAAATGTGTTGAATTTGTACCTTAATATCTGCCAGCTGACAAAGACAAATGCATTCAAAGAAAAAATCTGGCTGTTCCATGTAAAAGGCAAAGTGTCGATTGGACAACTTCGATTTTTGTTTCTCGATTATGTGCCATAGAAAAATATTCGAGTTTTTTACATTACACATCATTTTTTTAATAACCTTGACATGATTATGATAAGTACAAATCTAGAATGTTGGATAGCGAAAAAGAAAATAAACTTGATGAAACCATTAGTTACAAGTGATCCAGGGCATCTCCGTAGAGAAAACATTTTAAAACGGGTCAATGGGGGGAGGATCTGAGACGTCCGAGGAAGGGGTACAAAAATGTGTGAAAAATGTGTGAAAAATATTTATAAATTCATGCTTATCTTTCTTAAATTAAGATTTTACAAACTATACTTTACTAATCCTATGGTAAAGATAAAACATTCTGTGCACTGCTCTACACGACATTTGTTGATAATTTTCGTATTAAAAATTCTTTAACATGGAATAAAAGTGAATTTATCATAAAAGTTTGCAATCAGACAGATTTCGCAATTACCTTGCAGGAACATTAAAAGTTTAGCAGTACCTGGGATTTATTATAGTGGCAGTTAGCGACATCAGCTCCCAAACAACAAAGCATTACGTTCGTGTTTCTTCTAATTGCTTCCATGCAATACAACCTCCCTCTGTAATAACACAAGGCATGGAACTTCAAGGAAATAGTTTACTGAAAAAAATTACCAACAATGTAAAAATGTTGTACTCGTAACACAATATGTAATAAAAGCCAAAGTAATCACTTAAGTTTGAATTATTACCTTCAGTTTTGCGCAAGTTTAAGAAACGAGCAAGGTTTTGTGAAACTCTAAATGTACTGTGAAGGTGCTCCAATAGATTACGCCGGCTATCAGCGCATTGAAGACTACTTGAAGATATTCACCAATCCTACCAAGTCTTCCTTAGGTCTCGCAAGCGCGTAGACTTGTTTTTATTTATAGATGTGGTGCCTAAATAAAAACCATTTGGAGCACTAGTGAAGCCTAAAAGAGATTGGTGAATACGAAATGGGTCTGAATCTGGAAGAGTCCAATGCAGATCTGCAGTAAAATTTTTACTGAACCTTGCTTTGAAGTTGTAAATAAATAATTCAAGATGGTAACAAATAGCAATGAACATGCTTTCAGAAATGTGAATTACACAAAAACTTATAAAAATACATTTTATAATTTCTTTATTGCTTTTACATATTTCATGTTTCAGTTCACAAAACAGTAAAAACGAATAATGTAGAAAACGGCGCTCTCTACATAAATCAGCATAACTTATTATGGAATTAACAGTTGATATTAGTCGCGCATAAACTATGTGTAATAAATGTAAAACCCTGAATGTAAGTATACTACGTTTTAAAGTGACACGCATATCGAAATAGTTTATAAATAATTACCAAACTTTCCGCTGAAACTTTTTTAGCGCTAATTTCCAAAACTTGGCCGGTCTGCGCCATATTTTTCTCGCATACTTCACAGCGGGCAAAAAATTAAATTAATGTTTGTCCGGGCAAGAAAGGGAGGGGAATGTGAAGAAGGTAAGTTGGGATATAATTCATTACGCTCAGTGTTCCTAATTGCCCCAAAACAATCGCTGATAAGAAAAGACCTATTAGACCCGAGAAAAACAGCCCAGCTGATGGATTGTCCTAATTTGAATATGCAGCCTGATAAATTGGAGCAGGCCGGAGTTTTTCTTGCCACTCAATCGAGCGGCTTTGTCTGCGTGGGGTCTAAGTATATTGAGATTGAAGGTTTTTTTAGCTTTATCCCAACGATATCGAAACAACAAGATAATTAATTCACTTTAATTTTTAGACGTCTTCAAATAAAAAGGTTTTCTATTTAGGTACTAAGTAGAACTCTTTTGTTAATTTTTTTTCGTTTTTAACAGAAATTTTAACATTTATGAGAAAGAGAAATTTCAATTTAAGGATCGACAAAATGGTACAATACATAAAAGTGAATATTAATATAAGCAACTAAATTGTAACGTCACACGGCCGAGCTTAGCGACCGGGAAAAGGCAAACAAATACTTTCTCTACTGCTAAGGGCCCTTATTTCAAAGACGTGAGACTTTTGCCCGAGGAGAAAAAAAAATTCAAATTTATTTATCGAAAAAAATAATAAAACTATTCCTAGTAATCTGAACTAATCTGAGGCTTAAAAAATTAAGGATTCAATGTTTTGGGTTTATTTGAGATATATTTTTTTTTACAGTAAATCATAAATTAGAGAATGGTTTTGAAAACAAATGGGAGTAAATATAGAGGAAAAATTATTTACACAATTTTTATTTAGTCTAATCATTTAATGAAGCTTTTTACTTCCTGTCAAAATACACACCATAAAATATACTGTTTCCCTTCAATTTGTTGGTTTTCCGATATTCAGGAAAAAGTTTATTGTGTAACGTTCAGTCTATGTTGTTCTGAGATCGTTGCTTTATCCGCAAGAGGGAAGTAAGTATCGTGAAGTTTCGTAAGGCTCACGATGATAATGAAAAATCTACATCATTAGGGAACAGGAAAAATCCCCGGAATGTTTACTTTACAGCCACTAATGAATGAATAATTCATGGGATCGGAGCTTCCATTCATTTGATTTACCGCATAAAATAAATCAAATTATTTTACTTTCCACAACGCCAGACTGGAGCAGCAGTACTTATGTTCGATGCTTTAAATTACAATTCGAAGGCTTTCGATTCGCATCCATATTTATATATTTTGGGTAAATTTACGTGCTTCATTGTATGAAAAAGGCAATTTATTATTGATTAATTCTCTCAACCATTATTATTCATTAGTACTACGTATTATACTATTTATTGCTCAAAAATGTTCATAAATCCACAAAACCTACTATTTCTCTGTACTAGTGATGTTCAAACGAATTTTTGATAATGATGGATTGGACGTTTTGAGTAGGAGGGAGAGTTTACATGATGGAATGTTTAGGGTTCTTCTCGTGATAGCATTTGACGTAGTTCCAGGCAGATTGTTCGGGAGTGTTTCCCTTGATGGTGAGGCAGGCATCTATGATCTTCTCCACACTGGCTCTATCGGCTTCCACGGGGACCTTGGCGAAGGCCACGTCCTTCTTGAACTTGCCCTCCTTGGTCATGGATGACTCTTCACACTCTTTTCTTCTTCCTTTCCTCAGATCATCAGCTACGAGTCTCCTCGTGGGGGCGTGTCCGTCATCACGGAGAAGGGAGAGACCACGACTTCCTTCCTGCTCATCCAGCAGGCCCGGCCCTCGGACTCCGGCCAGTACCAGTGCAATCCCAGCAACGCGCAGCCAAAGACCATCTCCGTCCATGTGCTCAACGGTAAATATATTGTATCGAGCGTATGGTAGTATTAGTGCAAACGTGATCCTTATCACGCTGTGGTATTGAAACCATCCACCATGTTCGATAAATCGAGAAAAGTCCGTATGAACGCCACAGAGTCGTATAAAACCTTGAGCCGTGAAGTTGAAAGCAACAGCTAGAAATCAGTACATGTGAACCAACTCGTGTAAAATAACTTCTGTTAAAATAAATAATGGCAGTTTAATTAAAATAGAACCCCAACTAAATCATATCAATATCATTAGCTATCTCCACTTCTGATGAAGTAGAATGTTATCTCACATGGCGGCGTCTAAACAGCTGATTGCTACATCATACAAAATGTATCAGCTGTTAATACTCGGTCATGTTAGATTGCGTTTGTTTTCTTTTTCAAATATGTACGGAAAGATCTACCGACACGAGTTGAGTCTACAGGGCCAGGTTGACAGTTGGAGAGAGAAATAAAAGTGACTTGTCTTGTGTTGGAGAAGACTAGTGGCTGCTTTTTTTATTCAATTGGCATGAAGAATGTACCGGGATCTTCTGTTATTTTTTTAGACGCTTTATATTCAGTGCATCCAGTATGTTTATGTTCGAAAAACTTCAGTAATTATACATTTTATTAATGCGTGTTTCGTACATGGCAGCCATGCAGATGGCTTTTGCTATTCCTGGTCAATTGTATATAATTTAAATTTGAATTTATATTAGACTTTGATAAAAAAAATTATGCGATGCTTGAATGTCCTCGTGGTAATATCGGAATGCGTCTCCTTAACCTTACGGCAATTTCTGCAAAACAGAAGTAAGAGAAAGCTTGTTAAAAGTAGAATAAGGGTTGTTAGAAATGATGATCTCATACAACCGAGAAAAAGTTGGATAGCACTTTTTTTTCAATCTTGCCCTATAATTAGAAACAAAGGCAAGAACCGTTTTGTTTCTTATCTCGTATATTGTTTCTGCAAGGGTTAATAAAAGGAGAAAATACTTACGAAGAGATAAAAATTGATTTATTGCATTTTCTAGGAGAGTATCCGGCGGCCATGCAGCGCGGAGGGCAAGCGCTGCTCCTGTGCTCGCAAGCACATCGAGTCCTGCTTGTCGTCTCGCTCTTGCTGCTGCTCTCCTGACACAATCTGCACCGAGTGCCCTTCTAAGCTGATCCACGCTTCCCTTAGAGTGCGAGAGGGACGAAGATTAGTGTGTCAGTGCGGTACTAAACTCGAGTGATACACAAACATTCACTATCTTCTAGCTTACCCGCCCAATTTCCTACTTTCCTAATACCATGTAAGATAACTTGACAACAACCAAAATAATATGTCTTATCTATCGATTTATTTTGTTAATTTGGTGACAACTTTGGCTTATTTTTTAACAGCTTTATAAATAGCTTCCCATCGAAAAAAAAATGACTCTGTTTATTCGAACAAAATAGTAATAATGATTGTCATTCGAATAACAAAATTGTGAATATTCGAAAGACATGAAACTATTTATACGTCTGTTGAAAAATATACATTGAATTGTACAAAGTGTCAGATGTTACAACTAGGGAAATGTGTAAAAATTAAATAGTATTAATGAAAAATGAAAATACGATTAAAATTTTATTTCTATTTCATCCAATTTCCAAATCCCAAAAATATGTGTGTTAAAAAATAATCAATGGTGTACCTACTTATTTTATTTATTAAACAAATAAAAATAAAAGTAACTGGTGTCATAAAAATAATGTCAAAAAGAGCTCATATTATTTGCAAAAATAGTAATAAAATAATGTTGAATTATGCTTTGGAATGAAATATTGTTAAGTATTAATATATTATTAAAGATATGAAAAATATATTAGGTATAATTAAATGAAAAAAAATATAATTAAAAAATATATTTGTGACAAACTGTCAAAAAACATGTAAAGTACATATTTAAAAGTATTTTAAGGACTTTTCGTACTTTTAGACAATCGATTTAAAATCATGGTGTATGGTGACTATTCATTCTGTAACTTTACTAAAGGAAGCACGGTACGACTAAGTTTTACGTTATATTATAAAAAGTCCTTCAGTTTTTTCGTCTTGTTACAAAAAAAAATGGTTTTAAGTTTATTTTATGGACCATTGAAAACCTTGCTGTTTTTGCCCGTTTTATTTGAGTTCTCATTTATTTTAAGCGTAAATCTTGGATGTATCGTCGCCCTTAAGATATTAAGTAATTAAAGTAAGCATTATAAATTAGTGTTCTGTTGTGAAAAAATTAAATAAATTAAAAAAGAGTATGAAAAATATATTAAGAGTATTTTAAACAAAAATGTAAACTAAAGTCTTCTAAACTTATAATTCGAGTATATTTTATTGGCTCTCAAAAATCATTATTTTCTTAAGGCAGTGCCTTGTTGCGCTCGCTATTTATTTCTGCTAGACGCCATCCTTTTCTAAGGGCAGTGCCTTGTTGTGCTGGCCATTTATATCTGCTGATTGTCATTCTCTCCAATTTTGTGTGGGAGTCAGCATCCATGAGCTGAATTAAATCCTGTAACATTTTAAGGGTATGCTCAAATGTAAATGAAAAATACTCAGTTATAAATTATACTCGATTTATGAACGACAAGTATAATGAATTACATAAGTACTGTAAGTATATTATATGTTAATGACACGATTCCCTGTGATACTATTTATGTCATAAGTTTTATTTACTTACTTTATTATTTGTCTGTACATATTCCAAAGTAAATAAAGATTAATTTAACTGAACTTAGCGTGGAATTTTTAATCAATTAACCTCATTTTAAATAGTTATAAAAAATTAACTTTAGGAAAAACCCAGGGGGAGAAAATAAAGTAATTAAGGTAGAAGATTTTTTTATTCAATTGAAAAATGGCGTATCCAAATATTACTTCAATCTTACTTTAGAATTGAGTTTTGTGGGCATTTTTAATGGCATACAAGAATTAATTATAAAAACGTCTACTATAAACAATCTGGAATCATCCAAAAGACTCTACAGTAGGTAATCAATGAAGAAGTTAACACAACACTAAAAAAGTACTGACAAAAATACTGACAAAAATATTGACAATACAAAGATGAACAACGGAAAATATGCTGGATATTTCGGATTTAATAAAAACAAGAAAGTCAATTGTTACACCTGACGAATGAAGGTAAAATTGGCAGCAAAAGGGTAAGAAATGAAAACGGTGAAACGTATTTTTTTATAGATGTCAAGCTTTCAAAAATAGTAAGGAATCTATAGATCTCACGATTAATTTATATAGAAAGAAATACGAATAAGTAGAAGGAAACGAGTGACTGTACACAACTCATTCGTTTTGGTCTGCCTTGAATATGGTCCCAAAAAAATTAAAACACCAAAAATTAGAAGATGCAAAGGTGAAACGTATTTATTTTTTCGTTTGTTTAAAAATAATTTAGTGCTTAGATAAGTCTCTTTAAAATGTTTGATGAGGCTGAACACTGGGACTAAACAATGGGACAAAGTTGTCAAATTACCACCTTGTATTCAGAAAATGTGGAAAGGTTTATGCTCATTTACGATTTGTTATTTTTCGAGTACACATGTATCATATGTTAATTGAGTCTTTACAAGACCTTTTATTGGAGAGTTATTGAGAGAGAGAAGTTGGATCCATTTGGATAGTTTCGATTATAGTTTAATGGGGCTCCGGATAATCTCATTTGCATACTTACAAATTTACAACATTTTGTAAGATGTTTGGGACTATATTTTACAAATTTACGATCACGGCGTTATATAGTCACACCAACCAACCTATTAAATGAAGGTAAGTTATTTTAAACTTTGGGAGTTAACATAATATTTTATAGCTTGTTAAATATTCTCGCTCGGGAGTCGCTATTTTACAGCAAGTTCCCGTGTCCTTAACCCTCTCTCTGCCTCTAATAAAAATATATTTTCTACCTGAGACAGAACAAAATCTATGAGAAATCCTTATACAAGAAATACAAACTGTCATATAGATCATGTAACATGAGAGATCTAATTTATCACAAAATTCTAATTCGAAATAGAAAAAATATATAAATATAAGACAATAAAAAACTTGTTAATCAATTAAAAAACAGGCAGAGTTTACGTAAAGAAGAGATTTTTCTGCGACACCTTCTTGATTGCAGTTTTACTTAACAAATTACCTTAGATTTGGCGCAGGAAAAAAATATGTTTTACGAGGTATCTTGCGTAAAGCGTGACAATGACAATTTTTTAAAGACATGTATTGGCGTAGCAGACACTATCCTTTTTTTCCACTGAAATATCTTGTCTGTGATGTAATGAGCAGCAATGAGTAGTTATTTAAGATATCTTATCTATGATCTAGCAGACACAAATTACTGACAAAGTATCTTGTTTTTGGCGCAGCAGGTATGAACTTTGACGACATGTGTTTTATCTGCCGTAGCAGGTACTTTTTTTGACGAGTTCAGTAGTGAGTCGGTTAAAAACATAAACCTATTACTACCCAGTCACTCATAAAAATATAAAACAACTATAATATAAAGTGCTCGTGGCAAAAAAGGCTTTAGTCTCGTAGCAGATGCTGTGACGTCATAGCCATAAACACCATAAATACATGTCATGAATTTGGACGGACGGAGGCGCGAGGTGAGAGCTGAAATATTTATAAGTAACCTTTTACACACATAGTTGTAGCACATGCCCGGGTCAAATGTCTACACACATGCGTACAAGTATGTAGGGGAATACGCGGAGCGAACAGACAACGAGAGAGTCGTAATACAAAGGATTGGTATTATAAAAATTCCTTGGTGGTGCCAAACGAACATATGAGTTCAAACACATTTCTATTCTTTTTATCTTTTTTTAAATTGCTTACCACTTAAAAATGTTCTTAAAATAATGAAACAAATATCCCATTACAATATTTATAAGCGTAAAGCACGAAAAAATCAATATCAAAGTGATTTTTATTGAAAGGATCGCGACACATGCACGTCTTCTTAACGCTTGTTACGGCATTTTATACATATTTCTGATCGATAGCTCAGTTGGTAGACTGTAACTGTAACTCTGTCACCATTCCGCTAGGGGTGGCCAGAGCTTCTGCTGAGAGCTTGCATTCTTCAGCATAACGCTTTTAGTTAAGTTGCATTATTTGTGCAGCTCATTTTTTTTTGCACACCTTTACTTATTTGTAAAAAAGTATTTGTTATCTTTTAAAAGATAGAATATTGAAACAATAAAATTTACAGGGGATAGACAAGTAAACAACAGATTTTAATCTCCTCAATGATGTAAGGTTTATATAACTATTTAGTTTTATTTAATTTACACAATCTTCTGAAATAAGGTATGAGTATCTCGGATCTCAGAAAATAAACAAATCTGTTCTCTCTCTATACACAAGTATCTACATAATTTGTGTAGAGCTCCTCTCGTTTCTGATGTACGGTCTGTACTGGGCCGCCTTAAGGGAAGTCGTGCGAGCCTTTGAGAATCATTAACAGTACACTGTATGCTTAGCGGAAAGTGTAGACATGAGCACAACACAATATATCAGATAAACTATGCTCGAGAGAATTCCACGTTCAGGAGAATTTATCAGATACATCTTGTTCAGACAGTGCTAGTATGAGTGAACGAATGGTCTAAGCTCGTTGCCGAGTATGATGAATCTTAGTCCTGATCTCGCTGTCAGCGTCTGTTCCATTTGAGGTACGTCCGATCTCCAACAGACGTATGTACATATATTGTGTCACTCGGGGCAAGGATTTTCTACGCCTATGATAGACTTGCTACGGTCGGTGCTAATTTGTCTGCTATAGCTGCAAACAACATCACACATCTCTTATTCGTGTGTTCCGTAGCAATGTTTTTCTATCTCTCGTGTGTAGTCATCACCTTCAGTGGGCTGGAAGTCTCATCCCCACGGTAATTCTTACCTACCGAATATCGATAATATTTGTATGAAGGCTAATCAGCTGCTCACTTGCGGCCATCTTGGATTGACAGGTCTTCATACAAATATTACCGATATTCGGTAGGTAAGAATTACTGGGCTGGAAGTCTCACCGATTTTAAGTAAAAGACGCCATTAAAAGAGTGTGTTTGTGTCAAAAAAAATTACCATTAAGGAGGCAACCTTTTTAAAGACAACGCAAAGTTATGGCAAAAAAACTAATGTGGAGCATGTGTATGTAAAATATCAGTATAACTCTTAATTCACTTTCTTACGAAGGAAAAATTGTTGAGGATGACAATCAAAGAACGAATCTGAAAATGCTGTTTATCCACCGATTTCGGCTTCTTGAAATTTGAAGATATATGAGAAATTACAAAAGGTTCTCCTGTAGAACTGTAACACAAATTAGCACAGGTGTATTTGTAACTTTTACCTGCTAATTTCCACCTCTACGCTGACCCCTTTTTGTTTCTTTTCAACTCAGACACGCCAATCAAGGCAGCGACCAGCGTGGGCTGAGTGTGTTTATGTGAGTGAGCATATGTATGAATGTGTGAATGTATGTGAATTTATGTGAACATGTATGAATGAGTATTAATGTGTAAATATGTGAAAATGTAAGAATGTCTATAATTTAAGTTGTGAGGATGTGTACAATCATAGCGTTTTTTTTTTTACACAATCAAACTTTCCATTACTTTTTTAAATCCTTCCGAAGATCTCGTACTGAAAATTGACCCAATTACTTTACATCAGATATTAAATTACTAAATCCAGTGTGCAGTGTGCTCATTCACTATAATATTAATATTGTATATTGTGAACTGCGCATTTTATGGTTGAAATAACACAGTGCATTCGGTCCACACTACCAGACAGTACCTCGAGTATAAAACATAACGTTAAACTCAACGACAGCATTGTACAAAAAAATATCGAAACTAAAACGCTCAACAGAAATGTTTTAGTAAATCTACATACCTTTTTTGTAAAACGCTTTGGTTGAGTTTCATACTTGGGGTGCTGTAGTACAGTAGAATATCTATGATGTGTTTACTTTACGGAGTGGAAGTTATGACTCCAGTTATATTTTAATGCAAGGTTCTGGAGCGTTTTATTTTACTAGCACTTATTGAAATCGATGGACATAAAGATGGCGTCACATTTCAATAATCTTAAATTTAAAAAAATCTGCCAAATCAAAATAATGTTATTTAATGTTTGGATAACAAAGCAAAGCCCTACCCGCTTCAAAAAAAAACCTCATCTAGTGGTACTTCGTAAGACGCACATACAAAGCTTACTATTTCAAAGTAACGAAAGGTATTTCCGTTAGTCTTTCGAATTACTCTACATATAAAAGGTGCGCCCCTAATTCTGAAAAAAAAAATGGACGTGAATTTTACTATTTCTACAGCACTGCATTTTAGGAATTTTTTAAGCTGAAACAGAAATTTTCTCTAAAAATGTATTAACAAGTAAACAAATCATAAAAAATAAGGAATATAAAGTAAAAAACGTTTCTACAAATTTAGAGAGTGATTTTCATTGTTTGTATGATCATATCAATTTAAAAATATGAAGTTTTGTTAAGGTAAGACCTCAAAGCATTTTCCAAAATCATCTTTTCTGCCAGAATTTGAACCATCGAGACTTTTGATCACCAATCAAAAAACGAAACAATAACGGTTTCATTTGCGATAGGTAAGAAATATTTGTCTTTTTGAAAAAAAAGTTAGACTCGTGACCTTTTTTTTGTAAAGAAAAAATTCCCGTTCGCCTGGATAATCACACTCCTCTCGTTTCCTATCCTATGTAAGGCTTTAAAAGAAAAATACGAAAATTGTTGTTTACTGAGGTTGTAGAAAAATCGGTGTTTACGTGTTCTCATTAAGAACTCATCTGTGCTGAGCATTTACAACTTTTTGCCGCGTTGTTCCTAAACAGGTTAAATGTTATCATTGGAGCCTGTGTATTTATTATCACAGGTAAAAGTATCAACCTTGCGACAGTTCTTTTGTTTGAAGTTAAAGATTCCTGCTTCCGAAAGAGACGTTCTCATTTCTCGAAAGAAATCTTAGTGTAGGTACCTTATTTGTGCAATGATTTGAGTAACAAGAAAACACCGAATCGTGAAATAAGCTCGTACATCGTGGTTGGAATCGAAACATAATCCTCTAGCTTTAAGAGTGAGCGCTGTACCAACTGAGTTTGTGACTAGACTGGTTAAATAATCTTCGGAATTTTCGAGGAAATTTTGTCATAATGTAATACTGGTGTAAAAAATTGAATTCAAAATTCCGTTAAACTTTGCCCACAGCGTGCCTAATTCACCCGCCGGCATTCATTAGCAAAAACTCAGTTTTGTCGTAAAGAGGTCATCCCCCATTGAGTGACCTTTTGGGGGCGCGGGTCGGCCTGCCCCATGCACGTCCTAGGCTGACCCTTGCCCGGCCAGTCGCTACCCGCTCCCCGAGAGGTCAGACTGCACAAATACTTAACGACATCTATTAGTGCGGTTATGAAGGTAACTTTGCCCACGTGACCAATCAAAATTTAGGGTAATTTTACCACTTTGTCGTTTAGGTTGGATTGGAATTATGAACGTTTTAGCTGGAATACCTTTAGGCCATAATCGAAACTTGATTATAGTCCAAGCGATAAGGTTTATATGAGGCTGACCACCCAAACAATAATGACTATATTATTTCTGGTAAAATCCGATATAGTCAGTGGTTTACGCTTCAAACTCATAAAGTCATAATCAAAAATTATTTGCGATCAATTTCCAGGAGGGCCCAAAAATTTCATTTTCTTTTTAAAAATGCTCTTGACTGGGTTAAAGTTGTTATCTACCACTATCAAAGGCTGGGCACAGATGTTCATTCAGACTTAAAGCAACTGAATTTGATGACGATCAAAGAGTCGTAGAGAGCTTTTGGAGTTTTCTCTTGACAACAGAGCTCATCAAGTAAATCATCATTATAAAAAAAAGAACACAAAAAAAAAATTATGCGTATGAATCAAGAAAAACATCAACTTGTTGGTGCTATAAACGTCAGTAGGATATTAACGAATGAAGAATCAAATTACTTCAAATAATGAGTAAAGCAAATACTCAAGTACAGAAATAAATTTGTTAACCACAATCCTTTTCATAAATGTAACGAAAATAAACAATAAAATTTCATGCTGTATTAAATTAGCATGACCTGTGGTTTTGATGTTTCTTTATTTCTTAAATTTTAAATCAAAAACGTTAATTTCATCCGACACAGTTCCCCCCACGCATTGTTGTCGGTGCGGTCCGCGCTCAAACAAAACGAAACCTCTGTTTTTTTAAATCCAGTAATCAACTTTTGATGGACTCCTAAAAACTTTGTGCTATTTCAGCGTTATAATAAACCAGATGAAATAAAATATAGAACAGACCGAAAATAAAATTGTTTTGTGCTTTGTCGAAATGCAAAGTTTACTTCACATCGTGAAAGCCAACGTCTCTACACTTCCGTGGAAATTATTCCCTGGAGTTAGATATTGAATCTGTGGGATGTATGTGTATGGGATGTTTGTGATAGTTGGTGTCATTAATTTATGTTTTCTTAAGAATTAGACTAAACATTTTAAATTTCAATTTAAATGAAAATAAATTAAAGAAAACTTCAATAAACGTCCAAACAAAGTTTTAACTGCTATCAAACCTAAAAAAAACAGCATGTATGCAGTCTTTTGAATGATAGATCACATTAGTTTGATTATAAATAAGTGAAATTTTAAAAAATATGGACAGAAAACAATAGAGACGAATCTACGATGATCCAAGCAGCAGACTTGATTGCATGACGTTGTAGACTTGCCAAAAACATCTCCATGTTTGCAAAAGACCACAGCTTAAAGATCTATCTTTTATAAGACTTCAAAAGTCGCTCTAACTAGAGACAAATGACAATTAATCGATTAATAAAAGATCTTTTCAGGAACAAGACAAGCGTTGTGTCGCGTCACTCAATTTCTTGGTGGAATAAATGAAAACACCTCCCTTACCGTTCTGACCGTAGTACATTTTTAACGCTCCAAAGCCAAGGGAACCAGCTTTTTTCTAAGTCTATACTGAGATTCAATAAATTCCTTTAAATGGTTCTTGTTTGAATTTTAAAGAGTAAAAAATAGCATTGGTACAAACATTTAAATAATGGTAGGTAAATTCAATACTTAAATAATGTATGTAGGGGAATTTGAATCAGTCAACCTCAACTCTAATTAGTGTCTATGACGTTGTTGCATTTTTTTGACGGGTAGAAAGCCTTAATATAAAAACGCAAGTTAATAAGTCGATTCGTCGTCTTACTATATCAAATTCCTGTCGAGTAGATTGATTCAATAGTCTGAAACTTTCTGAAATAAATGTGCTGCATCATCAAGCAAGAATCAAGTCTTTTATTGAAGCCCAATCTGGAATCACCAGTGACCGCCAGAATCCTTTCCAGTTCTTGAAGCAGAGTGGCCGTTGCTTGCTCTGACCCGTGGCGGTCCACGGTCCCTACATCCGTTATGGACGTACGTGGGCCGCGCCAAGTCTTCACAGAAGTGCGGACGACCGGGCGGCGGGCCGGGGGAGGGAATTATCAAATATTAAATTCAATCGTGCTCGGTGTGGGCGGACATTCCCGCAACCCCCGCTACCCCCGCAGCGCTCCGTCAATGCCCTTCTAGACAATTCTCCCAGAACACGCTTCCAGTCGAGGCAAAAGTATCCCAGATACAGCCTTAAGCGCCCTTAGAGCCTTTTCACGCGGGACTAATCTGTCACGAGTGTTTATTCTATTTTTTCTACCCGGTCGGTGTCTATATAAAAGCGATGTACCTACCTCGCCCATGTGCCCATTCATAATAATATTATTATTCGTCTATTTTTAGAACAAAATGTTTTTTTTCGTAATCATAATATTATGAGGCAGTGCAATAAATACGTCACCGATGATGTTTAACTAATTAATGAACTAAAATTTTCCAGATTTCTTACTCTTTCTTAGGTTTTTTTTCTGATAGACTAGCCAAATTGAAAATATCCCTCAGCTATGTGATGGATTCCCAATAATCAGGGATTTTAAAATATTTGCTTTTGATTTTCAGAATCAAAAAGTCGTTAGACTGATCACGTCACGGAAAGACGCTTAATATGTATCATCAAGTCAACTTATAGGACGACACTAATCCGTGAAGTCAAATGATATCGTTTTTGGATGTCAAAGGAGGAGTGGGCACACCAAATATGGCCTCATGCAGAGTGAAAGTGGAGTGATGAAACAAAAGTTGCTGAGGAATCGCGCTAAAAATGTTCGTTGTGAACGCAATCATCACACGATTCACTTGTTTTAACTGCTTTCTGCAACCGTTTACATGATATCCTCAGCGTTATAAATAATAATTATAGTAGGATGATTTATTTGATGAGCGCTGTTTTTGTGTGAATCATACGTCAAGAGCTCTCTGCAAGCTTGATCGTTGCTAAAGAAAGCGCCAATTCTCAAGAAAGACCCAATTCTTGTAAGGCTGGATGGAACTTTGGTGATCGGTTTTCGTAAAGACATTATCATTGTTCAACCCAACCAACAGCAAATTTGAAAATTAAATTCTTTTTTTGCGCTGCGCCGAGAATCAAACTCGGGTCTTTTGGTTCACGAGTCCGTAGCGTAAGCCACTAGACTGCAGACCGGTCTTTATATTCTGTAAAAATATTTCATAAAAAGTGGAAAATGAAAAGGATAAGCCCATCAGTATAAATGAAAAAGATGTACAAGTCTCAATTTGCCTCGACAGTATTCCAGCACAAGGCGCGTGGGCTCTATGGGTACTTTATCCCAGCAGGCACCTCTACTACTAGCAGCGTTAATATGTATTCAAATCCCATTCCTGCCCTCAATACCAGCGCAGAATGACTTCAGATGTAGCCAACTCCTGCTCCATCCTAATGCTCCATCTTATTGATAGTATGTACGTGGGAGCAGAGACAACGGTCCAAGGAGTCAAAGAAATTTCATGCATTTTAATCCCATGAACTTTATTGTTAGATGCTCCTTTTTATCTTTCAAATATTTTACCTCTAACCTTCCTTCTTCAACACACACTTAATCCGGAGGTACCTACTTTGAACGACGCACATGCAAAGCTAAGTAAAAACCTTCTCGACATGCGAAATGACAGCACAATATATTAGGTCCTTACATATGAAATAGGCGTTTTGTATGGGAGGAACATAGTCATTTGTAATATAAGATATTTATTTAGTCAAAGTATATACCATTGCTATTTATGCACTTTTGCCATCTCATAGGTGTTATTATATTGATCCTTTTACTAAAAAAACATTCGGACGGAAAACAATATAATCTTTTAAGGTGGTTTGGACGACCCATCGAAGTTGAATTTTTGCAAGAAGTTATCCAAATTTCGAAAGAAAATGGTAATCTGTTGGAGCAAGGTCCGGGGAGTACGGCGGATTTCTAAGACATTCCAATTGAATCTCCTCTAATTTGGTAGCCGTCTGTTGTGCAGTGTGTGGTCTAGCGTTGTCATGAAGCAGCAGTGGCTTAGATTTTTTTCCATCATTGTTTGCAGTTGCCGACAATAGACATCTGCCGTAATCGTCTGACCAGATTTAAAAAAGGTGTAGTGAACGACACCAGCACTAGTCCCCCAAACGCTCACAAGTATCTTTTTTGAGTCAATTTTCGCTTGGGGTATGATTTGGCTGGTTCAGCAGGGTTCAGCCATTGCGATGAGCGCTTCCGATTATCGTACAGGATTCATTTTTCATCACAGGTAATGATTCGATTTAAAATCTTTTCATTATTGTGCCGGTTGAGTAATGTAACGCAGCAATCGACGTGCATTTGTTGAATTGCTTCACTCAATTCGTGAGGTACCCACCTTTCAAGCTTTTTCCCCTTTCCAATTTGCTTCAAGTGGATTAAAATAGTTTAATCAGCAATTTCGCAGCCTGCAGCTAACTCAGACGTGGTTTGCGATGGATCCGCTTCCACAACAGCCTTGAATTCCTCATTATCAACTTTGGTCTCCGGCTGTCCACTAGGCTTGTTCTGCAGAACGAAAACGTTGAAACCAAAAACGCACTGTGTTTTATTTTGCGACACCCTCACCATACACATCATTAATCCTTTGAGTCGTTTCTGCAGCACTAGTGCCACGGTGGAACTCGTACGTCAATACGGCAAAACGCTAATTTCATATGTAAGGACCTAATATTAAGATTACAATTCGAATTTCAGATCATCGTATTATGATTTTATTTTTAGAGTAGATTTGCTTTTGCAAAATGAACGTGAAGTTGCTTGTATCGGGCTGCACATTTTGCGTTCTTCAAGGTCAAATTGGTCACTAAAGGTTGTACACCATTTTCCCGGATATTTTAGTTGGCAAAAAAGATAAAACGTTTAAAGGGCACTGCAGAGGCATCGATTGATTTTTGTATTAAAAAAATAATCATTACAAGGAGTTTTCTATGCATTTGATATGTTTGGAAGAACACGTAGATGAAAAACGTGATGTGTAGACAGTGACTGGTTTACCAATGAAAATATGTAAAAACTTTTTACAAAAAAAAAGACATATTTTACAATGACAATACAATGGGAGTATACAAGTAGTTAAAAATTAAAACATCAAGCTCTTAAATGTGTCCCACTTGAGCTTGACATAAATAATATATTATGTAGCACAGTTTTCTTGATTAGCCGTGTTAATTAAAATATTTAACTGCATAATTCCTTGTCTTAAAATATTGGTTCACTTTGCCAATGTCACCCCTGTTTCAGGGAAGATCGGCAAGAGTCTCAGGGCTTATGTTCATTTGAGATTGGATTTTATATATGTAATAGTATCACATGCGGCATGTTTAAGCGCGAACTTAAACGGGTCTACTTGTGGGCAAACATTTAAAATCTTAAATGAAATATATCTTTGCAACTTAGATTATAATATGTAGATACCTATATCTAAACTAGACCAACAAGTACAAATAGTAAATGACGACATAAAATATACAAACCTGTTCATTGTTTGATCTTATAATGAATATTCTTTTTTATTACTAACTTGTACAACAGATAGATAAATATTTTTCCTGAACAAAGACGCTACGTCATAGTTTCATCCTTCATTTGGTCACTTAGACGAGCGCGTGTTGGATCGTGACGGCGGCTAATAAGCCCGCCAGCAACTGTTCGGCTAACAATGGACGTGAAGGATTGCTCGCTTAGCGCTTATTCCATCCCACTTCATACAAATAATCATTTCTTTAATCTCAACAAATCGCCCGTGAAAAATAACAACGCGGCTCCGGGAATTTATTTCTTGTTCTGATACAAGAAAACTTTTTCATAAATGTAGGAATACTAGTTGTAACCATGTAAGGTTCCTGTACTTTTGGTGCAAACTCTGGAAAGAAGTAAATACCGTTCAGATTAATACATTTTCCTTTAAAATTCAGCAAAAAAAAAAAATTCAGCTTCAAGACTAAACATAGTTGACACAGAAGTATTACTTACCGGGATGTTTTGCCGTGGTTCATAGAACTTTATTTACATCATCATCACGATGAAGAAACCCATCGTAGACGTAGGTATGGTGTCCAGCTTCGTTAGACCACGGCAGCAGATCCCAGAAAAAACTCTCTGGTGTCAACAACCGGCTGTGTCAGCCTAAAACTCTAAAAAAATATATATAAGGTGTTGCCTACCTGACAGGCGCAAATGCTTAAATGGATGATTTAGGAAGAAGCGCCAAGATTTGTATAACTTATATTCATTAGCCACCAAGGTTTCGTTTTCGTTAAAAAACTAAGCTGACATGAATAAGAAGCACACAATCGTAACGCTACATATGCTCACTTGTGTATGTATATAAAGTTTGAATATCAAGTGCATCTTAGATTATCGAATTGAAAAAATACTCAACTTACGTGACACTTTTCCTTGTGCTCCCTTTCTTTTCGGTTGTTCAGAAGATTAAACAAAGAAGTCCAAGTTCTTAACACATCTTACAACATAGTTTTGTGACGATTTGATCGGTCCGTAGTCTAGTGGTAACACTTTGCACTCGTCAATGGAAGGTCGTGAGTTCAAATCCCGGTGGAAAACAAAAAATGTACCATTTATATTTTCAGAAATGCTCTTCGCTGGGTAGGAAAATTATTGTATTTATCAAAGATTGGTCATTTAAGGTCCATCCAGCTTTACAGCAATTGGGTTTTGTTTGAGAATTGGCGCTTTGTAGCTCGTAAAAAGTCCGGTTCAGTTGGTTGCTTGCATTCCATACTGAGGGCAAGGGTTTGATCCCCACCGAGCGACCCCTTCGGGAACAACGCAGGCGAGAAGTAACACTATATATGTAGTTTAGTTGCAGTATCTGTCATCAATGGAAATGTGCTTTTAATCAAAAGAAACTTCATTTAAGAGCCGCTAAAAAATAGTTAAGTAAATGAAAATAGGAAGTGTATGTATGTATTTTTTCATGTAATTTATTTTGTCGAGAGAGAATAAATTTAGAGCGCGGTAAAGCCGCGTAGTTACATTATGTTAATCACCCTGAGCGCCAACTCCTCCAAACGCTCTCAACTTTTAAGTGAAGCTCGCCTGAGTGATAAAAGACCGTGCACTTTCTGATAGAGGGGGACACCCCACACGCTGCTGAACTCGAAGTCCGGTATTCAAAATATTGAATTAAATACCGTACAATGTATGTGGGCGCAATGCAGCAATTTTTAAGTATCTGACTTCTTTAATTGAAGCGAGATATGTCTACCGAAAAAAGCTTCGGATCTCTTGGCGCGATGAAGAAGTCCTCCGACGTATGCGCACCACAAAGAAACTTCGGTTAACCATTGAGCAGAGAAAGCTGATGTTCTTGGTCATATTTTGAGAAATCAGTTATACCGCAAATTTTAGTCATGAATTTATTCTACAATTAAAGATAATTATCAAAACATGGAGAACCGTAACACACCACCTTGCTAGACTTCACCAGGACATTCGATTCAACACCTAATTAACCTCGAACAAATACAAATTATTATCAAATACAAATTATATCACAAATTACCTTACTAAGCGTATATTTATATTTTCTAGAAAGATGTATTATTACATTAACACAGACAAGCTTAACACAACTACACAATATCCTGCATATTCGTAACAATATCAAATAAATTTTCTGAAAAAAAAATCTAGTATCTAATTATTGTGCTACGCTTTCACTTACCGTCACTCTTGCTATCAATAAACTATACGTTATTCATTTATATTACAATCAAAAAGCGTAACAGCATTTTATATTCTACATGAATACCGGTTTTCAACCACATTTTCAATTTTCCCTATATTTAATTGCACTTTCTTTTTTCGCGCGCTGGAGCAGCAACTTCAAAAGATGTTTCGAATTTGCATTGTAAATGTTGCTTCGCTCAGCCGAGAGAAGGACCGGCCAAGAGGAGGACTCTCTCCCAAAGACTGATGGCAAATTGACAGCAAAAAATTAAAACATAACTTTTTTAATGACAGCAAAATTTATGCAAAGTTGCAAATTGTTTTTTTTATTTTCATTTAAGTGGAAAATCGCATTCGATGAATTTTGATTTTTCGTGCACAATAATTTTCCTTCGTTTTCAAAGTTCAAATTTGTGAAATTTGCAAAATTATTCTACAAATTTCTTTATCTTTTCTATAGATAGCATTTCCATGTATTTATAATTTCCTTCCATGGCTCTCGATTTTCGAAAGTAAAAGACTTAAAATTAAGGCAATCAACAACTTATATTAATTGATAAGGTGCATTCATTAAATTCTTGACCGAATAAACCCTTAAGTCTCCTACGTAAGAAAAAAAACAATCTTCAAAAACGTTGGCCTTTACCTTTTCTTTGCGCGTGCACGTTTGTGTTTTAATGACGCATTAATCCATCCCCTGCTATGTGGCTTATAATTGATTGAACTACTTCTCAAAGAGAAATTATATCACAAAATATTCCAGTTGCAAATCCACACATGGTAAATCTAACTAATACGATTGCTGTCGGTCTTTCATTTTCTTATCGATTCATCACTTGTTTCAAAAGTTTCACTGGTCAAATATAATATATACATAAACATTCATACGGTTCAATAGTCGATCCGTGTTTCAGAAGTTTCAATAGTCATCACCTGGTGTTTCAAAGATTTAACAGTCGATCCTTTGTTTCATGTATGAATTTCACTGGTTGATGATTCTTTTGACGAGTTTTACTAGTTCCCCATTTGTTTCATCATTCAATTGTTTGTTTTTCGTGATCACCTAGTCGATTGCTTGATTCGCGAGTTTCACTGGATGTTCACTTGTTTCTCTGGTTTCTCTAGCCACGCAATCATTTGACGTGATACACTGGTCAATCACTTGTTATTCATCATTAACTAATAGATCTTTTTTTACGGTATCACTTGTGAAACATGACTGGATGTGTTGCATTATTCAATTGCTGGTTTTACGTGATTTATTTGTTGATGAAGCACTTGTTTTGCGAGTTTCACTAGTCAAGAAATCATTTTACGTGTTCTATTCGTTGATATTAATTTCACGAATTTCAATCATCGATCATTTGTAATTCTTGATTCACTATATTAGATCACAAGTTTCACGCAATTGCTAGATGTGCTACATTAGTCAATTGTTTATTTCACGTGATTAACTGATCGATGCAGCACTTGTTTCGCGAGTTTCAATAGTTGAGCAATCATTTGAAGTATTCTTTTAGTTGATAATAATTTCACGGCTTTCTATGATCGATCATTTGTTATCCGTGATTCACTATTAAATCATGTGTTTCACGAGTTTCACTGGTCGAGCAATCATTTTACGTGGTTTACTGGTTTGCAAGTAAATTTATTCGCGTGGGCTGTGCGGGGTCTGCAGTGTTATAGTAGGTACTTGTGTGAACGGGTCGCCTGAAAACTCAATCTACCAAGGGGTGACGTGTACATGCGATTAATTGAACCCATCTTGTGTAAACGTGATCCAAGTCAAAATCTGTAAACCAAGAAAGACTACAAAATTTCTGAACCACCAGATCACATCCGTTGAATATTTTTGAGAAGATATAATTCGCACGTGAATAATAAAGAGAAATAACTCAAAAATTGAGAAAATCGAGATTTTGTTATAAAACGCAAGAACAATGCGAGAAGAATAGGTAGAATGCGACAGCCGTTCAATTTGGACGAATATGACCGAGATAAAACATCGGTCGCCTTTTTCATCCCATACAAGTTGTACTGGTGGTCTGAACTTTAAACGTGATTTCCCAACATTCTTATTTTTTGAGTTATTGCTCTTTATTATTAAACGTGCGATATAATCTGTGATCTATAATTTAAGTGCAAATATTTATTAAATTTAAGATTCATATTAAATGCATTCCCGCTTAAGCATGCCGCATGTGGAATTAGATCATAAAAACCCAATCTCAAATTAACTGCAACTATTGCTGGCCTTCCCTGAAACAGGGATGGAATTGTCACAAAGTGAACCATTTTTGTACCAGCCCACCTGGTCAGCCTCACACCAACCTTTAAGTCAAGAAAACCGGAAAAAATTGTAAAAAGGAGCAATCTACAATATGTATATGATCTAAGTTGTAAAGACACATTAATATTTAAGGCTCATATTAAATTCACCCACACAGGCTGACCACGTGTTAATTCAAGCTTACAAATGCTGCATATGCACTTAAAAAACTCATTCGAACATAAACCTTGCAACTTCCCCGCCACCCAACAACCTCACTCCGCAACCCTTCCATCTTTCCTTGAAACCAGGGTGGCATTACAAATGTGAATCAAGTTTTTACAGCATGAGGGAGTTACTTTCATACTAACCAATTAGTCAAAAATCGATATGAATAAACCAAATTTGAAACATTCGTAACGCGCAGCTTTCAGTCTGAAGGAGATTTCCTCTTCTGAAAAAGCCAGAGTTTTTGTCTTATAAAAGTTTAATTTATGATCAAGATTAATTTCGTGATTGATGTTTCTATTGGAAGCACATACATAGTAGGTATATTTGTTTAAAAAATAACTCTCAAAAGTAACAGTCGAATTAAGATTCATATTTACAAAAACCCTTTTAAATGTTTCAAACGACATCCGGTTGAATTTTTATAATCTTTTTTCAGTTTTTATTTTCAGGAATGTGCTGTAGAACACTCTTCGACAGGATGCTTTACTTGTAGCACATTGTCCCTTTTCACGATGATTTATTTTAAGACAAGGGCATGTAAATAATGTTCTATGCTACTACTTCATTTCAAGAAACAAGAAAATATGATGAAGTAGAGAACTTGGTTTACTTAATGGGTCTAACAAGGTTTCTCTTCTTTTAAGTCAAATTGAATTACATGTTGTACAACCTAGTTTCAAGCAGCGTTGTTGAATCTAGATTATGTTTGATTTTAAATCTACAATCTATGTTGCAAAGATATACTGACTTTTAATAATGCCATGTGTAGATTCGCGCTTACACAATATGCTGAAAATGTACGTACAAAATAAACCAAACCTCACAAGAACACAAGCTTTGCAACTCCTGCTACCTTTTCTTGACACATAATGGAATTGACAAAAGTGAAATAGGTTTTTACAGCATGGGGGATCAGCCTCATACCAACCATATTCATGGAACAAAAAAATACTGAACTAGAGCAAGCAGAAAAAAATCATTGGTATTTGCATACTTCTTATGTCATTCATAAAAAGGACTTAATTTAGAAATATTACACAAAATAGTACTAAATTCAGAAAAAGTACTAAAAACCAAAGGAAAATCCTCTGTTTTTCACAAGACCGAAAAAACACAATTTCGTTCCAACATTGAATTCCAACATTTGCTTTAATTGGGTTCCATTGCACAGCTAATTTAGAATTGATTACTCGGGGGAAGAGAGAGGGAGGCACATTTCCAGGAGTGGATAACCTGATACTCGGGGCAATGACGTCGTCAAAATAAAACCCTTGATGACTTCTTTGTCAACGGCATCCACTAATCTCCAACTCGTACTCACGTCACGTCTCTAATTTGATTCACCTCCAAGTCTGATGGCTTGGAAAGTAATTGCAACAAACGCTCCAAGAGAAGTTAGGGGCAAATCAAAGTGAACTCGCTGTCTGCCATCGCAAAATTTAAGAAATCAAGTCTGTAGTTGAAAAGTTGTAGCATGTCTAGTCTATCTATGATCTAAAATCTAAGTTGCAAAGATATATTTATATTCAAAGCCCATATCAAACACACACGTGTAAGTTCGTCTCTACAAATGCTGAATGTGTACTTACAAATTAAAATCCAAGCCTCAAATGAACATAAACTCTGCAAATTTGGCCGACCTTCGCGTGACATTTATTCATCATTTTATTTTTTTGTCAAAATCATAGAGAACAAGTAAGTACAATGAAAAATATTTTTTGTTGAAATTATAGTAGGAACATTGTTTATGTTTTAATGATGTTAATTATTGCGAAACCTTGAAAAAAATATCAAAAAATTAAAGTATGCTATTTTATGTCATACTACCTTTTGGTCATTCTACTCGTATACTTCACATAGTATGCAACTTCTTACAGCGTTGTCTCCCAAACGGTTAAATTTGACATCTGAAACTTATTTATTTCCTCAGTTATGAAAGCTATTCTACAACAACAAGTTTATTTGAAGTGGAAACTTCCTTTCTCCAAAAAACAAGCGTTTTTTTGTTTTATTTTACACATTAATTTAACACATTGCTTGAGTATTGGCGCTTTGTAGCGACGACCAAGCTCGTACACCTCTGCGGCACTACAACAAGTGTCATTGACCCCTGGAATCTCTCCCGCACAGGATTTCTTAAAAAAAATAAAAAAAAAATATTAATTAGCATAATCTTTCATCGAGCTTTAACCGAATTTTCAAATGACTTTCAATCGAGTCTGATTAGATCTCAGTGTAATGGTGTAGAAGCCTTTTCAACAATGAAAACTATTTTTTAAAACTAATAAATTCTTCATTACTAAAATTAAATTGTCGTCCATAAGTAAGTTTATCGCCGCCGAAGCTCAAATTTAATCTAAAAAAAGTGTAGAGCTGGACTGAAACGTGAATGAGAAAAACCTGACGTTGGTTTTAAAAAAAAATTGAAACCAATTTTCGCTCTCTATTATGGTTTTCCTTAAAACTGAAATAAAAGAGATTGGCAATAATTAATACATCGCATTTATTAATGGCAATAGCCAGTAAAAAGCAAATATTTAAATGGTTCTGAAGAGATGGTTCGCTGGATCTGTTGCCGTGGGCTATGGGAGCTGGAGCTTCCGGACGTTTCGCTCATGTCTACGATGGGCTTTTTCAGCGTGAAGTGTGATGATGAAGATGATCTTGATGGAAACTTTGAAGATAACAGAAGACAGGATGAACCTTTGTTACCGCCACGCCCGTCATAAGATAGGCACAAAAATATTCACTTTTATTTCGTTTCAAAGTGGGTAGTTCATTTTTTTATTGAAGTTAAAGTTTTGTTTAAGGTTTTGAAAATTTTATAATACACTTGTTATGTAAGAGTTTAAGGGCTTGTGTACTGGCATTGTGAAGATTAATTTTAAATTAATAATGTTAAAATAAAATATGCACAGCACACTATTATAAAGAGAACAAGAACAGCAGTTCGTCCTCTTGATAATGGTATGGTAACACTGAAAGCGCTTGAGGAAATACATCAACTCATGAAGAAAGACTTTGTGTTTTTTTTACATTATTTATAGTGTTATGTGAGTGTTTATTTCATATTATAAACGTTACTTGGAAAGCACAAATACTCTCCCAAGTAAGGAAAGTTAAATATAAGACAGGAATAGCTCGCAAAGGTCTATATTAGTCCATCCCAAATTTCAGATAATTTTGGAATACTTTTGTCCTTGTAAACAGGGAAGAAAAGACCTTAAACCAGACTTCCAATATTTGTTTATTGTATGGAAAAAATATTATTTTTGATTTGAAATATTAAAACCTTTTTATGAGTATGAAAACTGTCAAGTCAAAACCAAAACACAAAATTCAATACAAAAACCGACGATTTTTAAACAAAAATATATAAGTTGAAATTCCAGTCGGGGATTCGAATACATAATTTAATAAAGCGGCTGCTCGTTCAATATTTTTCATTTCACCTTGTGTTCACCTCCTTAAATCAATTTCTCTCAATTGACATTTAGAAAACTAGCAAAGTGTAATAAAAATAAAATCTACAAGTCAAATGTGAAAGAAGAAAATGTTCAAGCTTGATAATAAGCGAGAAACCCCTCAAAGCACCAACGTACAAAATTTTAGCTTTATTGTACAACCAATATTTTCTGGACTTCGATAGAAATGTGTAATAATGAAGATAAACTCCACGAAAAATATTAAAATTTTATTTAATATCCATGGAACAAGATGGACATATTTCCAAAAGTGGACGTTTGTAGACTGATGACGCAGCATCTTTGTACATTTTTGATTGCCTGCAAGGTTTACCCAAATTTTACAAGAAATGAGATCCTGCACTTTCGGGAACATAATATTTTATTTATTTATTTATTTATTTATTTATAAATTCACGACACTTAGTGCCTTTTACAATACATACTAAAAATAGTGTTATAAATACAAGAGTAAGTAAAAAGTATAAAATGAAACAACAAATATATCAGAACTACAATTGAAAACTATCCGGGATAAAAAGTAACATAAAACAAAATAATGATTACATAAGTAGGTATTAATACTTTAAAAAAAAAAAAAAAAAAAAAAAAAAAAATAGAGAGATGAGATAAAAAAACAAGAGAAAAGACAGTTTATGAATGTATAAATAGTAAGCAGACATTAGAAGTAAGTAGCTGAATATAAAAACACAATTAAAAATAGATTGAAAAAGATTATAAATACCTATATATGAAAGTAAAATGAAACAAATAAACACAATAACAAAAACTATATAAAAATAAGAATAAAAATCAAAGTTACTATTTAGAGAAAAAATATAAATCAAAAATCAAAAGAAATATACAAGCAACAGAAATAAAAACATTATTCATCCAAAAAGTACCTCAACAGACCAGCTCTATACCTATCAAAGTTATTGTTGGGTGGGTCAAAGTCTAGTGTACAGGTATTACCACTACGTTGAAGGCGATTTATGCAACTGTTATATTGTGCATTTGTATTGGAAGCTACAGGGCGATAAGGAACTATCTGACGAGATCCCTGTCGCGGAACAAAAAAATTAATAGTTTCAAGCAACATCGGGCAATCTATTAGACCATTCTTAATTTTATAGAGTGTGAGTAAATCAATAATTTTTCTCCTATTAGACAAACTTGTTAAATTAAGTAAGGAGTTAAGGAGGATGGGGTCAAAATTAGCAATAGGAATATTTAGTTTAAAATTAACGATTTTTACAAATTTAGTATGAACTTTTTCAATATTGTCAATATGGACCGAGAAGTGAGGAGACCAGATGGTAGAACAGTATTCTAAAACGCTACGGACCAGTGAAGTATAAAGAATTTTTATTGTTTGTAAATCACGGAAATCTTTGGTAATTCGGAAAACAAAGCCAAGCATTTTCATACTTTTAGCGCGGATATCGTTAATGTGGGCGACAAATGAGAGTTTATGATCAAACAGAACCCCCAAGTCAGAGATGACTAAAACATTATTTAATAAGTTATGATTAATAACATAATCTTTAATCAATGGGTTTTTTATTCTATAAAAACGCATCACTTGACATTTGGATATATTAAGATTAAGATGATTAAGTGAACACCAGTTATTTAATCTATCAAGTGTCGATTGTAGTTTAATACAATCGTTGATTGAGTCGATCTCACGAAAAATTTCAATGTCATCCGCAAACAAAAGTACATTACAGTCCTGGACAACATTAACAATATCGTCAATGAATAATAAAAATAGCAGCGGACCAAGATGAGATCCCTGTGGGACACCACTAGTTTGTGTAAAAGGATCAGACTCAGAGTTATTTATTTTCACGATCAGGCAACGATTCATAATATAACTCCTAATCCACAACAAAAAGCTACCAGATACTCCCATTTTTTCCAGCTTCGTAAGCAAGATATTGTGAGAAACTCTATCAAAAGCTTTAGCGAAATCTGTGTAAATAACATCGATCTGTTTACGTCTACCAAGAGCCCCCGACAGAAAATTCTCATAAGACATGAGATTAGTGGTCGTAGATCTATTGGGTAAAAAGCCATGTTGACAATTAGTTAAAGATCTAGTGACCACAAATCCAATTTTCGATAAAATCAGTTTTTCAAGCAGTTTGGGAATAGCCGAGAGCAAGTTAATAGGTCTGTAGTTTGTGACATCCTTCCTATCCTTACCTTTGAATATTGGAGTGATGTAGGATGTCTTCCAGATAAGTGGAAAGCATCCAGAAGATATAGATAAATTAAAAATAGTGCACAAAGGTTGTGACAAACTAGAAGCACAATTCTTTAAAAAAAATGCCGGAACCCCATCAGGGCCAGGACAAGTTAAATAATATATTTTAATATTATTTTCGGTTGAAGGTTGGTCAACCTGAGGATATGTTCTCTGAGTCGATTGCCAACGTCGGATGGACCCGGCTAGTGACATAAAGAAAAAAAGAACCTAAGAAAAGAAATATCCCAAATGTTCGAGTACAAAGAATAAAATGGACCATTCTTTGTTTAAGGTACATATTGAAGATGCATAAGAGAACGATGTCAAAGAATTCTTTGTCATTTCTTTGTAGAAAAGTGGTTGAAATTTTTGACCAAGTATTATCTACACTAGCGAGTGACAAAGTAGACTTACTTCTTAAAATAAAATATTTTAATTTCTTTTAAAGATAGTATTATCTTGAAGTTTGATAATTTATTATATCCTACTTGCAATTAAAATTAAGTACAAGATCGGATTATATTGAGTAAACAACAACAGAACTGTTTACAAGGAAGAATTCATCATTATTTACATGCTGTCACTGCAAAACAAACAAGTCTTGATCCGTAAGACTTTTTTATTACTTAACTCAATGAATAATCTCGGCATCATAAAATCTCAAATGACAACTAGACAAGAGACACGAACTAGAGGCAGAGCAGAACAAGATTAAAGTTTTACTACTTCTCTCTGTAGTGCTATAATTATGTATATACTGTAGACACTATATAAGATAACATTAAAAACTGATTGGGATTACTACTTCTTTGTCCTCGCCAGTTTCTAATATACTTCTTTACATGATACTTCCAAGTCTCACGATTGTAGAAACTTCTTCTTCTAACATCTTCCATTTTATTAAATTTTAGGCAAATGGCATTTCTTCAATTCTAAGTCAAGCCATGTAACATAAGCAAAGTAGGCAACATCTGTTAACAAATATCTAAAATTAAGTTTGAAATTAGGAAATTTCGATGAAAATGTCTTCTAGCTTACATTTTCTTTTCTTTTTCAAACGAAGATTGTGAAATGGAAGACACTCTATAGTGCACGCGTCTGGACAACATTTTTTTACAGCACGGGGAGTCATGCTCATACCAACTTATTAGTCAAGACATCTTTGTGGACATTAGATCAGATAGTGGATGAAATATCTTCACTCACAAATATGACAGGGAAATAAAAAGTGCCATGAATTTTTCATAATATTTTACGAGTGTCATAAACTATTTAAGTATTGCCGTAAAGTTATTTTATCTCTAGTAATCCTCACAAAAAGTAAAAGCCTTGCACGGGGGACGAGAAACACTCCCTGATCATTCATGAGTGTCAGTTTTTCATGTATACTACAATGTTTAAATCTATTTTGTTCCCAACTAGCACAAGTGTCAAAAGGACCCAACATATCTGGATGCCCAATACTCCATAAAAGCTTTAACTTTGGGTCATCTTTGTGACATCATCTCTAAAAGGTTACCCTGTGTGGCTTTCTTCCTTCTCTTCACTTCATCTATCAATCGTTTTCCTTCTTCAATTATACATCACCACCAATACCGATTTGCCCAGACACATTGCTGTGAGTCTTTTCATATCCCCGAGATCTTTAGAATTATTACAACTACCTTGATAATTAACATCTAAGTTGAGATCTTAAGATTCGAAGGATATAGATCATAGTCAGATAGTTTTTAATTTACCCAACTAATGCAGTCTATGGTCTTCTGTCAACTAGACCGCATCATCTTGCTTTTGAACTGTTAATGAACTTTACCAGGATACAAAAAAACTGATGATTTATTCTTATTGCAATAAATTTGGCTGAAATTGAAAGATTATATCGACGTTTAAAAGGCAGTATAAATTTAAAGGGCATAAGCGATATTTTTGTCAAAATTGAGTTATGAATGCTATCGTACTTGACATTTTCCGTTCTTTTTTAATGCGCTAACTCCCATACCTCTACGCTGATTTTTGTGTTGTTTATGCCCAAGCAAATAACTGCGTTTTCGAAGTATGGTTTTCGAAAAGATGTTGGCTTTTTTGTCTTTAAGGCGCTTGTGACATAAAAAAAATCGTACAACATTCGAAAACCACATTAATAGCAATGCCAATAAATGTCGTTATTTTTTCAATTTTAGAGCTGTTTTGATTTTAACGATATGATAAAAAATACAAAAGTAATGCCATTTATCTGCAATCTCAAAGTTTACACTGCTCTCCTGAACAATTTAGTTGATCTGGTTATGTATATTTTAAGAACAAAGATGGCCGTCATGGGTGTCTGTCTGTGGTGGGTCATATGCGACGTAATTTCATTTTTTATGAAAATATAAAGATGTCGTAACATTATTGTTAGTTGTATATATAGTTCCCGAGTGCAAAAATCAAAATATAATAGTAACGTTATGTCTGCTCAAATGGGAACGGAAAGTCATTAGTAAGGAAATATCTTTATCTCGCAATGTTCTCATTATTGCCATTTTTCCCCCAAATATAACATTGTTCTGAGCAGGAAATCTTGAATCGAATTTTAAAAATGATAATCTGTTTGCTTGTTTTTTCAGACCCTCTTTTTCTATCTACCCATAATAAGTATTAAAACTTGTTTCTTCTAGAGTCATAGTCATATCCGACGTCACTAAGAAACATGTCTCATCTTGAAGAATGAAGCTCATTGTCAAAAAGAGTTGTTGCTATTTTTAATTAAAGAAATAAAATGAAAAAAATTACATTGGAATATAAAATAAAACTATATTTTTTAGGGTGGATTTATTAACACAGTGAAAGTCTATTTTTAATTATTTAAAAAATTTAAATGGAAACAAAGTTTTAATTCACTAAATTTTTATCTATGAATTTTGTTTTTGTTTTGGAAAAAAATTGTTTTGAAAATTATTTTATAAAAATATATTTGTAACTATTCTGCTCCCGAAGATGCCTCATTAGGCGAAAATATTCGAGCAAAAAATAAATAAATAAGTGAATTAAAACTTTGTTTTCATTTAAATTTTTTAAATAATTTAAAATAAAACTGTTTATTTATTCCAAACGGGCTGAACAGTGAACGCAAACAAAGCTTTGCACCTGCCACATCCGACCCAGTAACTCAAAAATGAAGAAATCAATGTTTTGTTAATGACGTAATTACGGGAAGCACATAAAGTGTATTCGTAGCTTTGTTTGGACTGTGTTTGTGAGCCTGAAGGCAGAAGCTACGCCGTAGCGGGCGGACGGCCGAGCAGCGCAAAGCACAAAGCTCTACGCTTTCTCGACTTACAAGCATGCAGCGTTTCAACCAAGACAGAATGGAATTAATCAAAGAACAGTAAATGAATTTATTCATAATACAATGCCTATTTAATACACAACGCATTCTGTCTCGGTTGGATACTCAACCACGATTATGGTTATTATGTGCAAATAAAATCAAATCCTAGTTATAGAAAAGCAAGGACAAATTTCGGAAATGTCATTGATGTGAACATGTACTGATTATCTCCTTTAGTAGCGAGGATTTTCTAAAATTAAATATAAATTGCATGTTTTGATCAATATTCAATGATTCTCTTTGTCGAGAGAAGAGTTTTTATTCTGACAGCTGGATTTAAATACTCAGCTTCAAACCTGAACGATGTTTGTTAAACACGCAATTAATTTTCTTTTTTACTGCTACAAAAAAAAGTGTTGATATTTATTATTGAAATATGGGGTTATCAAATTAAGTGAAATTGTATTGCTTTTCAAATAATTATTTTCACATATAGAGCTTAGAAGCGAAATTTCACTAGCAAATTATCTATATGTGTTTTTACTAAACATATTGGATTGGCTTACTAACTATTTATTTGCTACCCTCTAGTTTGTACTTGACTACTGTTCTTGTCTGTAAACGGCATCATAGCTACGGAAAGGTGAAACTTCAGGGATCGTAGACGCACCGACACGCGCCACCTAATGAAGCAGTCAAATTTCAACAAGGCTATATATCACATCACGTACAATATATTATGGAACAGCCTACATTCTCAGTGTTATATCACTACCTACTTTATACAACAAACAGCTATAGTTCCTTGACTTGTAGGTTGGTATGAGACTGACCATCTATGCTGTAAAAAAATGATAACTTTTGCCATGAGTTGCAAGTCTTCTGTTTATTTGAGGTTTTAATTTTATTGGCTAATAGAAGTAACAAGAAACAAAAGATAAATAAAAATGCGTAAAATGCACAAGATACATTAAAACAAATGTTTTTTTACAGTACTTTCTAGTTCCTTAACTAATAGACTAGTATTAGGCTGACCCCTGATGCTGTAAAAACTTGTTTCGCTTTTGCAAATGCCATCTCGGTTTCAGTGAAAAGCGGCAGGAGTTGCAAGGTTTATACTCATGTAAGATTGTAAACATACAGAATGTGCAAGAGCGTGTCTGCTTGTGGGCGTGCATCCAATATAAGCCTGTAATAACAATGTATCTTGGTAACTTAGATTTTAGTTTATTACAGAGAAAGCATAATACTTACATATTATTATCATACGAAACCATATCTTCATTTCATAATACGTGAAGAAGCGTGGTACAAATCATAGCAAATACAGATATAGTTTCATAACTAATCGATACCTTAAAGGAAAAACTGAATAAGTGACATATGTCCTGGTTCTCTGGGACTTTTGTGTAATTCACAGCTTGAAGTGCTTGGGCTGACCTCTATTGAAGAGGTGACGCGAGTTGTAGCGGGATCGCCAAATAAGCAGTGTGATCTGGATCCTGTGCCGACGTGGGTACTAAAAGAGTGCATTCTTCTAGTGGCTCCATTTATTGTTAGGTTTATCAATGGATGCCTAATGGATGCCACTATCCCCTCCTTTTTAAAGGAAGCGCAAATAACGCCAATATTAAAAAAGCCAAATCTCGATCCTAACGATCTCTCCAATTTCAGGCCGGTGTCAAACTTACCGTTTCTGTCTAAGGTACTGGAGCGCATTGTCTCTGATCGGCTGGTATCTTATCTGAGTGCTAACGATCTGATGCCTAAGAGGCAATCAGCCTATCGAAAATATCATTCGACTGAAACTGGCTTACTGACGGTGGTCTCAGATCTGATATCGGCAGTGGATTGCGGAGATCTTGCTCTCTTAGCGCTTCTGGACATGAGTGCGGCGTTTGACACCGTATGTCATGATATTCTGATAAGGAGGTTGGAGGGTTCGTACGGCTTGAGGGATAAGGCGCTGGCGTGGTTCTCCTCCTACTTGGCGGATCGCAAGCAGGTAGTGCGTACTTGTGACTGTGTCTCACCTTCCTATTCGCTGATCTCCGGGGTGCCGCAGGGGTCTGTACTGGGACCGATCCTGTTTATTTTATACACTGCTGACATTGAGAGTATAGTTGAGAAATGGGGCCTCATTACACATGCATATGCAGATGACTGGCAAATTTACTCTCAGTGTCAGCCACATATGGCACAAACTCTCAGTAACAGGGTGGCAGCTTGCATTGCGGAGATTGGTGAATGGATGACAAGCAATGGCCTAATCCTTAACATGGGTAAGACAGAAGTGATGTGGGCGGCTACAACCAGGCGTGATCATCTTTTGACAACTCGAGTACCACTCTCCATTGGGGGAGAGCTGATTCAGCCCTCCGACTCAGTCAGACTTCTAGGAGTCACACTGGATCGGAACCTCACAATGGGAGAGCAATTGAACTCGACTGTATCTTCCTCATTTTTTGAACTTCGCCAGATAAAGGCGATCAGGAGATGTTTACCGTCGGGAGCAGTCAAGACCCTGGTGAATGCCTTTGTGATGTCACGAGTTGACTATTGCTCAACGCTGTACATAGGTCAGCCGAAAAAGCAGTTCAACCGTCTTCAGTCTGTGCTGAATTCAGCGGCAAGACTCATATTCGGGATGTCTAAATTTACTCGCATTACTCCATTGTTAGTGAAACTGCATTGGCTTCGTTTTCCGGAGAGGGTGGTCTACCGTGTTTGTCTGATGGTGTATAAGGCTGTAAATGGTACAGCTCCTTCATATTTGGCTGACATGTTTACACCCGTTGAGAGGGATTTGAGGCGCCAAACGCTCAGATCTGCAGGGGATGGCGTGGTGGACTTGGTTCAGCCACACCGTCAGACACGCACTAATTTTGGGGACCGTGCTTTCCGGTTTGCGGGACCAATGGAGTGGAACAGACTGCCACCTAATGTGAGGAAGGCAAAGACTGTTGGTGTCTTTAAAGGAGCACTAAAGACACATCTTTACAAGAAATCTTATCCGTGATTTGAGAGGGCCCTTGAGGTGTGACACACACAAAAACGGCGCTCTTTAATTATGTGTACATTAAAATAAATTATCCTTATATATATATATATATATTAGAGGGACATGGGTTTCTGAGATAAATGCACCTTTTTCCTATTTTCTACGAGAGAAAACGAGAGACAATCTTATAGTTTAGAAGTTTGTCATGAACACTTAATTACAATTAGTTCACCTACTATGAGAAGTTACAAACAATAAAAGGTTTTATTCACAATTTTATAAATCAGTGAATCAGCACTCGTTGAGTTTTACCTCTAAGGTGGTGAAATATACATACATAAGTATTTAAAAAAAGCTTTTGACAGCATATCTCATTACAAATTGACTTCAAAATTAGAAAGTATCGGTTTCCAAGGCAGGACACTCGAGTGGATAACAAGCTATCTATATCAAAGACCTCAAGTTGTCAAAATAAATGAGGTGTACAGCCAAATAGAAACTAGTAATTTCGGAATACCACAGGGCACAGTATTAGGCCCATTATTATTTATATTGTATGTCAATGATGTATTTACACTGAAACTAAACGGAAAAATAATATCCTATGCCGATGATACAGTTATTATCATCGAAGATACAAATTGGAATAGTGTCACCAATAAAGCAAATGTTGACATTGACAATTTAAAGCACTGGTTCGACGTGAATTTGTTAACACTCAACAGCGAAAAAACTTACATTGTCCCGTTCTCTATTAATGAAAATAAATTAAATCTAAATTTAAACGTATTTATTCATCAACAAAATAAATGTAATAAAACGAATTGTAATCTAACCTGCTCAATACTAAAGCAAACAGATACTACAAGATATTTAGGCGTTGACATAGATAGTAAATTAAAATGGAAAGAACATACTAGTAAACTGATAAAACGAATCAGAAAGTGCATATACATATTTATAAGACTTAGAAATATACTCGGAATAGATAACTTAAGAAGAGTCTACTACGCAATTGTGCAATCTATATTACAGTACGGCATTATAGGATGGGGAGGGTCATACTTAAACACATTAAACCCTGTAAAAATAATTCAAAAATTAATCATTAAGATAATATTAAAAAAACCATCGAATTACCCGACTGAATTAGTATTTAAAATATTTAAAGTTCCCTCAGTAGATATCATTTTTAAAAAAAACGCCATATTGCAAATATTAAAGGAAAAACAACAATTAAAATTAGAAACAAATCATTCAACAAGATACAAACATAACCTCAAAATGTCAAAATTTGACACAAAACATTATCAAAATAGCTTCATTTATGTTGGTGTAACAAACTTTAATAAATTACCGACTGAACTAAAAAATATAAAAGATTATCATGTATTTAAAAATAAACTTAAAAAACATTTCGAAAAATATTAGATTTGTATACCAATTGATATTATTGCATGTGCCTTGTATTGTTTTTTTGTCATTAGTAGACCTCTATAAATCATATGTATGTATGTTTTTATTTTATTATACTTTGGTACCTACTTGCCTATATTATCTATGTTTATATATTTGCTTTTGTTTATTATACAGTTTTTTCTTATTTTAATTTGATTTCTCCACATATCAGATCTCTTCACACTGAAAATACACATCATAAGTATTTGATTTAAGTGTATGAAGTAACTTAAATAAATTTCTAGTTTATAATTTAAATATATTAAATAACTGAAATAAATTTGTTATTACTATTGACTAAATTAATTGTGAATCCCTCACCACACACAAGAGCTTTGACTCTTTTTGGTGAGGTATAGCATATAAAACAAATGAATATTATGTAATAGAAATAAGTTTGAAAAATGTAATGTATGTACTTAAAATGTCTTATATTAAATAAAAAAAAATAAAAAAAAAAAAAAAAAAGTATGTCAAACAAAAAAGCACAAGATCCGTAATAATACGTGAGAAGCACAATGTATCACATTGGATTACATGTATCCAGCAGAGATTTCCATAAAGCCGACGCCATCTGCTAACAAAACTCTCCTTTCAAAAACGGCCCAAAATACTTCATGTAGTATTTCAATGAGATTTCATGTTTTTTAAATGGAAAATAAAATTTTGAATTCGATTCTCAAATTGTTTTCTTTTTACATGAATTTCGGTGTGAAAAAATACCTTACGTTGTCATAAAGGCTTTTTGATGTCGTATGTATTTTTTAAACTTCTGGCACATGTTGACCAATAAATTGGAATGAGGCCCATACAGTGAAAATAATACGATCTAACAAACGGCATTCTTTTTCAGAGAAGAGCAACAAAAAATGTACGAAAGGACTCTTACTCTTTTTTATATTCTGAAGAAAATTTGATTTAAGACTTTGTGCCAAAAAATCAGCGTGGGATATAAAGAACCAATGCTTTTCATTCAATACTTTTTTACCTAAATTTTGAAAGCATTCCCTTCAACGTTCTGTGTCTCACAATATTATTAAGTTTTCATCAAAGGTTTCAAAGGAAAACAGCATTTCAGTTGTCTTATCCATAGGTCTAGAATGGCTTACACTCGCACGAGGGGAAACAAAACAAAACAAAGCACTATCCCAAGTATAAAATTTTACGTTCAAATTCAATGATAGCGAAAGAAAAAAGTTCAATAGAGGCGTTGTTTTAGTTCTAATACATTTTTGGAAAGGGTTACGATTGAGTTTAAATGTGAAATTTTATACTCGGGCACAGAGCTTGTTCGCTCCATTGCTTTGACCTCGCTCGCTTCCCTAAATCGACAAGATGGACCTACTCGTGGAGCAATAAAATCTTAAACGGCACTTCACTCACCTCTGCTGCCCAAATGGAATTCACTAGTGGAACAATACAAATCGATACCTAGTCGATGCTTGTAAATGTTACGTATTAAATAATCTACAATGATAAATCACAATTGAACATAGACATTCAAATACAGTAATGTTTATTACCTGACAACAAAGAGCTACGAATAAAAATATTGTTGCGAATATGCAGGATGTTGTGGGGTTGTGTTATTGTAATAATAAGTCTCTCTGAGTGAGTAAATGCTTAAGTAGGTAATTTGTGATATAATTTGTATTTGATATTAATTGGTATTTGTCTGAGATTGTTTGAATAAAATGTTCTGGTAATATCTAGCAAGGTGATAGGTATGGATTTTCCATGTTTCGAGAATGATCTTTATTTTTAGTTTAAATTAAGGATAGAAATTCCATTTAGCTTCAGGAATCATTCAACCATCGAACTGTACTGTGCAAATGTAACTTTAAAAACCGAAAGTGATTAAATAAATTTTGAAAAATAAATTAACCGCAGTTTTAATTTAATAGGACCCGCTTAACAAAACATAACAATGTAATGACTATACTGTGCAAATAAATCCTGGTCTTAACTATTAAAACGTTTTGCCAGTCTAGATGTTTGATCAAAGAAAACTCTAAAATATTAAGTACCTTCTAAAATACTAAGTTTTTTTTTTTAAAAGGTGTGTAATACCAAGCTCCAGAAACGCCAGTTTGAACCAAAATGTATGACGGGGATTCTGCATTGTTTGAGTTACATAAATTTACTCTCTTTATAGTTTTATAAAAATCAGATAAATACATCGAACCTTCTCGAATACATGTTTTCGTCTTTTTCTCAGTTTGACAAGTTCCTTGACTTAAAGGTTGGTACAAAGCTGACCACCCATACTGTAGAAAATAGTTCACTCTGCCAATGTCACCCCTGTTTCAGACTGCAAGTCCACATGTTGAATGTGTAAGCGTGAACTTTTACCTGTTTGCTTATGGGAATGCAATTAATAAGAACCTGAAATTTAATATATCTTTATAGATTAAAGACAATAATTTGAATTGAGCCAACGATCCTTAGATCCTTAGTTCCTTGACTTATAGGTTGGTATGAGGCTGACCCCTTTACTGTAAAAAAATGGTTCACTTTGCTAATGTCACCCCTGTTCCAGGGAAAGTTGGCAAAAGTTGCAGGGTTTATGTTCATTTAAGTTTTTAATTTTAATTTGTAAGTACACATTCAGCATTTGTAAGCGCGAACTTACACGTGTTTGTTTGTGGGCATGCATTTGATATGAGCTTTCAATTTTAATGTATCCTTGCAACTAAGATTTTAGGTAGATTATTATAGATCCTTAGTACTGAGGCAACTGATCTCAGGAGAACTTATACAAGTCATCAATTTGAGAAATATAATTAGTATGACTGCGTAGTTGAAAGCCTTGCTTGTGTTGAAATGAGAATATTACATCTCAGTATTGTTATATTTATTTTAGCATTTCGCTCGGGGCGTCTGTTGGCTTTACCTGGCGAACAACAAACTTTTCTGAGAAATACTTGAAAATATAGACAACTTTGAAAGTAATACTGTCTCAAACATCTGCCCTCAGCGAGCAACGAATACTAACTTTACTAAAATACTGTTAATGACACTCGAACCTTTGCGGCGCTATTGACAAAGCAACGATATTAATATTACTCAAGTGTAATTTAAAATATCTTTATTACAGATAAATTATTATTGAGATTTAAATTTGACTTACGTCATGCCTGTTTAGATGCAAAATAAGACTCAAAACCTCAAAGCCTGCAATTCTTGCCGACTTTTCTTGTGACTCCGTGAAACAGATGTGACTCCAGCAAAAGTGTAATTTTTACAAAATAGATAGGTTTACGCAAACGTATAAGTCAAGGAACAAAATCAATGAACATTATTTTATATTAAAACAAACAATACTTGAAGAAAATGCCATCTTAGGGGATAATACTTGACAATAGATTACCTTATTCAAGTTTATTTTAAACTCACTGAAAAGCTGGTAAGGCGTTGTTTTAATCTATCGAAAAAATCATATGATAAAAATCAAATTACTCTACATCGTTTCTAACTGACAGTGGATATAAAAAAACTAGAAATTTCTTAATAAATTTGCGTGAAAAAAAAAAATACTCGAATAGCTAATATTCTGTATGTTTCAGATGTTCATTGCAAGCACGCCTTCAGCATGTATAAACAAGAACCTGCATACTTATAGCTATATGTACATATTTAAATGTTTATTTCAAAAGTGAAGAATCATTGCGACTAACATTGATTAACATAGAAGCATTGAAGCATTTATTTTTTCTTTGCATAGCACTTAAGTAATCCAATCAAAACTTTGTTTTCTATCTGGCGCACAGCATCCGCAAGTTTTCTATTTATTTTTCAGATTCTCTCAATCTGCGTTTCCAAGATTCCTCTGATGATAAGATGGCTTAGCGGCGGGCAAATCCAGGACTCAAAGCAAGCCCAGAGATCTCGGCGAACTCGCTTCAACCCTTAACACCGTCTCTGCCGCTTGCTGCTACGCCACTGTAGGAATCCGACGCGCGCATTTGGAAAGGAAAACATATTTTAGATTGTTTTTTTTTCATCTGCCCTCAAAACGCATAATATGATATAAAACAGTTACAAACACATCAATAAATTTAAGTCCTTCCACAACGGTTCAACTGATATTTGTAAATAGTTTCATTAAGTTGTAGACTAAAATTGAACTGTGAGTTTTTAATTTAAAATCATTATTTCGAGGTGTAATGTATTTTGTTATTGTGTTATTTTGTTTATCTATCAACAATCTAAGTCGCAAAGAAACATTAACATTTCAGATTTATATTTAACACATGGATACAAATTGACACGCTTACACCCACTACATATGTACTAACAAAATAAATTAATTAATTTCAAACGAATATAACCGTCAGTTCTTACAGACTTCTGTAAAAAAACTATAAATTGTACAAATATAACAAAATAAAAATAAAATTGGTTTTCTATCTTTTAGACCGGTGCAGTGTCAACAAATAAGAAAGCGCCTACATGGGCGTTGTGCGCTTTATCCAAATGACAAGTTCGCCTTACAAGTTATCTGTTGTGCGTAAATTTTGTTGACGAGATATCTTGTCTCTGCCAGTCATCGGGTTAAGAACTCGCGAAACGTGGCGGGCCTGCCAAATTCAAGGAAGATACGCAAAAATATTTTGAAGACGCTTTTGTTCACCGGATAAGCAATTTCTTACAGAGCAATTTGGCAGACTTGTAAAATCTTGATGCTGGCATAACAAATATAAACGTCTCGTCTTTATAAATGTATAAGAGTAGCTTGATATACAAAATAAAAAATCACATGCGACAAATTTATCATTTTTCTTGAAATATTTCAAGTCTAATTTGACAAGCCATATGCCTAATTTTAAAAAATGGTAAGGCTTTTACAACTTTTCATAAAAATCTAGAATACAGAGTCGTGACAAAAAAGGAAGAGAAAATATGATTTAATTCATTATGGTTTTCTTTTGTTTCTGCATCTGTTATTAGCTGTAATTTTCGTGTAAATTTCATCTGTTATTAGCTGTACTTTCGTGCTATAACCGCAGTCAACCTGTTTGGTAGCGCCTGGGAAAATTCAGAAAGTTCCTACTCCAATCGTATAAACTAGGATAATGTATTAAGCGAGCTCTGTTTTTTGTGAATCATACCTTAAGAGTCCTCTGCAAGCTTGGTCGTGACTAAAGACAGTGCCAGTTCTCAAGAAAAACCTGATTATTGTAAAGCTAGGTGGCATATGTATATTGTAGAATGCATGTATTTTTATAATACGAACATACAGTCTAGCTAAGAAAACAGCTCGTAAATTGGGTGGTATTGAATATTCTTATCGCATTTCTTCGAGAATTTCTCACGCTATTTTTATGGACAAAGAACAAAGAAAGAACTCTCCGTATTTAAGGTTCTTATGAAACTGGATTCTTAAATAAATTACTTTTTCTTTTACACTAGGTCAGTGTCCCAGTTTTGAATTTAAATTTTTGCTGCTATTATTTTTTTCACGTACTTGTCTCTCTTAGAAGTGTACTTCGAGTCCTTTTTATCATTTCACGCAAAAAAAAACGCAATTAAGCTACACATGTAGTGTAACTGCGTCATCCCCGAAGGGTTTCACATGTGGCGAGTGGAACCTATTTATTTTTACAGGTAAGGGGGGCGGCCATACGCCAACCACTTCAGCTAAATGGGGGTTTCCCAACTCCCGAGGGGTCTGGTACTCATTTATTGCGAAGGCTGAGTAAACCTTGCCAGTATTTTAATTTGAGGTTTGAAATAAACACCGAAACGGGAAATCATTTCTTATACCCTCGGGGGGATTCGAACCCGAGCTCACGGCATAGAATGCAAGCACTCTACCAACTGAGCTGTCAACCGCACACAATTTAGAATTCAAATCCTCAAGAATGGTTACATGTTGTATGCAGGACGTTTTCGTGTCAATTAGATCTATTGTGCACACTTAATGAAAATTTTCTTTAAGCGACTTTATTAGACATAATATTCAACATGATGTTTAACTCAAAAAATCTTTAAAAAGGATCTTTATGTTATAGTTTTTAAAGCTTTAAATAGAGTTGTTATGAGTTGGATAAATAAAATCATCCAACTCCACGTGTGTCAGTGAAACCGATTCCGCTCCATAAAAGATATTAACTTTGACTTTTAAAAGTGCGGCATAAAATATGCATCTCGGGGCATCCTTATTTTAGCGCCCCTCCTCCACAGCCTCAAGGCATTTATTATGTTTCCTAACGCCCCCCTGGCTCTCCTAGCGCCTCCCTGACTCTCCTAACGCCCCCTAGAGTACCCCCTGACGCCCCCGCACTAATGCGTCCGCCGTCACCCACAATTTTCGGCAGAAAACTTCTATTATTCATCTTCTACGCAAGGGAAACTTTCGCAAACGGTAGTTCAATAAATCAAGCCCTTTTATCAACGATGAAATTTATAATATTTTTTTGTCCGACCGAGAAAGGTTGTTTTTTGATTTACACAGATTTTTGTGTTTTGATTTACAGATTTTTCACTTGTCTCCTTTTGTTACAGCGGAATTCTAAAAGAATATTTCAGCAAATTTACATTTGTAACGATTTTGTACCTGTACATGATTAATATATTGAATTATTTAGTTTATTCTGCAATTCACATAATTTAAACTCTCAGAAGACGGCGAGATCGGGAAAAAATACCTATACATTAAAAATAAATGAAAAATATGTTTTGTTTTATTTCTGAAAGTAGATTTTTTTGAGGCCAGATTTTAATTTTTATGTTTCACGATATTTCTCAAAGTATTCACAGTAGAGGGTGAGTAACTTTTTTAACCAAAAAATCTAAATTTGTACACGCGAAAAGATCACACGCTTTGCACTCAAATATTCTCAGTCTCTGATCGTCCATTTCGTTTTATTTTTATTTCAATATTATTGATCTATTTGATTGTGTTTGGCTTCTTTACCTACTCATAACCAACAAACTCTTTCGATGTAAGTAAACTGTTTACATGATTTGTTGTAAGGAGTTATCTGAACCACTTGCACATCACTGGGCCGCATACAATCATACGATGATGAAGACATAGTTGATCTCTGCGTACTGAGATGTATCCTCAGCATTCCATTGTGATGGAGCCGTGAGTTATGGAGCATTATTAGATAGTGGTCTGATTGACATCGTTTGTCAATTAAACGTCGGCGCGTCCCACTGTAATGTAGAAGGTACATGGCTCACAGCCAGAATACAGAATGGTGACATCTACGACAGTAAATAACTTAACATCCACATTGTGAGGCTGGGCGGGCATTCATGTAAACGACCTAGCACATTGTGAGCTGTAAATTGCAATAATCTTATAACTTTACTTAACTTAACTGAATAAAACTTTTCGTGTACTGGTATAAGTTTAATTTGTATAGCTCTAATTCAAAACTGCGTGTGAGTCTTTTATATTAAAAATCATTTTTTACTTAAAATAAAAGGCCGTTATTGTTTTAATTTTACCGTATGTGACTTCACGCTTTATATTCTTGTCCTATGTCCTTAAATATGGTATAAAGTCTCGAAGCTGAATTTGAAAATCCCTAGATGGGATAAGAAAATAGTGTATTTAAGCTTTAAAATATTTAAAAATCAAGTCAATTTAATATTTCCTCGTTGAAAAAAAAGGAAAATTGGCACAGCTCATTATAGTTTATTTTGTCTGCAGCTACAAATTTATTGAAAAAGTAATAAAAACATAATTAAAAATGTCAAAAATACATCCAAGGTTAGGTTTAAGTTAGAATTACGGTCGTTTGACATTTTGATAATTATATTAATTTTCGGATATTTAACGAACCGTTCGGTGAGAACTTACATTATTCTCTACGTTTTGTCAGCGACGTAGCCGACGTCTTCAGGAGAACATCCTATCTGTACGGCAACTGAGGATGAACTGAGACGAACTGAAACGTAGAGAATAATGTAAGTTCTCACCGAATGGGTCGTTAAATATCCGAAAATTAATATAATTGTCAAAATACATCCAAGGATCAATTAATTGATATATCTGAGATATTTTTACAAATAAGAGTTTTTAATTAATGTTGCTTTAAGCGTCTTGCGTCTAACTTAGCCTACGTTACATGCTTAAAACAACATGTAGCCACAACCCAAATTTGAATAGGTACCTACATCCAAAAGATTGGAGTCTCTCACTTGTTTGTTTACCTATCCATTCAATATTGAGACAGAAAGTTCTCGTACACATTATTTTTATGAATAAATTATTCTGAGAACTCATATACGCTCTCCGAGCCATACAAGTTGCCCGAGTGTATATTAATGAGTTTGTTCCACGTTTGGAAAACTTGCTCCAATAACTTGGTCTAAATTTTCAGGCCTTATACAGACATCTATTTCCATTACTTTACCGGTCATGACCCGTGAAATCGGCGCTATTTGCAGCTATATTCGCACGTATCATGTGTGAAAGTATACAATGGCTTGGTTATCAAATGGTCAAGTAGAGCAATCAAAAAATTACTTGCCAAGGCTACTCAGACTTCAAGACTGAGACACTGCAGAAATCTGTCTTCAGTCAAAAAAAACGATAAAGGGTATTTATTTTAAGTTATTTGTCAACTTTGAAATAGAAAGCAGTAATTAGAACCTTTTTTGCGGACAGCAGGTTCCCTCATAACAGTGCACCCTCACACAGTCATTAACAAGCTGGGAGGAGTTCTTTAACTAGATCTTGAAAATATTCTAAATTAATGAAGAGTATATCTATGTCAGCGGAGTTTATTAGAGTTACACTCTGAGTGAAGTCATGTTGTGCCATGACATGGGTACGGGATAGCGTACATGAAAAAGATCATGCCGTCTTCTACGGTCGGAGCATCTGGTACATAAAGCTTAACACTCTGTAACCGGGGTTTGTGTGTGTTGTTTTATAAAAAAGAAATCTATGCTATTCACAAAACATTTTATCCATAGTTGATCCATGGATAATGGTTTTTTTCTATGGAAAATTCACATTAGATGGCGGCTAAGCCGTAGATTTGCTGTGTGTGAATAACGCCGTTTGAATGTAAACGGTTTATCTGCAGTCCAAGGTGTAATTTTAACAAGCAATAGCTGTATAAAGTCTAAAAAAATATTTTTATGAGTCCCTGATTCGTATATGCGCTTGCACAATGGCAAAATTTTGAATTAAGCTTTTTTCTCGATGTACAAACGTCACACTTGTATGGGGCTACGATTCTTAGAAAAAAAATCTAAGTATTTGTTTGCATTTTCCGTTGCAAATCGGTCATGTGACGTCACAATTTTGTAAATGTCAATTCATGTGCGGACCTCATCGTACAGACTGATCCCTTTGATGTGTCGAAACCGAAGCCGAAACATGGGGAATCATCTCACTCAATGGCTAATATGGCGACCACAGATGTAGAACCACAACCTGAAACGAAGTAGCAAACGAGTAGCTCCTAAACTACACCTCGATCAGTCATATGGAGTTTCCTAGAAGGCAAAAGGTCAAATTTTATAGAACAGCGCCCTAGATGACCTACGCAACAGAAATTCTGAAAGCGGAAGACCCACCTCGTATGAGCAAGCGCTTTTGGGATGACCTATTGTCATGAAAGGGCCTAGAAGTAGGTACCATGAACTAAAAATGAAAGTAGCTCAATGATATACCAGTAGCAATTGTCAACTAGTTGGACCATAGCGTATTTGCCGCATTATAATATTCATAAATGAATTTATTTCTCTTGTATATTCACAAGTTATGTCCTCAAATATAAAACATAACAAGTAAACTCAAGCATAACGTTTTACCAAAAATAAATGGAAATTAAAACGCTCATTTGATGTGCTGTTGGTTTTTTTGTACGTTTTCAAATGGTTGAGTTCAAATGTGAGGTTGAATACTTTGGGCAATGGTGTACAATGGGCGGTCTCGGTGCACTTCGCCTCTGTGAAGCCATTCCATGAAAACTCGCCTATACGCGAGCTAGCCGCAGAACTCCAGTCTATCTACGTGGGGAAAATATAGACCAGAAGAAATCTCTTAACAAATAAAATTGTCTTACGCTTAATTGTCTATGGATCGTTTGACAAACCGTGAGAAGATTTTCATACATCCTCATACAGTACCTGACTTCTGATTCCGAGAAAATAGCCAAAAATAAACTGGGCCGAATTATGAATAAGTAGCGTAGTTTTAAGGGTGTAAGAGTATATTATAATTTTAATCTATCGTTTTTTCAAGCTTGGAGCGAAAAGTTTTTTGTATGAATTGTCGCTGAGATGTGATATTAGAGATTGAAAAGATCCTTTAAGGAGTACGTCGTACCAAAAATTTCAGTTAAACATGTTTATCTTAGCTGGTTGGCCATACTCCTGCAAATTTTAAAAAATAATAGTATCTTTTTTGTCTTCATTAATAAGCCATTGGTTAGCTCTGTTCGAAAAAATACTTCCTAAATTATTTTATAATTTATTATTTTCGACCATTATTGTTTTAATCATACTCCAAAAGCGGTCTTTGTTAAAGCCGTTGCTTCAAGCGAGACCTATTTACTACAAAGTCAACTAGACATTTTTAAACTCAAGGACGTTTTACATTTAGTAATTAACTTTATAAACTAGCAAATGCTCAATCGTTTTCAACCTTTGCAAGATACTTTTGGTATCCAGACTCTTTCATACTTAGATCCTTGTGTCGGTCTGAAAAGCAATGTGTGTCCGTGCACGCTTAGGAGAGATTGTGGTCCGTGAGCCGCTTGTCCGAGGACCTCAACTACACTTTACGTATTAACTTAACCCCAAACATATAACCAAACTAAGGCGTGCTTTAAAAGCGCTGCTTTAATTTCCACAAATTTTTGTTCAAAACGTCCCGGTTGAGTTAAAACGTTAGGTTTTATACTAAAGGTGCTGGCGTATGTGCCTTCCGTACAATACTGCATTCAGACAACCCTTCAAGGAAAACCACGAGTCTAACAATGCAAGATTTAAACCAAGTACATTGATTAATTTGAATAAAGGTAGTTCTCGTGTTTGGCTTAAATTCATTTTAAAACTTTATTGATTGTAGAGGCATTAACTTTGTAATCGTTCATCATTAATGATAAAAGAAAAACAGTTTTGTTTTCGATTCGAAAACAAAACTGTTTTTCTTTTATCATTTTAAAACACTTGTCACTATTCGACAACGTCAACAACACTTTTTTTTTCAAATAAATATCGAATGGAAAATCCAGTTTACCAGGCACGTGCACGGGAAGGATGCAAGAAGGTACATTTCAGGATAATACTTTTTTCCAAAAACTAGAGCACACTAACGCACTAAAATTTGTTTTAAGTTCTAAGAATGGCTCCAATAAAATCATAAATTTAAATTCCAAATCATCAGGCTGTGGTTAAATGCCATAATGTTGCTTACCTTATAGGTGCATTTACGTGACGTTTGTCTTTTATTCTATTCCTTTCATGGAATTAACAGGCAAATAAGTGATGCGTTTGTCAAATAAACACGGCTCAAAAACTTAGAATCAAGCCAGAGTTAGCCTACCTGGAGCTCTCGTTTCAGGAAAGATATAAGGTCCATATAGAAAATTATATTAAAATTATGTTTTTATTGTTACTTTACTAATATTCTTTGGGGTCTCCATGGTCAAGAGGCCCACAAGGTTAATTGAGTTCTTATGATATCTCCGTATTTTTTTTCAGCATTGGGAGCTCCTTATAGTCAGAGTTCCTGGATTTCCATGTTCAGTCTTGCCTAGTTGATCGAAAAACGAAAGGAATATCTTCATTCACGCCAAGAAAATTGAAAGCATCTCAATGCAGAGAAACATACATGCATAGTTCAAGGTCTGAAGGTAACCTAGCAGAGTGTCGCAATCCTCATTAATGCCGCAGACGATCGATTACGAATCGTTTAAGCGCGAGTTTACAACCATAACACAACCTACTTTGCCTAATGAATTGATTACCAACAGTTTCCCATACTAGTTTACATACAACACTGTGGGTAAAGACCTCTTGTATGTGTCTTACGCGATACTCTAAGAGACTGTGCTCAAGGTATAAACTTTATATTTAAACTCAACCATAAGATTTAGGCAAAAAAATAACTGAAATGAAAGAAACGCCTCGTAGGGAACGTTTAGTTTTCAAGCATTTTTAGTAGAACACTGGTTGAGTTTAAATGTAATGTCTTGAACTTGGGGTGCTGAAGATTGTAGAGGCCTGTCGCACAAACTTTTAAGTGGTGATAACAATTTCTAAGTCTCCCGGCTTGATAACCGTACGGAGCAAAAGTTGACGCGCAACGAGACTTTGCAGAGTGGAAAATAAGTACCCGCAAGAAGTTCCCCAGCCATCTTCTCTCTACTCACCTCATGTAAAATTATTAAATCAAGGGGTAAACAAAATTTAGCATTTACTTGGTTGTCTATGGTTAACGCACAAATAAGTTAGTAGGTACAGTAATTATTTAAAGATCATAATATACAACTGTAGAACACTCAAGTACGTAACTCCGGTGTCGTTGATTTATTGAAGCACAAAGATCCATTATATCTAATCTAGTCTAAGTTATAAAGATATGTTACATTGGAGATCCACATTATATGCATTCTCACAAGCAGACACGTACAAGTTCGCGCTTGCACATGCAACCTACAACATAAAAACCAAATCTCAAATGTATCTACACCCTTCAACTCTTGCCGACCTTCCCTGAAACAGGGTGACATTGGCAAAGTGAACCATTTTTACGGCATGGGTGGTCAGCCGCATATCAACCTATAAGTCAAAGAACATACACGACATATATAAAATACATTATTAATGTACATAAGCTATAAAAGAATATGGTTATGAAGGGAATGAGTACATAATCTAGACTAATACACTTCTATATGTTACTTCTTATGTTTGCTAAGCATTCTAGTAAGTTAGAGCTTGTCAATTTATAAGATTTATTTCTTTGGGAAATATGTAGAAATTTCTAGGAAGGTGAAATCAAAATTGTGTTTAGTATTTGCCTATCATGAGGTAAGTGCCACTCAATCTGACAGTTATGGGTGTAGTTTTGTTTATGGTTCATTATTGCATCATAGCTGTCTTATTTTTTTTTGACTTGTGAATAGAAACCGTGTCATTATCGTCCAATAGTTTAAGCAAGGTGGGATAGCAGAAATCCTTCAATATTGATCTCTTACACAGGTAAATATAAAACGTACGTTTCTTGGGCAAATTATAAAACACGGCGAACAATTCTGGAAATTTTCGTATAACTAATTTGTATGTCTTATAAAGGTTACATTTTCAACAAACAAAGAAAGCTATCCCAGGAGTCCCAAAAGGCTTTGGATTACATCTTTTTATTATATGTTTATACAGATGTTTCTACTACGACCTTACCTACTAGGAAAGAAAACAACACGAGCAAGGAATTTTCCAGCTGTCAAAGGCAAAAAGTAATCAAAGTCGGTGTTATGGCCGAGAGGGCCAAGTGGGCTGATCTTTCTAGATTGTTTGCAATAGAACAACGTTGGTTCGATCTCCGCCTGGGTCATTTGACCTTTGACCCTGGTTCAACCGGTATTATTGAGTAATTATTAATACATTAAAATAAACAATAATGAATTATTAATTGAAGATATTAATACCCGTTTCTGGCAAAGGTAAAATAGGTTGGTGAATTGCATTCCTTTTCATAAAATCTATTTTTATACAAAAAAATATTTTGAAGGTAAAAAGAACAAAAAATAAGCTTTATCAGTGTGTGATAGTGTATTTCGCTTACCCTGAAATCTACCCACTAATCTTTAGTCAAAGTAGTTTTGTTCACTATTCAAGCATAAAAAAAATTTGAAACACTATGCAACGAATTTAAATTATTAAGAATATGGCAGCGGTGTGGCGGGTTCATCAGCGCGATATGTATGACAGTTGACACTAAACTGGAGGTATGCATATCTTGGCAAGATATTTTTATTCAATTAGGAATGAGAAGTGACAAGATAAATTAAGAGAACAAAAAATTCAAATTTATCACAACACACATTACTTTACATAAAGACAAAAAATCAGGGAGAGCTTGTTCAGGGTGAGCTTGTTACCTTTTTTAATAGTCTTGTTTGTTTAAATATTCAACCCCCTTGTACATTCCGTCAACGTGCGCCTTCGTATTTTTTGTTGATGTTTTTTCGTTAAAATACCTCAGTCATTTACAATTTAATTTAATAACTGAAACGTAAAAGGTAGTAATGAAGAGGTGCGTTTGACCCGTTTCAGCTAAAAATATTATTTATTATTTCCCGGGTCTCAGTAAATAAACAGATGCGATGTCCCATATTATTAACCTTCAGAGTGCGGCAGGGCTCTCACCTAAGCCCACTGCTATTGTTCCCGACCCGACAAGAACCTAATCCTTGTTTATGACTTTCAAATTATTCCCCTTGCCCTAAAAGGTCCTTCATCACATGGCTGTCGTAAAACTTTACTGTGGAAAATATGAACTTTAAAGTTGGCATTACACGCGCGTTAAATTTAATTGTTGTCGCTTGTCATATTGCTAACTGATAATTTGGAGGATTACAGCAACAAGCCGGGTCGCTTTTAAGCGGGATTAGCCGCGTCATTGTTAATGCTTTGTCATTTGTAAAATGAAAACCGTTGTTTTTATTTATTACTCACTTTCTTCCTTTTTTTAATAAACTGTCATATATACTGCTAAAAGCACTTTTTGCATGTTTTTTATCATTTATAATTAGTTTTTTTTAGATTTGTATACAGTTAGAGACATTTTGATAATTTAAGTGCTCGTAGATTTGCAATGATGCTTACTAAGCATTTGTTCACATGTTAAAATACTGAGTAACATAAACGAAAAATCATTTACGTCTTATTACTGTGGCTTAATTTTTCAGTATGACAGTATGATTCACAATTAACATTAAAAATTCTTCAAGTACGGTTAACAAAAACTTCTATACATTTAGTTATTAAGAAAACTGTTTTTAAATATATAAATGTGTATTTTTAATTGTAACGCCTATATACACATGGAAGACTTCAATCGTTTTTCAGCGGAACAATTAAAATTTCACCTTTCCAGAAGGTTTAATTAATTTTATACAAAACCTTCAGCGTTTACATTAACATGCTAACCACTAAGATTTCTCCTACACTCCATACCACAGCAATAATAATAATTACCTCTTCACACGTTTTCACATACGTCTACACTGAACTGTAGCGTATACGTAAAAATTTGGTCACTAAAAAGCGCCTCTAATGAGAGTGTGAATTTCCATGTATTTTTGGTAAAATGCTGACGTAGAGTTTTATTTCTGAGTACAAGAAATAATTGTCTCAATTTACATAATAATACTAATACAGCGCACACATACTAGAATAACTTGCACTTGAGCCTATTAATTGGTAAATTCTGAAGTGGAAGGGTCTGAAGCCCTCGGGGGGAAGGAGAGCGGCAGAGAGAGAGAGGAAGGATAAAGGTTTGAGGGTTTTCAGGATTTCTAAGTCTCTTTGAAATATATTTGAAGCTCTTTGAGTTGTATTGTTTTGTTTTGCAGAACATAAAAACAAGATACACAATACATTATGTAGCTTTACTTTGCGTTTATTTTTGGCTTTCAGTATAATACTCGTATTTCTGAAAGCTGAATTTTCCGCCGTGGCGTGATACAAACTAATTTTCGCTGAAACACTTTTTTAAAATCTTAGTGAACCGTTGACTACTTCACTTTTGGGCACAAGCTTCTCGTTATTTGCGTGAATCGTGCTTACTACATGAGATCATGTTGATTTTCTGGTTTCAACAAAAAAGACAACTTTAAGACTAGATAAACATTTCTGAACGCTTTTGAGATGGTTCATGAAACTTCACATTGTATTCACGAAGCATTGGATTTGTAATTAAACAAAAAAATCCTGTTAAAAATAAATCCATGAGCCTTTCTTATCAGTTTTCTTAATCGATCACGTCTACTCTTTTTGTGTTTGTTTGGGAAGGTCCTTCAAAAAGCATATTTTTCTCTCAGTGTAAGTTTCAAGCGTATTGTTTTCATGTATGTTTTTTATGCAAATTTAAGCCATAAAAATACATTTTTATCATAGTCAACATTGCAGAGCGTACGTTTATTTCTAACTATTTTTAAAAAATGATTCTCCATGGAGACTGTCATTTTTTTGTTTAGTTTTAAATTTATTTAATAATAATAATCCGTTGTTGTCATCTGTGCATATGGGCTTGCTGTTACTTTTGGCTTGTAAAGCGCCATTCACAAAGTTGTCTTCCAAGCGCACTTACAGCCCGCCAGCTACGAAGTTGCCCGACAAAAAAATGTAATGGCTCCTTCATCACAATTTGAATAAACTATTTGAGATAAAATATAGATAACCCGTGAGTGCTGAGAGGAACAACTTTGATAGTTACGAGAATTATAATTTATATTTTTTCAGAAAACTTTAGGGTCGTTAAGCATTTTCTTATTACAATAGTTCCCTACCAAAGTTATACCTGAAGACTTTTCAATTAGGCTAGCTGGATATTTCTTGTAAGTTTTACTATCGCTAGTAAGATGATTATATAAAAAAAATAAGTTCAATTAATATACATCTTTTTAAGGATGTATGGAAGACTCGAGTCCCTTGTTAAAGAGACACATAAGTGTGGATTTAGATGAAGTGATGGTTGATTTCCTGAGTCGGTAATAAATTCGTTCGTTGAGACGACGTCAGAGGTAGAGAATTCTAAAATAAAAGTTAAATGGTTTCCCAGTAACCCGGCCTGGTGACGTCACATTTGTACTCCTTTACTTAGCCGACTGCATTATAGGGTTCAGGACTGATTTTGTTTCTCTATGGACAAATAATTTAAAATCGTGTGAGATAAATGTCAATAAAAAAATATTATGAATAGAAAGATAAGATATGAAAATAAAAATCCGTTTTGATTTAAACGATTTACGCAGATTAGAAAAGCGGATTTCGTGAACACATGCGAGTTTTCAAATCCAATATCGGTTTTCTTACATAACTGCCTTATTTTTAGAGAACGCGCTCTCACCTGCTTTTGTGTTCAAAGAGTTTGCAAAAAAAAATGTACAAAAAATCTTGTTGCTTTTAAATTACCATCTCTTTAATATTATGGGGCATATTCCCCACACCTGCCTATTGTATTAGCCTTTAGGAAACAGTATCCCAGGTATTCAAACTCAACCAAAGTGTATACCAAAAAATATAAAGAAACTAAAACAGAGCTTCTTACGAGCTTTTTAGTTTCTATATTATTTTGGCAAAACGCTAAGGTTGAGTTTGCACGTGATGGTTTATACTTGAGTCGCAGGTTTCCTCCATGACGCGATTTTTCCTATCAATGAACTTACCTGTTATGGGGAAGGCCTTTCCTTGTATTTATTATTAACTTTTTTTCCTCGCGCTCTTTCCTCGCCACTCGCTATGTAAATCCACCTCGGGGTTTTCCATATTTATGATAATGAGGTTTCTCTTGTGTACTCTGACTCCGCCATCCGTGTCTAGACTTTCAAGCGATCCGAGGAATATGCGAACTCCGCGACAAATAATATCTTTGACTTTCCATAACCAAGTTAACTAAGTCGGTGTGACGTCAGAAGTGCGAGTGTAAGGACCGCAAGAGCAAACGAGATCAAACACTTCCTAAAAAATCAGGTTTCAGTGTCTTTTACGTTTATTATTAGAACAAAAAGCGTAGGATCATTTCATCGCAGAGCTTTTTTTAGAAGTCTAAAGTGTACACTGTTTCCAGAAAACTTTTTATATTCCATGAAGAGGAACGCGATTCATAAACCTATTTTTCCTGGGCAAAAACAGGGATTGGTATCCGTAAATACAGGTTACTTAAAATATGAAAGATTTAAAATTGATATTTATGGTATTTAGTCCGGTCGATAGCTCAGTCGGTAGAGTGCTTGCATTCAATGCCGTGAGCTCGGGTTCAAATCCCACCGAGAATATCAGAAATGATTACCCGTTTCGGTGTTTATTTCAAACCCCCAATTAAAATACCGGCAAGGCTTACTTAGCCTTCACAAGAATGAGTACCAGCCCTCTCGTGAGTTCGGAAGCCCCCACTTCAACTGAAGTGATTGGCGTAAGTCTGGCTCCCTTACCTGTAAAAATAAAAAGGTTCAACTCGCCACACGCTCGCCCCCTTTCGGGGATAACGCGACAAGAAGTTACACTATATGTGTAGCTTAGTTGCGTAAGGTACAATTTGCGTCATTTTTAGAAGGAAAATATTTCCTTGTGTGTTTGAAAAAAGAGGAAGGAAAAAATATATATTCTGAAATGTATTTGCCACCATCCTGTCATGCAAATGTAAGAGATTTCTGTACAAAAAAAGGATTTCTATTTTGTTTTTTTTTAATGTATACATCCAATTCAAAATAATAATAAATACTTCCTGGATGATACAGGCTATACTTTGTACAATATACTTGAAAAACAATTATGGAGTTTTGCTATCAGTTTGAAACAGTTAGCTCAGAAGTGACATCTTGCAAGACTCTGTCATAAGTTTCCAAGTTGAATTCAATAATAGAATTCGCAGAAGAGACGCAAACACGGATCATGAAATTATATTTACACACATACTTAGTTGCTGTAAGCTACAATTTGGATAATCTTTGTATACAAATTCTACAATCGTAATTCATAAATTGCAAAATTTGCTCCAAAGTTTTTTTCTAGGCATTTGTTTTAATTTATGTTTCCTATATAATGACTTCTTCTGATTGACAGGATCACCTGTCCGCGTTAGAGTCATTATATTTACAATGTATTTCCTATGTTTTCTAGACATCATTCGCTAGCCAATCTAAGGGAAAAATGACCCTTTTTTTATCAATTACGTACTATTTCAACACTACATTTTTTCAGAAAAAAAACACATTTTTCATTGATGATTTGCACGGATTAAATGTTTAGAAAAAATACTATATTTACAATTTATATATTCAATCTCCTTAGTGTTATGTCAATTTAGGCAAAAAGATCGCTAAAAATTTACATACAGTAACGAAACGTAAGCAAAAGAGAAAAGTAGAAAAAATAAGAAAGAAACTATGGGCCACATTCAAAGCCTGGTAAAACAATATCAAGTATTTCTTTGCTGTTTCGCTTTCAGAATCAATGCTGTTGAATTTAAAAAGTGTTAAGAATATTGTTTTAATTGGCAATGTAAATCCCCTTTGTCGTCATCCAATCTGCGGCCCCTGGCACACTGGGCGACTGTCATTACACCCAGCGTGGATGGGTCTTGTCGCGTTCAGTCTCTCAAGCAACCCGACACCTCTGGGCGGAAAATAAGTGGTGGAAGGCAAACAACCAATACGCTTTCTCACTACCTATAGGCGGCAAGTGTTGACTTTACCTGGAGAAACAATTCCGAAACACGATTCCGAGAAGGTAAAGGAAAGAGACTTAGCGCACTCGTAGCAACTCAGAAGCAATTTCAATTTGTGAAGATTTTTTTTTTTTTAATCTTTGTTAGTGAATACTTATAACGTAAAGCAGATTTTTTATTGTAAAATTAAAAAACTGTTATTGCAGTGGAATATTTCATAACACATAAGTCCTTACTTTAATTTGTGTGTAGTCTATACGATAGCTCATTTATGATTGAATTTAAAATCAAACTGAATTTTTAATCAAAATCTTGGTTCTCATAAAGCTCTTCAAATTATTAAAGTACTAGTTAAGTACACATGTAGGGGTGTTTTTTTCTTTTTTTTATCATTTATCAATTGGATACAATAAATACATAAGTAATACTTTGCAGATTTTATAAACGAGGTTAAATGAGTCGCTTAAAACCAAAGACAAGTGTGTTTCCGAAAATTATATAAACATATGAATTCACAAAATGAACTTTTGGTTCTATCTGACTCTCATCTTCAATTCCATTTCTTTCTTTAACATTTTCAGGAATTTTAAGCTTACTTTAGATTTGTTTCACAAAACGTTACTCCGTATTGAAATGCAATCGACTCGTGTGAGTGGACCGCGGAGCTTTTCCTTTTGGCTTTTACTCATACCAAACCTCGAAAATCGATTAAAATTTCACACTGCCTTGTAAATTGCTTACGAAGGCTGTTATAAAAAATATAGCGGGAAACCTTTCATACCTGCTAATATTTAAAAGCACGGAGAGGGACTGAAGTCGCGCCTTTATGTTCATCGCGTGGTGAACGCTTTTGGAAAGACACTGTTACTGTGACTGTGTCACCAATGCGCTAGAGCTGAGTTTTTCACTACAGAGGTGTCCCTGCTTCTTTAAATCCTTTTATTACATCATTTGGCCGGCTTTATGGCCGAAAGATCAAGGGCGATAGTTTGAAATAAAATAGCGCCAGTTCGTTCCTTTTTTGACCTGCTACACAAGCCATACTCAACCTGCGGCCCGGCAAGCTTTTCTGTGCGGCCCGCGGACGTGATTTACAAAATCTGGCATTTTATTTCGTAGGACGTCGAAAGAGAGGTGCGAATTTATTGTTTTTGTAGGTAGGAACATTTGAAAAGAAAGTGTGCCTACCCTCTACCCTGCCAGAAAAATCAAATTGATGAATTGATATTTGGTAATAAATATAACTGTTTATAAATATACTGATCATGACAAAACTGAATGGCATTCTTCTATGGCTGGTTTCGTATTGCACCCTCCGCGTGACCGGGCTGGAATAAAGATTTTATTATTATTAGTATTGTTATTTTCTTCTCTACCTAGGTACTATATTTATAATTTATAATCAAAGTAATACATTTAAGATTTATATTAAATGTATTCCCACAAACAGACGCGTATAAGTTCGCGCTTAAACATGCCGCATGTGAACCTACAATATAAAACCCAATCTCAAATGAACAAAAGCCCTGCAACTATTGCTGACCTTCCCTGAAACAGGGGTGACATTGGCAAAGTGAACTTTTTTTTACAGTTTTGGTGGTCAGCCTCATACCAACCTACAAGTCAAGGAATAATACTTATTTTTACAAAATTACCACTTTCAGTTTCCTTAGATATTTTCAATCAATTTATCTGTTGGGTTTGAGGGCTTGTAACTGATATTTCTTGAAATACACTCGATTATAAAATCAGATCAACTTTTGTAATACTATTTAATAGTTACAACATGTTGAAAGTCAGTGCTGTATTTGTTGCAAGTATCAATTCGTAGCTACAAACGCTAAAACAAGAAAGGGCAAAGTTAGAGTTGGGCTTTGTGTTTGTGTGCTCGGGGCAGGGTTATGCATGTAGCTCAACTTTAACTCGGTACAAGTTATAATTCATACACTGTGCACCAAATGGCGCAAACGTCAGACGGTAAATCGTCACAACGTAGTCGAATATTCCGCAAATCATGTAACTCAGCACTAACATTCTAATAATGCAATGTTCATCTACGTAATCAGAAAGCAAGTGGAGGGATGCTTCTGGAAGCCAACTGAACAGATTTAAGGATCGTAGAACTAAACTGTATTTTGATGTGTTGAGAAAAACAAAGCATCCCGATAGTGGTAATAATTGACTTTTTGTTAAATTATATTTAAATATTATTTTAACAACAAACAGATCATATGAGTCGTGTAGAAACAAAGAACGTAATTTAGGTTTTTATTTTATTTTATCCTGTTTGACAATGAATGAAAGCAAAGTTTTGGATATGACAATTTGTTATAGTGTATTCAGTGGGGCGATATATTGTACAATCAATTCCTTCGTGTACGGCTGTAATTAATAACAATAAAAATGCAATATTTATAGTGCCGTTTTGTGATAAATCACTGCAAGGGCACTATTCAACTGTAACACTTGATAATCAAATATGTCTTCAATTCCGACCTTAACGCATTTGCACTCTCTACGACTCTAAGCTCATGGGTAGAATTTTCACAGAACAGGGCCAGCCATGCAAAAGGCATGATCCGAGTACTTTGCTGTATTGGATCGTTTTGAAACAATAAATTTATTCACAGCAGTACTAATGAATAATATCATATTGAGTAGGACGAATACCAAAAAAAGTACAAATTATATTGAGTAGGTCGTTAAACATTTTAATAATATTATCTAGGACTAACGGTTTTGACGAAAGACGTCGCGTCGTTAAGTAGGGCGGATAACAATAATAATATAATAAGTAGGATAAATAATAATACATCAGATGTGAGCTTGCACGCTCAGACGTTAGGTTATCTCAGTAACAATACCTGCTTCTCGTAGCGGATCTGCATAGTTGACAGTGATCACGTCTTCATTTCCGCCACTAATTCAATCTGCACGAGAATGAGCCCTAACAATCCCACCTACCCTAACATGCCACCTACCCTAACATGCCACCTACCCTAATAACCTACCCCAACACCATACACTGTTTACCCACAATCTCAAGGAAACCATCGCGATATGATGACGTCTTGTTAGTCTGCACTCTGTTACAATAACAGTCTACAAACATGGACATAATTCAATCATTTAAATTTTCTTCTCGACCTTCTACTCAAAGAATGCTTGCGTTTAAAACCAGAGAGCCATGGTTTAATTCCCACCGAGGTTCCAGGGCATGATTTCTGTCTTCAGTGGTTTCTTATAATCTAAATCAAAGCACCGGTAAGGCTTTCTTCATCCTGCACAAGAAATAAGAATACTTATTTGAGAGCAAGTTGTCTCCTTTTTTTAATGAGAGTTGGTGCAAGGTGGATAACCTCTCCTGTGTAAATAAATAGTTGACGACTCGCCAGGTGTGACTCTTTGGAGGACTAATCTAATCTTAGTTGCAAAGATGTATGTATATGTAACATTGGGGATTCACATTACATGCATTCTCACAAGCAGACACGTACAAATTCGCGCTTGCGCGTGCCGCATGTGAATCTACATCATAAAAACAAAATCTCAACAACGTTGCTAAAAGTCACAACGAAGTACTATGCTTTGATGCTTTTTATTTTTCTCAGAAAAATAAAGGAGTTAAAATATTCCGGATAGCTCTTTTGAATTATGTTGATTAGAGGCTAACGTTTTGGACTGAAAGTCGGAAGATCAGATAAGAATCAAGTGTTTGGCGAATATCACCGTGAGTAGTGGTTTCTTATTTCTAACATTCCATGCGATCCTAAATTAACTTTCAATACTTAGTAACAAAGCTAACGAAGAAAAACTTTTAAAAGCTTTTTTACAAGGAAATTAATTATTCAGTACAAAAACTATGTTCTTACATGAAACCAAAATAGATTACCTTGTACGCTCAGTTTCTGCGCAGATCAAATGGAGGCTTTCAAGGGAAAACCTTAAAAAAACAGAAGGAGGGAAAAAGGATCGAATTATTTACTTTTATTGGGGAAAATAAATACACCCTTAATGTTGGCAATTCGTTTCCCTCAAACTTTCGAGTTATTTATTTACTTTTAAAAACGTTTTTAATTAAAGTAAACTGTGAACTTTGTTTTTTGGTTTATCAAATTTCGTTTTTGTAAATAATAATCTGGTATCAGAAACATTTTCTTTGAAGTGGTTTACATTTTCATGAATTATTTTTTTGTACAAATATATTTTTAAGCAGCTAAGTAAACCTGAAACTTCCAATTGATTGTGCTTCAAAAAAAACTGTTTACTTTAAATTATTTTTCGTTTTGAATTTACAATGTAGAAATACAAAATTGTAAATTATTATGTTTTATGTTTTTTCCAGGTTTTTGTAAATTTTTATAGCTTTATTTTTGATAAAACAAATTTCATTATTTTACTTTAAAAACTTATTTGTAAGAAAAAATATGCAACGCGTTTCATTAAATAAAGTCTTATAACCTTTGTCGTAAACTTGCAAATTATTAACCAAAAACATTGTTTTTCAAAGGTAAGTCACTTCGAGTTTCTGCAAGTCTCGCATATAATATTTTTTTAAACATATTATCATTATCTAAAAACATATTTATCTTAGGTAGGTTTTCCTTTTTATAACTATGAAATATGAATGATTGATATTTACTTTTTAAATAAAATAAAACACAAATTAAAAGTATTAAATGAAAAGAAAATGGTATCTGACCTACACAATAGCACTAATAAAAGCATTACTATTTTCACGGAAAGAAATATGAAAACTGGTTGTGTCTCTGGAATAGTTATTTTTCTTTTATAGTATGGCGCATGGCGCATAAAGTTTTCGGCAGTAAATTTGTCATATTTTTATTGTGTCGAAGCATTAAGAGAATTTCACACCACTCTTGTTTTTCTTATCCTTCAAAAGAAATCCGATACTATGAAAGGTTTTTCTCCATCCCCTCCTCCCAATTTACCAAACAGCACCCGTAGTCTATAACTTTCCGTTTATACTTAACTAGAGCGTTCAAAAATGTATGTATCAAAACTGGAGCAGCTCCTCTAGTGAGTGTTTTATTTTCCAAACATTTTCGGTGTGGATGAGTTTAAACTTAATGTTTTATACTTTGGTACTGTGGTATTATGCAGTGCGTATAATAATCCCGAACACTCACGATCGGGCACAAACAAAGATGGCCGACTATCTTTCACACATTTTTTGCTGGAAACATTTTCCATCGGAAAACCTACTTTCACTTCGTCACAACTGTCAGACAATATTTTTTGCTGGTTTTCATTCAATATCATAACCCGAGTGTTTCAAACTCCATACTCCAAGAAAAATATTATTACAATTTACTTGGGTTCTATTTAGTAAAACATCGATTAAATTTATTTTAGGAATCTGCTCACATTTGGTTCACAGCTTAAACTTTTAAACTTCTCGCTTAACGGCTCGAGTACTGACATGCATCGAGTACTGATCCCCTTCAAACACTGCAATCCGTGTTTGTTGGTGATACAAGGTTATTCTAGTATACCTACACCAGACCATGCCAGAATTGTCTTGAGCAGAAGCTTCGAGTAAGCACGAGAAGATACAACCATCAAAATATTTACGTCTAGACACACATATACCAGTAAGTAAAACCACATAGCCTCGTACGTAAACATACACAGATATAAATAATACATTCGTAACAATATGAATGGTGAGAATCATGGTGGTTTATTATTTTAGCTGAAAGTCACATAAGTTAATAATGAAACAACACAATCTTAGGCTCGGGTGTTTCAAACTAAGCTTAGTGACTTTATACTGAATGAAAAACACACATTTATTTTAGAATCATACATGAAGGTTTCTTTCAGTTATAAATCACATAAAGTATGCTTGAAACAGCAAGTCTTTAATCATTAAAGGTCTTCCATACAAAGATCTAAACAGTGCCTTCAGTGAGCGTAAATGGCAACACAAACTTTCATAGATGTTTGTGAGTTTTTTAGTACACGATATGTACTTATCAAATGTAACTCTTTTAGGCGTTCCGACAGCATTTTAGATACACATTTTTTTCTAATAAAATTTAATTTCCATTTTCACCAAAAAAATATTTTAAAATTTATTAAAATCTAAATTCCGATAACATTCTTACCGATTTTTCTATACAATTCTTTGCTTGGCTGTAATTCAGTCAAACATTACTACTTTATTTAGTTATTAAAAAATCTTGTTTTATTTTCACTTTTTTTACTATTTATATAAAGGACACAAACGTTTTCGACTACTTCGTAGTCATCATCAGGTGATAAAAAAATTATAATATTTGTCAGAAGGTACACTACGGTTTGTGTCCTTTATATAAATAATAAAAAAAGTGAAAATAAAACAAGATTTTTTAATAACTAAATAAAGATGAATTTTCATAGTGTTAATGCACCAACCATCCAAAATATTACTACTTTAATTTCCTCTCCCCAACGCACACCTACACTTTATAATGGGGCTTCCACACGCTTGCCAACCTATCACAAGTCAAGCGCACAGTGTGTCGTCTAGAACATGCTAGCTGGACAAAATTTTGTCTAATGGACTAATTTTGTCCAGCTAGCATGTTCTAGACGACACAATGTGCACTTAGCTTGTAGCCAAGCGCACAGTGTGTCGTCTAGAACATGCTATAAATCTATAATCTATAATCTAAGTTGCAAGGATATATTCATTCAAAGCTCTCAGATGTATGCCCACAAACAAACACGTGTAGTTCGCGCTTACAAATGCTGATTGTGTACTTACAAATAAAATCCAACCTCAAATGAACATAAGCCCTGCAACTCTTGCCGACATTCCCTGAAACAGGGGTGACATTGGCAAAGTGAACCATTTTTTACAGTATGGGTGGTCAGCCTCATACCAACCTATAAGTCAAGGAATAAATAGCTAGCTGGACAAAATTAGTCCATTAGACAAAATTTTGTCCAGCTAGCATGTTCTAGACGACACACTGTGCGCTTGACTTGTGATAGGTTGGCAAGCGTGTGGAAGCCCCATCTGGAACGCTGGGTACACCCACACGCGCTATTTTTATTTCAGCACCGTTTAAAACTTTACGTTATCGTCTTTCAAAGATTGTCTGGATACTAAAACAGCATCTCTAGTGGTCGTTTGATTTTCCATACATTTTTTTTGAAGCGCTTTGGCTTTGTTTAAGCGTAATGTTGTATACTTTACAGTATTCCTCCTACATAAACTTTCACGTGCAGAGTTATTCTCTTTGAGGCAATATTTTTGAAATCCAAGAGAGATTTGTATATTACGTGAAATTTTTAATTACCACTCAGAGCCAGGTGTACACTGGAAAAAAGACACAAGAACTCGCATCTTTTGTGAAGCACATTCCCAATGCCATAATGGTGACCCATATTTATCTCAAACGTTCCATAATACGCAAGAGAAATGTTACAGAAAAAAAATTAAATATTAGAAGTAAGTTAAAAAAACAGTTCTGAAACTGATTTGAATGGTTGCTTTAAAGAAGACACTTTTGCCAATGCTTACTCTAGCCTAAAAGCTAAAGCCTAAAACTCTTATTCAATACTTACTCTTATCTTCATTTGAAATTTGGGTTTTTACTTTGTAAGTACATAACTCTTACACGTGTCGTCAATATACTTTTGCAACTTAGATTTAAAAACTTTACGAGACACTAGGAAAAAAATCAACTTTTGATGAACATCCACGCGGTGTGGACAATATTTATACGAGACAGATACGAGGTACACAAAAAAAATCCACTTAATGTTCAATAGTACTTTTTACTGAACTAGAAGTATGCAAGGACAGAGTCAAGTGGAGGCACTTGTGTGGAGGTACTGGCCACCCCTAGAGGAAAGGCGGCAGGATACAAGACAAGACAAGACTGGCTAGAGACGAGCAAGCGTGGACGGGGTTCTTGAGGAGTGATTTACACGAAAACAGCTCATACTAAATACATTACTTTAAATCAAATACTAATAGATCTATAGCATCTCCTTTACAGGAATTCTTGTAAATTGACTTGAATTCATTTTTTCACCTCTTCACAACCGCATAGCGGTAAGGCAATACAATTATTATTTTCAGTGTTCCACGGAAAGTTTATTCCGTAGATTTCTTAGGACCTCACACATGTTTACAAGCATACCTTGACCAGATGTTGTTTGTTGGAGTCTTATGGTCTCAGTATTGGAACTGTAAAGTGGCAAGTTGTGGAGCCACATGTGGAGAACGGAAGAAACTTTCACGACCACTTTTACAGTAATCTTGTTTATCTTATCGCCTGTCTTATGCAACTGATAAAACCTCCGTGCTACCGAATCCCGCGGGGCATTCAATAATGCTTGTGTGACTCCGTTCTATAGCTGCGCTGTTAAAGTTAACTGTAAAATAGTCCGTATTGCAAGACGCAAAGTGAAAAATAAAAACAGTATAGCTATTTTAATTTTACTCCAAGGAAAATTTTCTTTATTCAACAAACTTATTCTACAATTGTTTTATTCCGTAGATAATACAACTGTATCTAGAAGTTTTAAAAACAGTAAATTTGAAAATAGCGATACACATTTGTATACACGTGCTGATACCCAAGAATAGAGTTGAAGCATTGACATTTCAATACAGTTGTAAAAACCTATCTGAATTATGCAAAGAAGAAAATGAACGTGCAAGACGATGAATCTACAATATTTTAACTAAATTGCGAAGATTTATTAAATTTCAAGGCTCATATTTAATGCACGCCCACAAGCAGGCACATGTAAGATCACGCTTACACATGCTGCATTTGTACATACAAAATAAAGCGAACCTCACATGAACATAAACTTTGCATCTCCTGCCGCCTTTCCCTGAAACCGGGGAGGGATTCGCAAAAGTCAAGTTCTTACAGCATGAGGGGGCAGCTTCATTAAAAAAGGTAAGTATGAAAATATAGGATATGATGTGAGCATTTTTTTTTTTGTAAATTAATTTATTAATAAGATACAAATCACGAATTTATTTTGCCCTACCTAGAAATTTGTATTAAAATTATCGTCTAATCAAACTCTTTATTTTTATTGAGAGATTCAAAACTTTTATCAAGCAGAACTAAAAGGAACCCAACCGACAGTATTTTATTTCAAACATGCTCTTGTCAATTTACCACCGCCTTGTTTGCTGGGTCATTGCATTTATAGAAACTTGAATAAATTTAAACTAGAATAAAAACAGAGCTGCTGTAATTAATCGAATGATAATTAATTGATCGATCAAATACCTACGCACAAATAATGGCATTTTTTTCCATTACAAAAAAATGTTGAAAAGTTCAAATCGCCTACGTAGATATGCAAAATTAAGTGCCTGTTTTATGCTGTGGCGCATTTATCTAAAGTTTAAAAACACGAAAAGGGAAAAAGTCACCGAGCATGGAGTTTTTAATTTCACTGGAGTTTTTAATTTCCTTCAAATAACAGCAATTTCACGTGCAACGCTAATACGTGGGATTGATTGGAAAAGTCAAAGAGGGTTTATCACAAACACAGCGCAGTACGCTAAATACACAACTTTACTTTCAAACTCAAGCGTAGCGATGATACCAAAATATATGAAATCTTAAACAACGCTTCTAGAGAGAGTTTAAGTTTGCAAACATTTTTGGTAAAACGCTTGTGTTAAATTTAAACATAATGTTTTGTACTTTAGGCACAGAGTAAAAAAACAATCCGATGCTGCTTGTTTTTTGTTTGAATTCCATCAAATGTCAATGCGCTGTTGTTTTAGCTACAAAATAAAAGCGGTCAACCAAACATTTCTATTATAAATAGTTTGACAATATTCAGGAAAATCAAATACCAAAAAGGCAGTACAAGTCATTCTTAACGTAATAAAACTAAATTTAGAATGAAAAAGGTGATTCTACGAGTACCTACTGAGATGCTACGAGCTATGAGAAACTAAAAATTATGAAATGTTACGATCTTTGAGATGTTACTATCAATGAAGAGCTACAATCTATGAGATGCTAGGATTTATGAAATGCTACAAGATAATTATGAGATGCTACAAATTTTGAGATGTAACAATCTATGAGATGCAACGAGATATGAGATGCAACGAGATATGAGATGTTACGAATGATGAGATGTAATGATCTATGAGATTCTACGAGATATGAAACTTTTCTATCTATGAGATTCTACGACTTACGAGTTATATTACACTCGTTTATTAGTAACAAGGATTTAGTTTTTAATCAAGCTTCAACTTAAGTTTTCTTTACTCAGAAGCTTTTTACTAAACTGAACAAAACTGAAAGCTGACCAACAATTCGATCATATCTTGTAAAAAAAAATAAGTGTTTTTTTTCACCTCATATACATAATCCTGATAATCAAGAGAAGTATTATTTTACTGTATGCGTCTATGAATGAACCTGCTCGGATACAAAAACCGTAGAAAAACAAATCAAGGCAAAACCAACTCACAATAAGCCCAGCGCTGTATGCAAAATACGTTTCAATTGTGTTGTGTTTTAACCCTTTCTCTACCGACAGTCAACTGACACTGCTCGTAAAGCATGAGATTCCTGTGCATGCCACAAATAGAGCATCTATCAACTGTCAGATAAGCTAATTAAACTTAAGTTTATCTTAAATATGGAATAAAAGTTGTTAAAATCCTTGCAAAATGATATTAGTGGTTGAGCGGTTCAATTTATCAAATCAAAATATTCAAACATAAAGTTCATCCATAAAACATCAACGAGACATCTTGTCATTGGCGGGAGCACTTACAGTCTTGTAAGACGAATTACGAATTACTTTTCTTCTGAGGGGCATTTGCCTCTCTCGATTTTCCCAGCATTCTAGTTATGAAAAAAAATTCAAAGTTATCTAACCAGGAGCGCTATTTACAATGTTAATAATAAACTGTGAAATTAATTTTTTAGAGAGTTAATAAACGATTCCAAATACTCAACTACTAGCGAAGTCCATAGGACTACAAATATTTTCATCAAGCACCACATCCTAAATGCATCCAGTTTTTGACACTTAGCAGCTATAATGGTTCAGAATTTCTCTCAAAAACATCTCTACCATAACGGACACGACTAAATGGGTTAGGTGTCTCGTTCTTAGCTCTTCACGGGTAATACTTTTTAAAAACCGGTATGTCGTCCCTAAACACCACGCGCGGCGTTTTAAGACTAGTTATCTCGCTCCTAGCAAAGCAAGATTAATTTTTCAACATGTTATCTTGTCTTTGGCATGCAAGGTCTTGTGATTTGTACAAAACATCTCGTCCCTGCAGGTGCAGGGTTAAATGAGCGTGTTCTTTATCCCGCAGAGCAGAGCATTGCCATGCAGAGCGTGGTCCTCCTCCCGCCGCTTCCCGTTTCCTCTTCCACTTCCTCCCACATTCCACACACTCCATCTCCATTGCGGCAAATCCTTTCACGCCACTTAATCTTTCTTTCTTTCTATTATTTTTACTTTTACTAAGCCGTTCCACGTCCAGGTCGCATTGTTCCCGCGCTGGCCTTTTGTTGCTGGAGGGAAAAGGTGCGCTGCGAGTGCTCCCTGCTCCCCCCGGAGGTACTACGTATACAGGCAACACATCTGTGTGCTAATGCGTGATGTATTGTATCAGCGTAGTGACCTGAAAACTTATTCAATTTTAAAACGTATCACCAAATAAAGACAAACCTACATATTAAGTATTTGCGTTTTTCTCTTTTTATTTTCCTTTTCTGTTTGCAATTCTTTTCTCATATTGATCATGTATAATCTTCATTTTAATAATCGCTTAAATTGCGTTGCTTAAATAATTTGCAAGCAAGTTGCGTTGCTTAAATATTTTTTTGTATTTTATTCATATACACACTGTAAAAAAGTTTCACTTTGGCAATGTCTTTGCTGGTTTTTGAACTGTAATAATTAAGTTTTTGTTCCAATGTAAAGCACGTATAAACTTTTTGTTTGCCTAATAAATAAATGTCACTCCTGTTCAGGGAAGGTCGGCAGGAATTACACGGTTTTTCAATTTTTTGTGATTTTTATTTTGTAAATACACTGACGGCATACATATCCGCAAACTACACCTACATGTCTGCTTGTGGGCATCCATTTGAAATCAATCCCGAATGATTCTAATTAAAACTAACTTTTTGTATACAACACAGTTTTATATTCACATTTAGAGTTAAATTGCCTAAGCGCTATCGGACTTTAACCGTCCATCTTCAGAGGCTAACTGTTAGCTTCTGAAGATGGCAGATTTCTGTAAGTTTGCTTATGTACGTAAAAGAGTAATTTTCTTTTATTTTTTCCGGGCTTGGTTTATCTCAAAAAAAAAAATCTTAGGAATATAAAATCCTGTATCAAAATTTGTTTCTGTTTAGTCTGACGAAACGTTTAGCATTTGTTGTGCTAGTGATGAGCGCGAGTGACCTCTTGCTGCAGACTCTGCCGCGAAAGGTCAGCCGGCTTTGACCTATGACAACCCTATGACGTAAGTGATTTCACCGCAAACGTACGAGCTCATTTATTTTTCAGGGAAAACCAACGGCAAAGAGGGAAAAAAGAAAATTAAATACACCCGTTTATTCTGCGAACAAATCTTGGTCACGTGAAAAATAAAAACATGGATATAATTTGTTTCAAATGGAAAAGCAACTTTGTTTTCGTAAGGGTCAAATTCGAAATAATAATATTTATCTAGAAAAACTTTTTTGTAAAATGACCTTAATATGCAAGTTATTCTTTGTAGTATACATAAGACTTGGTTTATCTCTTAAAATGTAGCATGATAGTCTAGAACACAAACAATATTTTTTCGGGTAGGCCGGTCAGCCTTACGCTAATTACTATTCAAAGAACAACTTTTGCATGTTTGTGAAGAAGCATTTTGTTGTGTCTGCTGAAGGCTGTGTGTTTTTTTCTATACAGGTTTATAATAAAAAATTACCAAAATAGGAAATCATATCTTTGGAGTAGTAAAGTCGTAGCAAAGCATGTATTGAATAGGATTATCAATTAAGCTTATTAAAGCTTATTTATTCAATAGGAGTTCTCAAAAAAAAATTTTGAAGATTTGGTTTAAATGCAAAGCATTTATTATTTTTAAATGTAGGTAGATTAGTTTTATTGTAGCTTAATTGTCACGACCTCTTTCAGGATTTTGGTGAAAAAGTGGGTAAACGTGAGTAAAATTCGAATCTGAAAAATATTCCTAGGATTTATTTCAGGTTCACTGTAGGTAAATAAAATTGCAGTTCAATTTATTTCACAGTATAATTTTTTTAACAAGTTGATTACATAATATGGGTCACCTTATAACTTCTGTCTTCTCAGTTTCACGGGGTTACTGAAGCTCCACATAACCGCAGGCCTATTCTCGCGTGTTTGAGATGCCTCTAGAATGGATGCTTACAGAGAATGCGAGAAGTATCAACAGTTCAAAGTGTCAAACACTTACGTCTACACACACACATACACAGCAAATAAACACGCCTAGGCACACTATCACTAGGCATGAACCTATACATCCGTAACAGTATGTACGTAATACGATATCGTCAGTATTTTTAGTAATAAAGTATCGGAATTGTCAAGTGGGCGCAAGTACAGGGTGGCTCGTGCTAGGTATGTAACTACTCCAGTACCCCGAGTATAAAACATTGCGTTTACCTCACCTCGATTGCGTAAATTAAAAATGTATCGAAAATACAACGGTATTCCTAGAGAGTGATATAGTTTTCATACATTTTTGCGATTGTCGCAGTCGAGAGAATTTTACTGTTTACTCGGGGTTCTGGACGTGATTTCGAGAAAAACATTAGTTGACTCGCTGTAAAATAATTTGATCGCGTGCTGAGCGGAATCCCTGAGTGACGTCACAGACGTGAGCAACGAGAGGGAGGCGATTCTAGAAATGCTTTGTCTCGAGGAAATGAAAATCTAAATCTAAATCTAAGCTGCAAAGATATGTATCATTTGAGATTCATATTAAATGCATTCCCACAAGCAGACATGCATAATTTCGCGCTTACACATGCTGCATGTGGACCTACAATATAAAAACCCCAATCTCAAATGAACATAAGCCCTGCAACTCTTGCCGACCTTCCCTGAAGCAGGGGTGACATTGGCAAAGTGAACCATTTTTTACAGTATGGGTGGTCAGCCGCATACCAACCTATCAGTCAAGGAGAAATATACAGTTAAATAATATTGTGTTAATAAGAATGCAAAGTGAAAAGGGACGTGAAAGAAAACGTAAAGAGATAAACCGTTTTACACGGAGAAGAAATGCCTCTACCATAACAAGTAAATATGACACTAATGCAACAAAGGTCTTTATCCCATATCTCAGAGGTATCATACAATGAAAAATACTTCTCAAAAATAATATAAAAACCATATACATTCCGACCATGAAGATACAACACGCCTTACGTTCTGCAAAAGACAGACTGGATGTCCTGGACTCACCTGGAGTATATCAAATACCGTGTAGCTGCGGTTTATCGTATGTAGGCACCACAAAAAGATTTATAAACACACGGGTTAAGGAGCATAAAAGAAACTGCAGACTAGAGCAGACAGAGAAATCTGCCGTTGCGGAGCACGCCCTGTTAGACAACCACGATATAAACTTTGATGACACCAAAATAATTGCTAAGGCTCGTGGATATTATGCACGGCTGTATAGAGAAGCCATCGAAATTTATATAAATTAAAATTTTAACAAGAAAGAAGAGTGTTTGAAACTAAACAAAACATGGTTGAGTACAATTGAAGTTATGAAAGAGGGTAGTTTTATACCTAACAATTAAGCCACGCCCCTTTTAGAATCTACGTATAAAAGACATCGCCCATCGTTCAGACCTCAGTAGCGAGCAGAACTCCGAAGAAGTCGCCCACAGAGGAGACGAAACGTAAGCTGAAAGTCTTCAAGAAAGAATAAAAAGAAAAAAGAAGAAGACAAGCAAAAACATGGACCACGGTCAAAACCCGGAACCAGAAAATCAAGCAATATTATACATTGACCAATGGTCTGCATTAAAAGGCAGTAAAAGTGTTAACGCACAAAGCAATGGACCACGGATAAAACACGGAAGAACAAAAAGGCAATACACAAAAATTGACATTAGTTTTCTACAAATCATTAAAGCCCTAAATTTTGATATGGTAAAAAAAAAATATTCGATTACAGAAAATTCGAGAATAGTCTCCCGAATGAGTTGAGTTGAGAGAGAGCTGACCGGAATGACACCATTCTTCGGGAAATAATAAAAAAAAAAACAATGAATTTTAAGCGCTCACCTTTTTTAGTTACAGAAATTTTGTGTATTTTAGTCGTTACGTGCTCACCAATTCCGCTTTTTCAATTTCTTCTCCTCTACAAATTGTAAATGCACGGACGTTTGTTTTATCAATCTATTCTGGAGATGAATCAATAAATGGAAAATAATTTTGCATTGTTTGTATAACAATCCAATTAACTTTTGACCATTGTTTTTCCAAATACTTCAAAGTTCATATAATTGATTTGACCAATTCCCCTATTCAAGTCGTTCTATTACACGAATCTACCTTATTTTTCCTCTTTGGTTTTTTAAACTTCTTTAAAAAAGTACCTTGTTACTTCTTCAATCATGCTACATACATACATACATACGTACATATATGAAATGAAAAAAAATAGGCAAATCAAACAAGTCAGAAGAAAACATTTAAGAGAACGGAATCTTGTACAAAAACTAAAATTTTAATGCATGCGACTCCAAAAGGTTTTTGGTTTTTCATACTGAAAAAAAAAGGCAAAAAGTTAAACGTCTTCATTGCAAGACGCAAGATGATACCTAGCCAACCTTTCCAAAATTTCAAAGTTTTTAAATACGTATGAAGAAGTTTATTTCTAAAATCAGAGTCTTTTCATTTACACGTCCTCATCCCTTTGGCTTAATTTTTCGATGATGATGATGATGAGTTGGTAATTTCTTTAAAGCGTCATTTCGTGATGTAGTCCCTCCAAGGGCGCTTCAACGCTGTTGAATGACTCCAATCCTAAACCTAAAATTTTGCAATGAAAAAGTTAGCTTGAACAATTGTTTTTAAATTAAAACCTTTCTTGAGGAATAATCAGTCTTGCGTCACGGTGCCCTCAGGTCTTGCAGAGGTGATCGTTCAATCCATACTGCGCATGTAAGCTGCCTAGTACAGTGATAGATCACCTTTGAGGACACATCTGAGGCTTAGGGACGATCCGAGGATCACACATGGCAGTGATAAAAATAGGACGATGGTCTGGGATTGGATCTTGGTTGAGACTGCAATGTTGCTAGTCTTCTTTGATTTTAATCTAGAAGTATTCAAAGTCAAAGGTCTTTTTAAAATAAAGTATTTAGAGCCAAAACTGTAAACCAAGCTAGAATAAAGCAAGCACTTAAATTCGTAAAATTATTGCAAATAAAAACACTTTAATGTTTCAGGAAAGGTCGGCAAGAGTTGCAGGGCTTGTGTTCATTTGAGATTGGGTTTTATATTGTAGGTTCACATGCGGCATGTTTAAGCGCAAACTTATACGTGTCTACTTGTGCGAATACATTTAATATAAATGTTTTATGTAATATATATTTGCAACTTAGATTAAAGTTTAATTTGAAGGTTTGTCACTTCTGTTCCTTTTGTGGAAATTCCTTTCTTTTTAAATTAATAGCACATTATAAATATATTTGAGTTCTAACAATGACTCAAATAATCTATAATCTATAATCTAAGCTGCAAGGATATGTTAACATTTAAGGCTCATATGAAATGCATGCCTACAGACAGGCATGTAGGTTCGCGCCTACACATTCTGCATGTGTGCATACAAATAAAGAAAACCTCACATGGACATAAACCTTGCAGCTCCTGCCGCCGTTCCCTGAACCGGGGTGGCATTGGCAAAAGTGAACCGATTTTTACAGCACGGGTGGTCAGCCTCGTACCAACCTATCAGTCAAAGAGCCATCACCATAAATATCAATTACCAATTTCGTTTACTTTGTATGTGCATGTGCCTGTAAAAATTACTCGCTTCAGCTTTCAGACTGCACATACTGAACATTTTTTTCCAAAAGATATTCATTTCCAAATCATCAAGGAATCAAGTAAACAACAAAATAGGAAACCATTTTACACATTACAGGACTCCGCTCAAAAAGCTAACTGAACTGTGATTGTCATTGATTCAATTCTTAAAACCTTTTCCATGTAGTTATTAAATAAGAATGTATTTTAGAATAAATCAAAAGTTCTTATCTTGTAAATACATAAAAAAAAATGTACGCTAACTTTGTTTGTCAGATGTAAATATCAATAGAAGAGTATTGTACGCAACGAATGTGGATTTGATTATAATCTACAAAAGTCCAATAAGGCAAGAAATTCTACAACGCATCTCAAACAAAAGGCACAACATACAAAATAAAAGAGAATAAAACCCAACATTCCAAAAAGAAAAAATACATATTCCTTCATTTCGCATTTCACCAAAGTGCCACTCGTCCTCTCTCATTCGATTACTTAGTACAAGTTTCAATCTGCGGACTACAATGAAACGTATTTTACGTAAATTCACTCGAGAAAAATAAAATGGACGGTATTATTAAACATTAGGCAAAGCGAAGCCGGCTCGGGGCAGACATCAATCCTGCTTTATTTTATAGGGGCAATTTCTCGCAGTGTCATCGTGCTGCCTGTGAAGGCCCGCTACATACTCGTACCAGGGTAGAGAAGTCTGGCTCAAGCTCGCGCCAACTGTAAATACAGGAGCTTGGATGTTGGGCTTAGAAAAATAACCTCCTACGTACGTATGCCAGGCACAATTTACTCCAACAACTTTTATTCAATGCTATTCAACCCTGCTGGACGTTTTTGGCAAACAATGAAACTACGAGTACTTTGCATGATGTTCATCTACATTTGATTTTGTTCATAATTAGGTAGCAGGTAAAAGAAAACGTCTAATTGTTTATTTCATTATTGACACAATTTGAATGAATGAGCGCGGTATTAACGAGAATATGAGAGTGAAATTATAAAAGAGTAGGTACAATGAGATGGGTTGAACAACTAGAAAGAATAAACGGTGAACGACTCACAAAAATAATACAAAGGGAATTTCAAAAGTAAACTTAAACGAATAGAATGGTCATATCAGTAATTGGATTTTGTAGATTAAGAAAAAGAAAAGAGCTTTCATGGAGAGAATGATGAAGGTTGGGGAAATGTGTTAAAGCAGAACAATGTGAAGACGCATTTGTGGAGATACTGGCAACTTCTATAATAAAGGCGGTTGGGCACAGTTTTTTTTTTTTTAAATAGATTTATGGAAAGGAATGCAATCCACCAACCTTTTTTGCCTGGCCAGTTGTCTTTATGCGAAAGCAGAAGCTTGTGTGCATGCAACGGCACCTGTTGAACCAGGGTCGAAGTTATCGTCGCGGGATTCGAACCAACGTTATCCGGTTCCAAATAACGTGACTTGATCCCCGCGGCCATAACACCGACCGAGTATATTCCAGATTATTAAAACTTGCTTCAAACCATCAATTATGCAATGTAAAAAAATGTTTTTTTTTTATCATTGTTTAACTTTTTTACGAAATGATTTTCTTACATCAGTCACCAAAGGGTTAACAAAAAAATTCTCAGCAAATAAACGGAACCTTCTCAACTTTAGCTCCAGAACTTAGCTCATTCTTCTCCTCGACACAATGTCTTCTGTGTGCCACTATTGTTTCTTATCTATAATAAATCTATAATCTAAGTTGCAAAGATATATTAATTTAAAGCTCTCAGATGTATGCCCACAAACCAACAAGTGTAGTTCGCGCTTACAAATGCTGAATGTGTACTTACAAATAAAATCCAAACCTCAAATGAACATAAGCCCCACAACTTTTGCCGACCTTCCCTGAAACAGGGGTGACATTGGCAAAGTGAACCATTTTTTACAGTATGGGTGGTCAGCCTCATACCAACCTATAAGTCAAGGAATATGAATAATAAATTACATTTAAATATAAAAAAGAACAAAACCTTACAAAGAAATCTATACAAAAAAAGTCAAAAATTTCCTATGCAAAAAAATGTAGCAAATGAATACACCAACATTAGAAATCAACATTGCAGATTAGCCGCCACTTCTTCCTGTCCTTGCATACTTCTTTCATTTCATCCAGAGTCATAACCTTTTTCATACAAGTCCTCCTTTTATTATGACTCTGGATATCCCATTCATTCGCTATTTCAGAGATTTGATCCTTCCATACTTTACTCGGTCTTCCTCTACCACGACATCCATCTATTCTAGCAACATATACTTTCTTCGTCAATCTTTCATCACTCATTCTCTCCAAGTGCCCGAACCATCTTAACATACTTCTTTTAATCTTCACTTTCACACTTTCCCTTACACCACATTCTTCTCTTACAAAATCATTCCTCACCCTGTCACTTCGTTTTTTCCCAATCATACTTCTTAGATAGTCCATTTCTACTGTATGGACTTTACTAATTTCCCTTTCACTCACCGTCCAGGCTTCACTTCCATACATCAAGGTTGGCACTAGTATACCACCGTGCACCGCCAATCTAACATTTTTTGAGAGATTTTGGTTCCTGGCGATGCAAGCGGTCGCACCCAGTACACACCTGCCTTTCATTATTCTTCTTTCAAATTCACCGGCCATTCTTCCATCTTTTTCAAACTTACATCCCAAATATACAAACTCATTTACAACATCAACATTCATTCCATTAATTTTAAATTCATAATTCATATATTCATCATCTCTTTCAAAAATCAAAACTTTCGTCTTTCTTGCATTCAACTTCAAATTATTACCTTTCAAAGCTTCGTTCAATCTAGAGAGCATCATTTGCAATTCCACTGCTGAATCAGATACAAGGACTGCATCATCCGCATACAGTAGAACGCTTACTTTGCTCTCTCCTACCATTAATCCACAATCATCAAGTCTAGCATCTCGAACACACTTGTCCATGACTATGTTAAATAGCCATGGGCTCATCACACATCCTTGCCTTACACCCTTAAAAACTTCAAACCATTCACTATACTCACCATCAATACGAATGCAGGCCATACTATTCTCATAGTTCGCATGCACCGCATTGAGTAGAGCTCCATTCACTCCGTATGCTTTCAAAACATCCCACAACATACCTCTGTCCACTGAGTCAAAAGCCTTTTCCAGATCCACAAAGGCCGTGAATAGTTTCCCCCTCACCGACAATTGTTTTTCAACAAGTTGTCGTAGAGTGAAAATCTGATCAACACAGCCTCTACCGGCCATAAAGCCGGACTGTATATCGGAAACCCTTTTGCTAGTAGTCAGAATCACATTTTTTATAATCACCTTACAGAAGACTTTTCCTGGTATACTGAGTAGACTGATTGGTCTGAAGTTCTGACAGTCTTTTTTGTCCCCTTTACCTTTGTAAATGGGAACAATGACTGCCTTCCTCCAATCCATCGGTACTACTCCTGCATTCACACAAAGCTTACATAATTCAAACATCCAATCTATCACACATTCACCTCCTGCTTTCAACATTTCACCATTTATACCATCAAACCCAGCAGACTTCCCATTCTTCAGACGTGAAATAGACACTTTCATTTCTTCTTTCAAAATCTTCACTTCATTCTCTTCATCTGTCTGTTCATAAATTCTTCTTTCACCCTGGCCAAAAATTTCTTGAAAATAGTTTTTCCATCTCTTGCATACTTCTTCATTCTCCCATACCATCTCACCGGCAGCACTTTTGACTCCCGGAGTGGTCAATGCAGAAGATTTATTTCTATCCGCATTGATCCACCTCCAAAATTCCTTCTTACTGTCGGTGAAACTTTTGTTAATCCTTTCATCAATCTTTCTTTGTTCATTCATCTTGCTTTCATAAATTATAGTCTTCGCCATTCTCTTAGCTATCTTATATTCGTCTTCTAGCTTTCTATCATTTCTATCATTCAGCCAATTTTCATAACACTTTTTCTTAACTTTCACAGCTTCTTTCACTCTATCATTCCACCAGGCATCTCCTTTCAATTTTCCACCTTTCGTTACCCCACATACTTTTTTAGCACATTCAATCATTCCTTCCTTCAGATCTTTCCACATGCTTTCAATATCTTTTCCACACACATTCTTCTCAAGTTCATTTACACTTAAAATTTTGTGGAGCTCTGATACATACTTCTCTTTCACATTTTCTTCATTCAGCCTTTCTACTTTTATTCTAGTCATTATTACTTGCTTCTTGCGTTTCTTCTTTCTTACTTCACCAAGCATTATTTTAGCACATAAGAGATAGTGATCACTGCCTATTTCAGGCCCGCGGTAGACACGGCTATCTCTTACGGCTCCTCTCAATCTTTCATCCACACAGATGTAGTCAATGATTGTGCGACTTCCCACAATCTGCCTCGTGTACAGATGCACATCCTTATGCCGAAACCAAGTATTCGATGCAAAAAGACTGTGCTCCGCACACAAAGCAATCAGATGTCGCCCATTATCATTGACTACACCTCTCCCACCAGGACCAATAATTTTCAAACATTCATCCCTCTGCGCACCTATCCATCCATTCATATCACCTAAAATTACAATGTTTTCATTCTTCTTCCTTTCATGCACAACCGCATTCAGCTCATTCCAAAAACTCATTCTCACCTCCATACACTCTGAATCAACAGGAGCATAACAGGTCACCAAGAAAAGTTTCAAACTGTTAATTTTGAATTTAACAACCAAAATCCTGGGAGAAATTCTTTGGTAACCCGCTATGCATCCCTTCACACACTCACTCACAATCACACCTACACCCTGCCTTTCATTCCCATCTTCCACACCTGACCAAATATACAATTCACCATTCGCTAATACTTTCTCACCATTCCCTTTCATTTTTGTTTCTGTCACACCCATTACTTTTATTCGTTTCTCTTTCATTACATTCATAATTTCTTTCTCCTTGCAATCATTCATCTTCCTTACATTCCATGTCCCGAAAACCCATTCATTCTTTCTATGAAAATGGAGAGATTGCGCGTGTCAGGGATTTCAAAAGTAATACTTGAAATGTGTAAAGTATTTTGTCCTGAACCCGATGAGCCTGGTGGGAAATGAGGAAATTTTAGTTTTCATATTTTAATTCGCAAAAGAAAACGTGTTCCAGATAGCTCAAAACGAAACGCTCTGTGATTGGAGGGGTCGTGAAATCTGTTCCGCGCTAGGGTAAGGCGAGGTAAGGCGACCGCTCAGGGCGCCAGGTAAAATAGGGCGCCATAGGCTAGGTATTAAGGCGCCATATAAATTTGGAAATAGCATCTCTAACCCCCCCTCCTCCCGTCGACGATGATTTTGAGAGATGAAATATGAGTACGTTCTCTGCTAGCGACCATGGATAAGGGCGCCTAAGAAATCTTGCCCAGGGCGCTGATAGTGATAAAACCGTCACTGGGCTTTATGACCAGCGTTGAGTTGGCACCACTGTTGGCTGTCGGTAAAATCTTACACACCGAAACGTCAATCCTATGTCAACATCTCGGATTTTTTTAATCGACTATTTTGTTTTGAATGGATAAAAATGGATGTAGGGTACGCAAAAGTGCAGTCGCATAAAATTTCATCAATAAGCAATGAGATAGTGCTGGATTTTTTATCATACAACGGCAGTTTAGAGATGTAAATGTCAAGACTCAAAGGTAAGTCTTTTTTCGTTTTTAAGAGGCAAGCTTGGGTTATTTATGCTGTTTTCTTGAAAATTCGTGTATTGCATAACAATAATGAAATAATTCCACGCAGTATTAGTCTTCAAATAGGATTAAACATCACGTTGTCCAACTGTGATATTGAGGTTATGGTTCCTTTTACACACCTATCATTGTCATTTTAATTATTGTGGAAGGTGTTTATATGAAATCTATATATTTAAAAAAAAACCTCCAAATGAATACAGAACCTAACTAATGTATATAAATGTATTTTCCAGATCTTTACAGAAGCCATTGGCTTTGTTCATGAGGAAAGACAGGCTATGCAACAATAGATGACACCTGAACATAAAATGAAAAAGAAGGCGTATACTGCGGCGTTAGAGGTGGATGAAGAGAACCAAGTCACTAAGTCCCCACATCGCTACCACCCCCTGTCACACTTACCCCCCCACCACAGAATGAAGGAAGATGAGGACAGTGCAACGTATTTTCAGCCAGTTCCATAACGAAGAAAGCCGTCGCGCTTTTATAACTCGCCTTGAGGATGATTTCTACTGATATAATGGTTTTTACAGTTCACAAAACAAGGATGGGAACTGATCATTCAAGATTTGAACCTTTAGCACTTCTATTTTGATGACTGAAGTAGGAATCTGCTTTTAGTTTTGGGTTTACTCGTCCAATTTTTTTTCTCATTATGTTTCATTAATCCTTATTTTGTAAAGCTCATATTACAAGGTTCATAATGAAATAAATCGCTTTTTCTGGGAAAAAATAATTTTATTGATGTAAACTGTACAAATGCCTGAAACTCATTAATATAATCTTCCCGTGTCGTTATACCTGCGGAGACGTGTTCTGCATTTTTGACGTACAATGTAATATTTGTCTGGAAAGAAAGAGAAACACTTTTAAGTAAATGTAACTACATGGAGATAAATTGTAATATTTCAAATCCCAAATCCCCTATAATCTATAATCTAAGTTGCGAGGATATATTCATTTAAAGCTCTCAGATGTATGCCCACAAACCAACATTTTCATCCTCAAAAAATATTTTTGAATTTCAGCAATGCTCTGGGCTGAATATTTGGGTGCCTTTAGCAAGACCCATCACAAAGGTTGATCCAGCCTTATCAAAACTGGTTATCGTTAACTGAGCTTGTATATTTGAATGACAACAAGCAGAGTCGTTCTATCTAATCTAATCTAAGTTGCAAAGATTTTTTACATTATTATAGTAATGCACATTCTCTGGGGAAAATAGATCGGCGAGTTGAACCTTTCTATTTTTAAAGGTAAGGGGGCCGGCCTTACGCCAACCACTTCAGTTGAAGTGGGGGTTTTCCAGCTCCTGAGAGGGCTGGTACGCATTTCTTGTGAAGGCTGAGTAAACCTTGCCGGTATTTTATTGTGGGGTTTGAAATAAATACCGAAGCGGAAGATCGTTTCTGACACCCTCGGTGAGATACAAACCCAAGCTCACGGCTATGATTAATTGATGCAATGTGCGCAAATGCTGAAAATTCTTCAAAATACTCAACTCCTGCATCAGTATACTTGCAGAGATGTATCTTCCATGCTTGAAAGGCACCCTGAAAATCCTCAATGGGAAGGTGGCGAGATGATTTTGGATGTTTTCTACTGTCTAAGTCATTTTAGATATTTTTCTTCAGCTCCATTATTTCAGGTCCCTTCAGGCCTACTGTGGGTACGGATTATCTGCCTGACAGGGTGGCTTGTCTTCTGCTACATCTTCCTCACTCTCGAAATCTGTAAACAAACAATCAAAACAATGATTATAGTTGGAGAGCTACTTTCCGGGATCTGTTGCTCAGGTTTAGTATGAGCTGGAGCTTCCGGACGTATTGCCCATGTCTACCATGGGCTTCTTCAGCTTGTAGGTGAAATGTGAAGGTGTAGAAACTTACAGATTCATCAACATCACTTCAACTTCACGCTGAAGAAGTCCATCGTAGACATGGGTGAAATGTTTGGAAGCTCCAGCTCCTACAAACCACAGCAATAGATCCCGCAAAGCAAACTCTCCAGCACCATCAGGTGGTCATGCTCGCCTAGTGCTAGATGGTATATAAAGCCATCAATGGTGAAAGTGAAGTATAAATCAGAATTACAAAAAATGTTAAGTGTGAATGAACTTGAAAAGAATGTGAATGAAAAAGATATTGAAAGCATGTGGAAGGATATGAAAGAAAGAATAATTGAATGCGCTAAAAAAGTATGTGGGGTAACGAAAGGTGGAAGATTGAAAGGGGATGCCTGGTGGAATGCTAAAGTAAAAGAGGCTGTGAAAGTAAAGAAGGAATGTTACAAAAAGTGGCTGAACGACAGGAATGATAGAAAGCTAGAAGATGAATATAAGATAGCCAAGCGAATGGTGAAGAATGTAGTTTATGAAAGCAAAGCGAATGAACAGAGAAAGATTGATGAAAAAATGAACAGAAGTTTCACCGACAGTAGGAAGGAATTCTGGAGATGGGTCGGTGCCATTAGGAATAAAGATTCTGCATTGACCACCCCAGGAATCAAAAGTGCTGTTGGTGAGATGGTATGGGAGAATGATGAAGTATGTAAGAGATGGAAAGAATATTTTGAAGGGATTTTTGGTCGGGGCGAAAGAAATTTGTTTAGAAAAATGACAGAAGAGAATGAATTTAGGATTTTGAAAGAAGAAATAAAAGTATCTATTGAATGTTTGAAGAATGGAAAGTCTGCTGGGTTTGATGGAATAAATGGTGAAATGTTGAAAGCAGGAGGTGAATGCGTGATAGATTGGATGTACGAATTATGTAAGCTTTGTGTGAATGCAGGAGTAGTACCGATAGATTGGAGGAAGGCAGTCATTGTTCCCATTTACAAAGGTAAAGGGGACAAAAAAGACTGTCAGAACTTCAGACCAATCAGTCTACTCAGTATACCAGGAAAAGTCTTCTGTAAGGTGATTATAAAAAATGTGATTCTGACTACTAGTGAAAGGATTTCCGATATACAGTCCGGCTTTATGGCCGGTAGAGGCTGTGTTGATCAGATTTTTACTCTACGACAACTTGTTGAAAAACAATTGTCGGTGAGGCGGAAGCTGTTCACGGCCTTTGTAGATCTGGAAAAGGCTTTTGACTCAGTAGACAGAGGTATGTTATGGGATGTTTTGAAAGCATACGGAGTGAATGGGGCTCTCCTAGGTGCGGTGCATGCCAACTATGAAAATAGTAAGGCATGTGTTCGTATTGATGGTGAGTATAGCGAGTGGTTTGAAGTTTATAAGGGTGTGAGGCAAGGATGTGTGATGAGTCCATGGCTATTTAACATAGTCATGGACAAGTGTGTCAGAGATGCTAGACTTAATGATTGTGGATTGATGATAGGAGAGAGCAAAGTGAGTGTTCTACTGTATGCAGATGATGCAGTTCTTGTATCTGATTCAGCAGTAGAATTGCAAACAATGCTCTCTAGATTGAATGAAGCTTTGTTAGGTAACCATCTGAAGTTAAATGCAAGTAAGACGAAAGTATTGATTTTTGAAAGAGATGATGAAAGTATGAATTATGAATTTAAAATTAATGGAATGAATGTTGATGTCGTAAATGAGTTTGTATACCTGGGAAGTAAGTTTGAAAAAGATGGAAGAATGACCGGTGAATTTGAAAGAAGAGTAATGAAGGGCAGGTGTGTACTGGGTGCCACAACTTGTATCGCCAAAAATCAAAACATATCAAAAAATGCTCGATTGGCGGTACGCAGTGGCATACTTTTACCCACCTTGATGTATGGAAGCGAGGCCTGGACGGTGAATGAAAGTGAAATTAGTAAAGTCCATACTGTTGAAATGGACTTTCTAAGAAGTATGATTGGGAAAAAACGGAGTGACAGGGTGAGGAATGATTTTGTAAGAGAAGAATGTGGTGCAAGAGAAAGTGTGAAAGTGAAGATTAAAAGAAGTTTGTTAAGATGGTTTGGGCATATGGAGAGAATGAATGAGGAAAGACTGACGAAGAAAGTATATGTTGGTAGAATAGATGGATGTCGTGGTAGAGGAAGACCGAGAAAGGTATGGATGGACCAAATATCCGAAATTGCGAATGAATGGAATATCCAGAGTCATAATAAAAGAAGAGCTTGTATGAAGAAGGTTATGACTCTGGAGGAAATGAAAGAAGTATGTAAGGATAGAAAGAAATGGCGGTTGATCTGTGATGTTGGCGGCTGAGGTTTGTTAAAGTAAAATTGGTTTTATGATTTAGTTTTTATGTCCATGTATATATTGTGATTTATTGTTTTTAAAAAATGTAATTTGTCATGTATGTTCCTTGACTTATAGGTTGTTATGCGGCTGACCACCCATAATGTAAAAATTGGTTCACTTTGCCAATGTCACCTCTGTTTCAGGGAAGGACGGCAAGAGTTGCAAGGCTTATGTTCATTTGAGATTGGGTTTTTATATTGTAGGTCCACATGCGGCATGTGTTAGCGCGAAATTATACATATCTGCTTGTGGGAATGCATTTAATATAAAACTTAAATGATATATATCTTTGCAGCTTAGATTAGATTAGATTAGATAATGGCTTGGCTCCACCTTATCTGACTGACATGATTTCGCCTGTTGAGATGGGTGACACTCAGATCCGCAGCTGATGGTGCAATCAATTTGGTTCAGCCGCACCGTTAGATCCATACAAATTTTGGAGACCGTGCTTCCGTGTTGCGGGTCCGGTGGAGTGGAACAGACTGCCACCCGAAGTGAAGAACTCCAAATCTTGGGTTTTTATATTTAGGTCCACATGCGGCATGTTTCAGCGCGAAATTATACATGTCTGCTTGTGGGAATGCGTTTAATATGAATCTTAATCTTAAATGATATGTATTTTTGCAGCTTAGATTTATATTTAGACATTCAGTTGATTTTTATCTGGAATGGTTTCACAAACAGGTTTGGCTAAACTACAGATAGTAAAAATTCATGTTTGCTGGAAGGAAAAAATGAGAAAAAAAAACATAACCTCAAAAATTACATTCATCAACAAACATGGTAAATGCTTAATCCTGACACAAATAAACGCAACTAAAAACGCAACTAAGCTACACATATAGTGTAACTTCTTGCCGCGTTATCGAAGGGGTCGCATGTGGCGAGTTGAACCTATTTATTTTTACAGGTAAGGGGGCCGGCCTTACGCCAACCCTTCAGTTGAAGTGGGGGTTTCCCAGCTCCCGAGGGGGCTGGTACTCATTTCTTGTGAAGGCTGAGTAAACCTTGCCGGTATTTTTATTATGGGGTTCGAAACAAATAATTTCATAATTGTTACTCACAGCGTGAGTTTTCAACTAAATAGCATAATAAATACTCACACACACCTGGTAAAATCTTAAAACAACTTACCTTTGAGTCATGAGGGGTTTTTGCACTTAGGCCACGAACCGTGCAAAATTTCATTCCTTATGCCTTAATATACAACGGGATGAGGCCTGGTGGTTTTATTTTCTAATTCACTTTATTTTTGTTGTTTTTTTTTAATTTACAACAAACAAAATTTGCGGAATATTGACGTTCGTCATTAGGGATGGGCATTATATTAATCTCGTTGTAAAAAAAATCGATATTTTCTTCGATATTAAAAATATCGATATTTCGACAATAAATTGTTGATTCTTGAAATGTGTTTCTACCTCTCCCTAATGGTTTTGAACAACAAAAATGTTTTGAAAGTGTTCGTCGCCAGGCACACATTTACATAAACATGATTTTTTAAATGAATTTCCACCCCTCCCTACCTTTTCATTCCATACCATCTTATTTGTTGGAAATATTCTCCGCTAGCGACTTTATATTGTTTTGAAGCACGTTTCAATAGAATCGAAATATCGATATTTTCCCAAATCTCAAAAGTACGTACGGCTGAATTTTTTTAACTATCGATATATTCATATTGATTTCGGAGAATCAAAAATGGTGTTTTTTTCTTCAAATGCGTTTCTTGCTTCGTGGGCGGTAACACTGCAAATCGCGTACTAACCCGTTTCCCCTTGCGATGGTGTTTTCCTGTACCAGCGACCGGTATTTTTTTCCAGAAATTTTGATGTTTTTTGATAGTCGTTTCAACACTCGAAATTTTCAAAATATGGACACGTGACCGATACATTTTTCGAAAATTTTGTTTTTTTTCGATTTTTATTTTCGTCGAAATATTTCGATAGTGTTTGAAAATATCGTTTTGTAATTGTTTTTTTTTCATTATCCCATCCCTATGAAAAGTCAACTTATTGCTTTTTAAAATAGTATTTTGATGGCTACCGACAAAATTGCCAAGCTTAGGTAGGTATATTATTTATTTATTTATATTATTTTCGGCAGTTACTTTGTGAAAGTCCATTTTAATGTGTAATAAATACAATACAACTCACTGTGAACTGTAACAAGGAAATTTTACTTTTAAAACCTTTTAAAAATTGCCAAGTTTCATCATAGACAATAAAAGCCACCCCATCCGGTTTTAAAATGGCCGACTTCCGTTTTAGCCGAAAGCGAACAAAGCCATTTTTGAAAATTAATTACTCGGTAAATATTGCGAATTTTGAGAAAAAAACGAATGGCTTATGCTTCGGTAGACTAAGACGACAAGAAAAAAATATTTCCAGAAAATGCGCAATCTCTCCATTAGTGGTGGCATTTCCACAATGTACAGATTTAAAATTATTGTTGGTGGCCATTGCTACAAAACAAAATGTTAAGAACTAAAGTGAGTTTAAAAATACAAATAAAAAATACAGCTATAAAACATAAAATTAAAACAGAATATAGATTGTCCATATAAAAGTGTAAATTGTCCATTTCACGTCTTCTGCCATGTTCATCAGGTAGGTATTACAGGTAGGTAGGTAGGTATACAATTTTGATTTTTTATTTCTTCTTTCCATTAATTTTGTTCTTGTTCCAAATTATTCAAAAAAAGTTGAGGTTATGTTTCAAAAATGTTTCTTTAAAAAATTTATCGTAATTATTGTCTTTTTAAAAACCTCCCATCCATCCACAAATGTCAATTTCAGTTGTCGAATTTGGACGAAGGCTGCGTGTACAATGTGATTCCCGAAATAATAGATCTTGAAAAACTGTGTAGCACTCACGGCCAATTTTACATTTCAATTTTTTCCACAAATAAGAGATTTTTTGTTATAATTTATGGCCAATAATCACAAACACTTTATGTTCCTCAATTTAGAGTGGATTTATGTTAATTTTGTTGACCCCATTGCCGAATTATAAAACTTTAATTCTTGTTGGAAAAAAAACGCTTCCTAGTGATTTGACAGAAACAAGTGAGTGACAAGAACAAGTTATGGTAATCATTATTGGGCAGATATAAGAAGATCCCGGCCGGCGCTATTCCGAGAGCTGTTACTTTTCTTTCTTCGCCATATCGACCAACTTTATTAACTCTCTTCCATCCTTTGTTCATTTTGATTTATGTCTCGAGTACTTAATTTAACCATATGACCATATGAGGAGAGATGCTCTACTATCCACACATACCTACTGACTTTTGCTTAAGCTGCCGTATCAAAAATAGTTGTATATTGGTGTAAAGGTACGACAGAAGCAACATAACAATCGAACAATGAATTGATTTACTAAAAATAGATTAATATTCATCATCTATTGCTAATCCCTTATTGTTATCTTCAATTGCAAATAAATAAGCGACATCCATGAACTGCGTCAGGCCTTGGAAGTAGGTATACAAATTTTGGACGTCTCGAATTATTATCCCAAAGATCTGTCCCTGAAACATTAAAAACATCCGGCTGATTTACGGTTTGGTGAGAGCTGTTTTGTGTAAATCACACCTCAAGAGCCCTTTCCGAGCTTGATCGTCGATAAAGAACGACAACTCAAGAAAGACCCATTTACTGAAGGGATGGATGAACCTTCGGGGCCTTTGCGACCTGACCTGATAAAGTTAGTGAATTTTTACACCAAGAGAAAAAATACGCAACTAAACTACACATATATTACAACTTCTTGCCGCATTATCGCCGCAGATTTTTGGATGTGGTGAGTGGAACCTATTTATTTTAACATGTAAGGGGTTTTTAATTTGTGCACATTCAGCATTTGTAAGAGCGAACTTACACGTGTTTGTTTGTGAGCATGCATTTAATATGAGCTTTGAATGCAAGTATATTCTTGCAATTTAGATTATAGATTATAGGGGGTGGCCGTACGCCAAAAATTTCAGTTGAAGAGGAAGTTTCCTAACTCCCGAGACGGCTGGTACTCATTTTTTATGAAGGCTGAGTAAACCTTGCCGGTCTTTTATTTTGGTTTTTTGAAATAAACGCCGAAATGCGAAATCATTTCCCTTGGTGGGATTTGAATCCGAGCTCTCGGCATGGAATGCAAGCACTGTACCAACTCAGCTATCGACCGATCTTTTTTTAAATCACAGTTTTTGCGGTAAGCAAGGAATAGAACCCACCACCTATCGATTACGAGTCTGAAACGTTCTACAAATTTAATGTTAGCTATACGTAAAAATACATTGTGGCATAATACGCGAAGAAACGCATATTGTAAGTATAGATAAAAATCTTATTTGAAATGCTTTTGTTGATAAACGAAATAAATTCAGAGGTCATAAATTCAACAATTGTAATACTGCGCAATACAGGCGAATGCAAATTTTACACCACAATGACAAAAAAGGTCAATACGTAACCTTGAATAGAGACTTTATTGGGTACATTATGTCTGCTCACAGGCCGCCGTTTACCAGCCCTGGCTTTCTTCTCGGAGAATAATACCCTGGGACCCTACCCCATACAAATAGCCTGATCCCCAGACCTGATAATACTAGAGGATTTTTACATGAGAAGAATAGATGAAATTGTGTTTACTTGGAATATTTTCATATTTCTGTTATCTATGTAAAAACAGACTAAATGAAATTCATGCATGAAAGAAAAACTTTAAGAAATACGTGGAGAGAAACAACGATGGGAAAAAGGAATGCACGGTGTAAGATAGGAGTGAGGAAACGGTTTCGATATGTGGCAAGTATGATAAAATAACGTATAAAAGAAAGCATGCAAATAAAACAAAAAATACTGCTCAATTTTTTTTTAAATTGGAGGATTTAAATGGAGCTTAGTCGAGAGCTCAGTTGATGAACGTTTAAATTCAAAAGCAGAAGCACTATTCTAGTAAATTCGACGAGAATTAAGGCGACGAAATGGCGATTCTGGATGAAATGAAAGAAGTATGCAAGGATCGAAAGAAGTGGGGGTTAATCTGTAATGCTGGTGGTTAAAGCTGAGGCTCTTAAAAATTTTCTTAAAAAAAATATGTTTTGTATTTTTTTTTTTTTTTTTACTGTTTAATTGTTTAGAGTTTACTTGTTTTATATATTTGAATGCATTAATTGCTTGTATTCCTTGACTGAAAGGTATGCGGCTGACCACCCATACTGTAAAAAATGGTTCACTTTGCCAATGTCACCCCTGTTTCAGGGAAGGTCGGCAAGAGTTGCAGGGCTTATGTTCATTTGAGATTGGGTTTTTTATATTTTAAGTCCACATGCGGCATTTGTAAGCGCGAAATTATGCGTGTCTGCTTGTGGGAATGCATTCAATATGAATCTCAAATGATACATATCTTTGCCACTTAGATTTAGTGTCCAAAAATAAGAAGTACTATGATTTTTTTTATCCATGGAGTTCTTTTGCAAGCGCTAGCAATTTTTAATTGCTATCCAAAGTGTAAGGAATTTATCAGAATAGCGCTTCAGAGCTCTTAAGTTAGATCCGAGGGTGTCGGAAATGGTTTTTAGTTTCGCAAGGTTTATTTAACATTCACAAAAAATGAGATCCTTCCTCTCTGGAACAAGGTATCCGTCACTTCAATTGAATTGTTTGGCATAATGCTGCTATTTACCTGTATAAATAAATGTGTTACTATTTTTGTTATAAATAAATAATAGGCAGTTATAATTTGCAATTTATGTGCAGTTAACTTTTGTTTTATCTACATACGTACGAGTACAATAAGAATGAAATAAAGTAGAGGCAACTCTACAGAGGCTCAGACCTCTAACGGCGAAATATCAATAGAGCAACAGTTACTGCCACATTATGGGATAAAGATGTCCATCAAATTTGTAACTTTCACTATGATGCATTGATTTGAAACGTTTCGATTTATTTCAGTCCAACTTTACCAAATACCTGCAGGATTCGTCTTTAGCATAAAGTTGCTGAAACAAGACCTCTCGTCGCTTAATATGGTTGCCATAAAGGGCTGTGAACTGTAACAGTATCCGTCCACCATTTCATTAAAGGTTACCAGTACTTTGCAGATGTGTCACTTCTTTCATCCCCTCAATATTTATCACTTAATTCATGCATGTTCTTCCCTTTTTCTCACTCTGCAGATTCTAGTTGGCTTACTTGATCAATCCATTTGCTCCTCTGTCTTCCTTTTTCACTCTTAACTTTGGCATTCCTTTTGTACACTCTTTTGGTCAATCGCACCTTAACCATTTTTTTTGTCTTTTTTCTCTCATATTCTCGTTTTTATTACATTCATTGATAGTACAGTCATTACAAACCTTACTGGCATTTCTCTCAAGTAAGTTATTTACATACTTTGCTTAGTCCGCTTTTATTCACCGCCAATGTCTCACTTCCATAGTATAATAATCTATAATCTAAGTTGCAAGGATATATTCATTCAAAGCTCTCAGATGTATGCCCACAAATAAACACGTGTAGTTCGCGCTTACAAATGCTGATTGTGTACTTACAAATAAAATCCAAACTCATATGAACATAAGCCCTGCAACTCTTGCCGACATTCCCTGAAACAGGGGTGACATTGGCAAAGTGAACCATTTTTTACAGTATGGGTGGTCAGCCTCATACCAACCTATAAGTCAAGGAATACTAGAGTGTTATAAATATATTTTTTGTGAAGAGGAATGAATCTTGTCAACTTACATATATTTGCGTGGCCAAAAACATGTTTTAAGATTATCAATTGACAATTCATTCCATTTTATTTTGATAAATTTTTATCAATCAATAATTACTTATACCTAATTTTTCTCCCCTATTAGAAGTACTTGCCCGAAAAACCTCACCTACTTTCTCTTTCCTACCTTGAATTTTAATCCTTTTGTTTGTAACCTCAGTAAGCCTCTGAAGATGGACGGTGAAAGTCTGATAGCGCTTAGGCTTTTTAAACTCAAAAATGTGAACATAAAAGTGTGTTGTATAGAAAAATATTTTTAATTAAAATTAAAAATTAATTTTCACTTCGTTAAAGCACAAACCTTAGAAAATTTCAATAACTACTCAATGGCATCTGTTTAAGCAGTGTCAAATTTACTGACAAAGAGACCGATGGGAATTGACAAGCGTCACTTTCTTACAAACACTATTAACTAAACACAATTACCGTCTTGACTCATTTTCTCATAGCGCCGACATTTTCAATGATTTACCACAAATACATGACCTCACAATGATTTCTTTTTCATAATGTGGAAACGCGCGCCACATCAGCCAGCGCTCCAGAGCACTCTCTGTAATTTGTTGCCGCGAACGGTTTTATTTTTATTTATATTGTTTGTTCGTGTTTGGATTGAATTATTGTACTGAAACAGCCATAACTCAAAAAAGTTACTGCCACACCATCTGTATTGTAAAATCGAATATATCAGAGGGAATAGTTAATATTTCTTTTGCGGAGTAAACTTACAACGGAGTACATTGCGGTATTCTGTTTTATACCATTATTTAATTTTTTTCATTTTCAGACTCCAATGTAATACAAATATTATGTTTACTCTTTACACAGTTCAAATTATTTGTACTACGTCTATTCTATAGATTTCATTATTGTAGTAAGTATTGTAGTGTAAGAAAAAACAATAACTTTTTCAATAATGTAAAATTAAAACAGTAAATTTTTCTTCATGAGTTGATTTATTTCCTTGAGCACTTTCGATGTTATCTTATCATTGTCAAAAGGACAACAACTAGTTGGCCTCTTGAAAATGATGTGATATTAATGTCAATGACAATGACAACAACTACTTGTCCTCTCGACAATGATGTGATAACATCAAAAGCGTTGGAGGAAATTAATCAACTCGTGAAGAAAAACTTTGTGTTTTATTTTCACTTTATTAATCTAAAATAAATCTTCACAATGTCAGTGCACAAACCTTTCCACTTTTACTTTTTTTCTATGTTTTATTCATCACTTTATAGTTATGCATGAGGCTGATCACCGATACCATAAAAATGTTTTTTTTTCAATGCTAACGCTGCTTCAGATACAGGCGTTAATAGTTTCAGAACTTGGATGATTTGACTTTCAGATTTTATTTTGTTTATTTACAGAAAACTTGTGCTAGTGCCCACTTACACGCGCCTATTTGTGACGTTAATGAAGTGGGTTTTGCAACTTTGATTTGAGATAAGTAAATATTTTTAAACCGATTTCAATACTTTGTTAAAGCTTATCAAGGATGCTAGATCAAGGTCACATAAAAATAAAGAGATTTTTCTCCCAAGTGACCCTTTTAGCAACAAAAAAAATGCGTTGTATGTGTAGTTTAGATGCATTTATTGCAAGTTACATTGATCTTTCGTAAAAGTACAAAGATTACCACCCAATGACGTCTATCCGTATTGACGATTAATGGAGCGTTATATTCTCGTGTTCCTATTGAAGATGATCATTTCTTGACTGTATTCTGTAAAAAATGAGAGATACATCTGAGATGCAATTACAAGTTTTACTGTTTTTTTAACGACTTATCTGAAACCAAGTATGTTTCGTTAAAGCTCTCATTACAAAAAACAATGTTTTTTCTTAATCTTTGATATAGTATAATATCGTTGCAAGGTATAAAATTTTCTCTCGTGCATTTCTTTCTCCACTGAACAGCTTTTGTTGAAACACACTCATGCAACCTTTTTTTATCCTCTTTGATAAAAAAAAAAACTCTCCGCAGAACATTGTTTTCAGGTGCCGAGTATTTGCCAAGAAATGGGATTCTCACATTTTATTTTGCATCGTAACAAAATAATGCATGTATGCAGAGAAAAAGAAAATTGAAAACAAAATCTAAAAGCCAGAGTGCAATTTTTTCCCGTACAAGCTAGCGTTGGAATCTCTCTCTACTGCCTTATTCGAACACGAATAAAAAAATAGCATTTGTAAAGGTAGGTCAGAGTAAAAGACTACTCCAACCATATCACTATTTTATAACAATTATTTCTACAATAGACTCGGCATGTACAAAGTGTTCTTTGGCTATGCGAGGTCACCCATGATAAATTTAAAAAAAAATTGTCCTGATAAAAAGGGGTTTTTATAGTATCTGAGTCGTGACTCTTCGCGTCGCGTTTAATTGTTTACTTATATATATTTTTAATAAAAAGTATAAAAACATCCAGTTGTACAATATGTCCTTGTCTGTATTTATAAGATACTTGGAGTAAGCTTTATTAAGCCTTGCCAAAATTTTATTTTGAATTGAAATAAATAGTCAAATCGAACGAACACTAGTCCTTAGCATGGAGTGCAAGCACTCTACCTACTAAACTGTTGACCGGACAACCATTAAATTCATAGAACGAGAGATAATATAGGAGAACAGTGGATAGTATATTCCGTAATGAAATACGCGCTCTGAAAACTAGTTGCAGTTATTGCGGAGCAAGGAGGTCAGATGTGCTAAGCCGGCCGCTGCGCTGTGTGGAATTATAAAACAATGACGGACCACACAAAGGCGGCACAAATTTGCGAAAGTTTGACATTGTTCTGTGCTCTCCCCAACCCGAGGCGCCGCCCGTTCCAATACAACTTCTGAACCCCAAGTAGAAAGCATTACGCTTAAATTTAAACATCCCAAGCGTATAGAAACTGAAACAGAGCCTCTAGGAAGCGTTTCAGAGTCCCTATTTTTTTGGTTAGATTGAGTTTACACTTAAAGCTGTATACTTAGGGTTCAGAGAGTAGTGGGAGAGGATTTCAGAGGCTAATGAGTAGGCAATGAGAGTTATGAGTTTGTGAACAGACCGATCAATTGCCTAACTGGCCTAGTGAGAAATAGCCATTCAATGAACATTTATTATCTCTCGTGTTAATAAATAAGTCATTAGTATTTCTTAAATTGGCTTCTCCGTGAAGAGTTTAGCTGGTGGAAGAAGAATGAAATCTGCACAAACTTCAGGGACAAAAAAATGTGATGCCACACAATCATGGCTAGGGTAGTGGCTCTATTTTGATAGGCGTGCGACGTTTGCCCGCCGAGAAAAATTCAAATTTTATACTTTTTTATGACGTCATTGTTGATTAGTTCGTGTATAAATTTTACAGGAGCCTGAAAGATCAAAAGATAATCTATTTATGGTGAGTTTTTGATAACCTCATCAATAGGTTCTGGTCATCAATGTTACTATGGAAATGTAAAAGATTTACGGAACCTCCTAAGATTCAATATAATATTTGAAAGAAGTTAAAAATATGCCCGGCAATCTTTCTGTGTTCTCTTGGAAATGTTCATTAAGTAAATGTGCAACTTCTTTACGTTATTAAGTTTCTAGATAGACATCTAGATAGGTTACCTTGCTAAAAGGCAAATCTTGCAGATGCAATAATAATAATATGCATCCTACCTCATATCAAATTGTTCCGCGCGTAGCCTGTTTTCAGAAACATGCCCTTTGACAACTTAACCGCAATGGCCACAACCATTGAGTAATAACATAGAGGTGCAGAAACTAAATCACTGCATTGATACATACCATAGACTCCATTTGTCTCAGTCCTGTCAAATCTGCAATGGTGTAGTTATGCGAAACATATTTTTACGTGTCAAAGTCTATGTTTTTTTGCTTTCTTCATTTTATTTTTTCAATTTTAACTTTTTTTTAATCTCTTTCAATTTCAATCATAACACATGCCATAATGTCTTAAAATAATGTTTTTTTCCTTTAAAATTCGTAAATTTTATCCATCACAAGATGTGTAACGCTTGATTACTATGTGCGGACTGGATTGGGCATAGTACACACGCGGCAATATTATCACCTTTCTTGAAACATTTCTACATCCGTCCGAGTTTTTTTGTATATATAGAAATGCAACTGTGAAGTTCTTTGTTCTGTTTCTTGCTAAGGATCATTTTCGTAAGTAAGTTGAAACAGATATAAAATGTCTATTTTCGTAAGAATAATTTCTGGTCCTCAGATATCATAAGTCAATGGCCACTATAGATGCATCCGCATAGAATGCCATAACACCAATAGCCACTGGCAACAATGCCCGCCCCTCTATCTGGGCGTTGGTCCCACCCTGATATTTCACATCATTTAGCCTGTTATGGCCACATAACCACCTCATGCAATCATTTTCGACCACCAAAAGCAACGACCCAATAATTCTATGGCTAACGCAATTTCCAAATTCAAAGCACGACAGGCATTGTGACATTGCTTATTGTCATTACAATATCAGCCTTTTTGCAGCCACCACCAGTTTGTGTGCGCTCTCAAAAATACATGAAGTAAAATAGCTGTGTGGGCTACTAGGACAATAATGATTTTTACGATACTTCAATTATTTACAACTATGATCGTTGTCTTAAATTTTCGGAAAAAAATGACTGGCTCTCGACTATGTACTCGATGGCAGTAAGTATTGAATTAAAAAATTCGGCAAAAAAGTTTTTGTTTTTAACAAAATTCATAAACACAAGATTATTTCAATTGGTCGCCTTACAAAGGCTTTGATTTACAGTATAATAAACGTGTTTTCCTTTCTTGAAAAAAAAGTATGTTATACAGGTTATTTCAAAAAAACGATAATGCAGTCTGTCCTGTTTAGATATCTATAATCTATCTATTTAATTTATAAAAAGATATTAAAATTTAAGATTCACATTAAATACGTGCCTTTAAGCAGACAAGTTTTTGCAAATATTGCATGTGTACTTATAAAATAATACCCATATCCCAAGTGAACCCTTAAAATTGTACCGCCTTTCTCTAAAACAGGGGTGACATTCAAAAAGTGAGCGAACTTTCAATATTTTCAGATGTGAGATAAGAGCACAAACTAAATATAAGGACTCACAGCTTTCAGAAAAGTCTATTGTACATGATAAATTCATTGTCTAAAAAACTGTTCTTTAAAAAAGTCATCAAGATGTGTTACAAAACTCATCACCTAAAAACGTCGTCTCTCTAAATTTAGTCATCAATCTACCTGTGTTTAGTTTAGGATATTATAGATGGCACTATTAACGCAACAAACGGCTTTTGTGCGAAATTTCCCCAACAATATTCGCACACGTGTGAAATATTCTCTCGTCACTATTCCCAAGAGTAAATCTTCATTATCAACAAAGACAAAACGCAAGTTAAGCCTCGGAGGAATGCCGCTTAGCCGAGCACTCTAATTTACTATTATCCATCACCAACTAAAACTGATTTCACTACTTCACACGCAAGTCTGCAGGCTCCGCGAGATTGGAACTATTTGTTTAATAATGTGGTGACAAACTCTGGGAAAGTCGTCAATGAGATTGTGAGCTTTCATACAGGTACATGTACATAATTGTCTAACAATTCACATTCATGAGATACCCTCATGTTGGCAATATATGTAAATAATCATTATCATTTCTGGCACGACAATTGGGTAATTGCAGTGGTGGGGAATACGGTTGAAAACACCATGGTTGTGTAGAGTACATTTCAAGAATCACAACCATATATTTTTTAAGAAGTAAAAATCAAGATTTCATTGAGAATTTGAGTTCCGACAAAACACAGCGCGACCGGCTAGCCTAGCCGTGACGTCGATGGATCCGCCAGGCTACCTGGGAGCGTCGGTGGATTTGTATGAAGATCCATAGACGTCACGTCCGCCTGAAAAATGTCCTGTTTTACCGGAAATCAAAATAGCGCGAATTTTAAAGAACTATAATTTAAAAACTGCGCCACATATTTTTTTTAAAACGCACATGCATGTTTAAAAATGTAGTCTATATCATTTTACGAAATAAAAATATATGTGAAATTACCCTATTGTAACCATTGCTGCCTGTCCAACGCATTCCTCCTCTCCGCTGGGTCCGTCACTACAACTATCTCATACAGGCGATGATGGTTCATTTGCTGCTCGTGACCTAGTCAATACAGTCTGCTGACTTTTTGTACCTTCTACGCCATGTTCGTTTTTGTTACTTTTTCGTGAGAACCTTGAGCCTTTGTTAGATTCCCTTGTTTGATGACAGATAATCTATCGACAACTGTTTTCAAACAAAGCTGATTTTAGAGTTCTCAAAATGGGGTATTTTATGATCTTCTCGACATGTTAGCTCCGTCAGGTTTAAAGTCTACCTCGTTCTCTTTCTCTTACCTTCTAGTCTTACTAACTGTGTACGTAAATTTCATATCTGAATAAAAGCATTCAAATTTTTTTTTTTAAGAAATCCTGTGCGGGAGACTCCCTAGATTCTAGAGACTCTAGGGGTCTATGACACTTGTTGTAGTGCCGCAGAGGTGTACGAGCTTGGTCGTCTCTACAAAGCGCCAATACTCAAGCAAGACCCAGTTGCTGTAAGGCTGGATGGACCTTTGGTGACCGGTCATTGGTAAAGGTTTATGAATTTTTCAATCCAGCGGAGAGCAAATTTGAAAACATAAATGGTATTTTTTTGTGCTCCGCCAGGATTCGACCCCACAACCTTCCCATTCAGAGTCCACAGTGTTACCACTGAGCTACGGAGCGGATTTGAATATTTAGATACGATTTTGGTTAATTTAATCGGATGATAGAACAATGGAAACTTATTATAAACTGTCGAATCCCAAAAATTATAAACAAGCTTATTTAACGAAAATCCTTTTGACGTCCAACGGATTAAAGTAGACACTTTAAAGGCAAAAACAAATTAATTATTATACCGCAAACTTTCTAAGTAACAAAAAACATTAATGAAATATAAAAGGCGTCCTTTGATTCGTGATGTTTTTCCCGCCTTGATCGTTTTCCGATCTTTGTGTGAAACTTTAAGAAAATTACCTTTCCGATACCTGAAACCTGCATAGCATGTAAACTGCGAAGGTATTAATTTCCCTCCATAAGCTTAATTTGGCGAAGTTTTATCGAGCTCGGCAAAGTGTTCCGTCGGAGCTCTATCCAGATGAAAGGAAAGTTAGTGCAAAAGTTTGTTAAGCAATTGTTTGCTGTGTAGTTTAGAGCCGCCTGATTGAATACGCTCGAGGCGCTTCTACTTGGACGCCAAATTCACAATAAAACAAACTCATTTAAAATTCGCACAATAAGCTGTAATCTAAGCCATAAAACCAGTAGGTACTGTTACCTAAAATCTGAGTAGGATGGAGGTACTTACATTATATATATATTTTTTTTAAGAAAGCCTATGTGGGAAACTCCCTAGATTCGAGAGACTCTAACACTTGTTATAGTGCCGCAGAGGTGTTGGTGATGTGGCAGTTGTCCATATCCGGTTGCAGGGTCGTTAGCTGCGCAGTGCTGTGGTGTGTGGCATTGCTTTGTTTTGAGACACTGAGAGGAAATGGCGATTGATATTGGATTTGAAAAGGGCAAGGTTAAATTGGGATGGAAACACTACCACCAATCACCATCCATACACATATGGAAGCAGACATATTATTTCTGATCTTCCTTAAGTTATACGTTGCGATGGAGTTGGCCAACCCCATTCTGTAAAAATGTAAATGGTTTTTTTTATGCTCCTCTGGGAATGAAACTCACTACATTCAAATTAAGAGTCGGTAGTTTTAACCACTAGACTGCTAACGGTCGTAAATACTGGTGGTAAGCCTCCCATTGAACTTTACATTAAGTATAGGTTGTTATGGCAGATGGGTTAATCAGTGTAATACCCCTGTAAGTAATTAAGCGATGAATTTTAATTGTTCCGCAGATAATAATCTCTAAGCTAAATCTCGCGTCTTGCTACACACACAAAAAGCTCGTAAAAACGAAATTGCTCCAGATTAAATCAGTTATAACGCAGACCTGATTTATGTTATCAGTAATAAAAAAAAATGTGTCTATAAATTACAGCATTTCTTGTAGCCGGCAATGTGAGACTGATAACTCCCGCCAAAACGACATCTCGTGAAGAAATAGCGCTACGACGAAATATCTCCTTTCCTATTGTCCGCAATATAATCGCAGTAAGTCATCGATGTTGCTCGCTCCTAAATCTACTCGATATTTTTCACTCGCCCGAAAAATACAATATGAAACAGGCGGGCGAGTTATGTGAATTATTTCGATCAGTTGCTGATTTTTTTCTTTGGAAAATTGTGTCCAACTGACCGAATGCCTTCCGCGTTGATCACACACAATCAGTAGTAAAACAGCCAGGGATATAAGAATTTCTTTCTTCTTCTTCTTGTGCCACTTCTAACGAAGATCGGCGATCATCATAGCTATTTTGCTTTTTGATGCTGCGGCTCGAAACAGGGACTTGATGCTTCTGCCGAACCACTGTCGCAGGTTCTTCAGCCATGATGTCCTTGGGCGTCCCTGAGATCTTCTCTCCTCAATCTTACCCTGAATGATAAGATGAAGGAGACGGTACTTCTCATTTCTCATAATGTGACCGAAGTACATTAGCTTTCTCTGCTTAATGGTAGGCAGGAGCTCCTTTGTAGTGCGCATTCGTTGAAGGACTTCTTCATTGGTGACTCAATCACGCCAAGAGATTCGAAGCATTTTTCGGTATATACACATCTCGAATGCTTCAATAATTTCTTTAATCTATAGTTTTTAGCTTCTATTTTTATTCCAACAGATTTAAACAGAGGCTTCTTCCGAATAAATCGATTATCTCGCGAAAATCTTACGGAACACATGGCGAAAAAAAATGATCAGTATGCAGTCATTTGGCTTTTGTAGGTTCTTAAATGACTTGCAACACTTCTATAATTATTTATATTAGGAATGCACACTATTTACAACTCCAACATATTTATATAATATATATACTAATGCTAACAAAATGGACCTTAAAGGGTATTCTCTTTTCTGGAACCTCTGTTTCAAGCACATAATATGTATGTTCTAGAAGTAAGTACGTTTTAATGTCATTAATTTGATTTCGAAAAATTGTTTTAAATATTATTACAACGGTTTTAAAAAACTTATATTTGTTTTACATTGTAACTATGTATTCATACCATGGAGGAGTTCTATATATCCATGATTCATACACAATATTTTTTATAAGAGTGTCTTCCATACTAAGATACTATAAGCTTAAACTCAGCCGTACCAAAAAAGTATACAAACTATAACAGCATACCTAGAGAACGTTTAAGTTTCCACATTTTTGGCAATCGCCATAGTTGAATGTTAACGTGAAAAATTATACTTGGGGTAATGTTTTGCTTCAGGCTTTTTCTATGCGCAAAATTAAGAATGGGTACAATTTAAGTTAGGGGCGGTGAAGGGAGAGAAAGGAAGATAAGCTTGAGGGAGGGGGGACAAGGCAGGCAGACAAACCACTTCCGGAAACTGCCAAATACTAGCTAATTTCTGACATTGAAATATATTCCGATTTCCTGTAATGAATCGTAAAAGTATGTTGAATATAATAGGAAACTGAAAAGTACGGAGAAAATGTCGAGAAAGTCTGTTGATATTATATTAATATTCACAGTAAGCTATGTTTTTACTTTCAGGATGTACTAAAAACTGAATTATGTAAGAAAACATTGAAATTATATTAAAGTAGAAATCTACTAAATTTTGTAGAAAAGTTACGTAAATAGGGACGTTTTCTTTGTTCCTTAATTTACGAGTAGTTCCATAATCATCTTATCTTAATCGTAAACGTTATTAACCTTGCAATAACCTACAGTTCTTAGTACTAAATTTTCATGAATTACTTAAGTTGAAAAATAATTAAATTTTTAATCTCAAACTGTGTTATTCACAAACAGCAAATCCATGCCTCAACCACCACTTCAATTGAATTTTCTATACAAAAAAAACAATCATCTATGGATCATCTGTGGATCAAATGTACTGTGAATAACCCTGTTAGTAATTAATGAAATGGCTTAAATCCCTCCACTTAAAAATTAGTAACTCAATCTCAAAGTTACCAAACATTATTAGGAATTTAAATTCTACACAAAATGAATTATTAACAATTCATGAATAAACGGCGCTTTTCTCTATTGTTCATTAAAATAAACTATTCATTTCAGCATGAGTAGCTTAAAACCAAAGGCAGCAATCTAGGGTGTTTTTGTAAAATGATATTTTTGACTTAAAGGTTGGTATAAGGCTGACCACCCATACTAGAAAAATGGGTCAGTTTCTCATTTGAGAATGGATTTTATGTTGTACATATATTGGCATGCAACATGTATAAACGTGAACTTACACGTGTCTGCTTTTGGGAATGTACGTAACATGAATCTTTAATGTAATATATCTTTGCAACTCAGATAATATTTATACATATATTGTATTCTAAAACATAGATAATCACATTTTCCGTGTTTCAATATATTTAACTCATCTCTGAAAATACCCTAGATTTCCGCGTCTGATTATTTATGAATCGTATGTTATATATTCACTGTTATTAATTTAAACATAACAAGTACAAAGAGTCTTCTCGGGAGAGGGTTTTACGGATCAGTCTCGCGCAGATTATGAACTTTGCTTTATACTTCATAGATAAAATAACTTGTTTTTCAGCTCGCTTACTTAAAAAGGAAAAACATTTCAAATACAAATATTTACCTTCGGGCGGGAGAGAGCGTTGCAAAATACGATTTATTTCAAATTACGTCGTTTTGAAGTTGGGCAGGAAAATCTGCGAGGAGATGAAAATTGTCTTATTTTATGTTAAATACAGCGATGACATACATACATACATAGGTACATCGATACAGTGGTGCGGGGTCAGTATAACACAATTCCAATGGGTTTATTTTTTACAATTAAAAAAATCATTCAAATTAATATATTTTATGTAAATAGATAAAAAAAAAAGTATTGAAATCTTGTTTCATCTTAAGAGTGTATCTTTTAATTATTGAACGCTCTTAGAAGTCTCATAAAAAAATCATGTTTGTAAATCGAACAGCTTCTATTTTTTTATGCAATAAAGCGTTAGGGAAAAAAATATTTTTCATATTAAGCCGAACACATTCGAACAAACTTCATGGGCATCCAAATTCAAATTTGTTTAAATAAATAACAGTACCAATCTTCTAATAATAATGGGTATATTCGTGGTGTGCCAAATTCAAAATCAGTTTAAGTTAATTATCGCACCCATCTTTTTTACGTTACCCTTATAGTTATGAAACCAACTTCATGGTGTATTTTATTATATTATTTATATATTTATAAAATTTTATTTATATTTTAATTAATCATGGTCGCAGGTTTTTTTATTAAGGTCAAATTTAATCTGAGTGAACGGTCGTTTGATATATTGACGTATTATAATTAGCTTTCAACATTGATTACACTTTTTGGATATTTAACAAACAGTTATGGGAGAATTTATATTATTCTCAACGTTTTATTGATAGCGTAGAGATAAGTATTTTAAAACCTTTGGTATATATATTGAAACAAAGTCCATGGTGTTTCGTAGCTATGAACTGTAATCCCATATGTTGCCACCATTGCCTGCCGAAAAAAATATCTAATTTTGGAACAACCAATCTAAAACCATTTTTCAAAAGTCAGGTGGTCAGTAATTTCAGAATTATCTTTTATGTATTTGTAAGCGGTTTCACTCCGTGTAAATAATAGCCTTTTGCCACTGCAGTGATGTATAGTTATTTTTTACATTTAAATATCTCCTTCGCCGTTTCATTTCCTCTTTTTTATAGTCGGCATTCCAGAAACTTCCGAGCTTGTTGTTGGGAGCCTTCGCGGGCTCACCTAGATGGAACACAACTTGTGTGTAGGCGGGGAATGTGGGCACGAAATATGCGCATTTAAATGCATCTTAATTTGCAAAAAATGCAAAATCAAAGTAATGTGTGAGCCTAACATGTTATAAAAATGCAAAACAGGAGTTTACTAGTGCTGGGTATTCAAATTTTTATTTAATGTACGGATTTGTTATGACATTAAAAATTACTGTTTAATATGGAAAAGTAATATAAAAATCTTTATGGATGCATGGAGGAAGTATTAAATGGAGGGGTCGTACATGTGATTTAGTACCAATCAACATGATGCACCGTCTTTGACATCATACACTGTTTATAATGCTGTCTCGCTCACGACAAATGAAATGTTTTTCTCATTTTCTATGTAAGCAACGTGTCTCTACTCCATCTTCAATCTATTTACAAATCACCAAGGAAACACATGAAATCACTATGGTAACGGATTTGTTAGTAGTGTTGTTGCAAGTATGAAGATATCTGATAAATTCCGATTTCAAAAATGTTCCCACCTCATTGTGTACGGGATGATTTCCACAAGTATCTATTACCGCGAGCATAGAAGTTACATACTTAAAGAAGCAAGTATCTATGTATTTGAACTTCACTAGTTCTTGAAATGGCTGTCACTTTCGCGAACAAAATATTTCGACAAACGAAAAATAAATTTTATCAACGTAATCACATAGAATAGTGATTAAAGTGAAATATTATTCCATGTTCTATAACACATTTACTCTAATTTGTTGGCACGTTTAGAAAATACCCAGTTTGGCATTTATATGTATTTTTTTTCCAATGAGGTAACACACCTGTTCACAGTTGGAAGGTTACCGATAGACTGAATTTGGATTTTTGTGTGATGAGTGGGGTAGCGTATTTCTAATTCTCAAAGGATTGATTACTTAGCCCATCCAGTTCTATATATCCATGTATGGATGTACTTTTGTAATATATTTTACCTGTATACAATTATTATGTTTAACAACTTGATACTGGCGCCCCTGCTGAATGCGAGAATCCGCCACAAAGATGAAGAAGAAGAAGAATTATTATGTTTCGTAACTTAATGCTCCTCTATTTGAGATAGGTACTTCAACATTTTATGTGTATACAGGACGGTACACAAAAAAAAATACACTCGTTATTATGAATAAAACACATCAACATAATTATTGTCTTAATAAAAGTTAGAACTAATGATAAAAAACAAAAGTGCCTACATATAATACCGACATATATAGTTCACACGAGAATGAAAAAGTTATAACGAATTTCCATTGGTATTTAAAAAGATACCTTCATTTAAAAAATACAGGTCAGCGAGGAATTAGATGACCCACGAAATGACCAAGTGGGCGAGAGAGTTATGCGATCCAGTAATTAATGTTCCATAAAACATCACTGGTTCAATTCCTAGTCCAGTCGTAACTACTTATAATCCGTAAATTTCCAGATTTAATTAGTCCTGTTTTTATACGTGATCAGGAAAACATGTCTTTACTGCTCTCTAATTCACAAATATTTTTCAAAAAATAATATTTTTAAGTAAACAGCAAATTTACATTCATTTAAAAAAATTATGAAAAACTAAGACGACAAAAATGCACAAAATGGTAAAATCCATATTTTCTGAGCTTTGTGTTTCTTTATACGTGTGTGCCTCTTCTGCGCGTACACAGAAATAACATTCTTCAGAGATATTTGTCTGTTAACCGAGGATAAAGGCCGTATATAATCCGGAGAGGCCGTGGAACTAAACAACAATTGGTACTTTCAGAGCTGAGCAGACCTTTATTGTATCATATATAATATTTATTGCACAGTTACCGCTGTAATCTGCTGGCATTCCTTCCAGAGGGTTCCTCCTATCGGAGCCGATTGGAAAACTTAGCCTCGCATAAAACTTACAAGCCTTTTTAAAGTTCAAGGAATAAAAAAACTCTGGAACAACCGTTCCTTCCTTATCTGTACATTGTTAGGTTTTTGATTTTATTTATTGTATCTAATGTTTTTCTATAGAACGGAATCAGGTTTTTCGCTTTGTGTAAAAGAATTTTCAGGAACCATTTGTAGAGATAGGTATCATTCGGGGAATCGGTGGCATTTAAAAAAAATCTGTAATTCATAAATTTCCCTTCGCGGGAAACGTCACACGTTTATGTGACTAGTGTCCTTAACAACCTTTCACAAAATATTTGTTTTCCTATTCCATAGCAATACGACCGTGTGACGTCGCAATTTTGTTGTCAACGGAATTTATGCCGAGTCTTCTAATAGGAATTTTGTTAATTATTTTCTTCTGCGTTGAAAATTATACACTCGCAGCCGTGCTGAATCGCTTTGTTATGGTATGTTAAGATCTATCGATGTGACGAGACTGCATAACTTGGTGTTTTTCCGCTGTTATCACAATCGCTTCTTTTAAACTTTTCTCATCGAGTAGAGTTCCGCAGATTACTTGAAATATTGTCTCCTTTCATTCTTTCTAAAAATTAATGCACTCTCTTAAGTAGTTTAAAATTCACTTCACTATTTAAACTCGCCTTATTTGAATGTCTTGAACGCGAACTTACTCCAAGTATAAAACTTTGCGTTTAAACTTAACCATGACTTTTGCTCAAAAAAATATAAAAACTAAAATACTCGCTAGAAACGCTGTTTAAGTTCCCATGCATTTTTTCGGCAAGCGCTATGGATGAGTTGAAACGTATAATTTTATACTTGGGGTACTGGGAAGACTTGAAGTGAGTTAAAAGTTGTGGGAGTGAGTATGAGATGTTATCTAGCCACCTTGTAAATGCGCCCACTTTAGGCAGTAATTTCCCGTTTCTAGCGCTGCGTTGGTACCCTGAGGAAAAACATGACGTTTAAGCGTAACTTTAGCGTTAACAGACAGTGGCAAATATCAAAAGCATCTACGGTCCAGGGAATGTGTGAAGAAGTCAGAAGCAGACTACGGCAAGCCCAAAATGTCTTCGCTAAAATTAGTAAAATACCTACTGTTGCACCGAGATTTCAGCTTTGAGCTCCGGAAGCGCATAGTGAGGTACTATGTCTTCCCAATCGCTCTATGTGATATGAAGGAATGGACGCTCTCACAGGCACTGGAGAAGCGAATTGAAGCGTTTGAGATGTGACTCTACCAAAAAATTCTTCGGAACTCTTGGCGGGATTGAGTCAACAATGAAGAAGTCCTCCAACTAATCCTCACTACAAAAGAGCTTCTGCCAATGATTAAGCGGAGAAAACTGATGTACTATAATCTATAATCTAAGCTGCAAGGATATGTTAACATTTAAGGCTCATGTGAAATGCATGCCTACAGACAGGCACATGTAGGTTTTTGTACTACTTGTTTTATGTACTTCGGTCACATTTTGAGAAATAAGAAGTACCGTCTCCTTTATCTTATCATACAGGGTTAGATTGAGGGGAGAAGATCTCAGGGACGCCAAAAGACATCTATAATCTAAGTTGCAAAGATATATTAACATTTAAAGCTCATATGAAATGCATGCCCACAAACACGTGTTGTTCGCGCTTACAAATACTGAATGTGTACTTACAAATAAAATTCAAACCTCAAATGAACATAGCCCCTACAACTTTTGCCGACCTTCCGTGGAACAGGGGTGACATTGGCAAAGTGAACATTTTTTACAGTATTGGTGGTCAGCCTCATACCAACCTATAAGTCAAGGAATGATGATGGGCGTCAACTAAAAAATGCATGTAAACTAAAACACTCTTTAGAGGCGCTGCTTTTATTTACATGCGTTTTTGATAAAACGCTATGGTTAAATAAAAAATTGATACTTATTTTAAATGTTTTGGGATACTGCTGTAGGCTTGGCGTGACCCTTGCGCCCACAATCCGCACGAAATCTCCCCGCACGAAATCTCCCCGCACTCGGACTGGCGAACCCTCACGAACCCTCACGAACCCTCACGAACCCTCACGATCCCTCACGAACCCTTATTATTCGGCAGACTCAGTAATTAGGATTATTTTGCACTTTCACGATAACGTGCATTGGAAAAAAGCTTATGAATCGGCATAATGTACTTACCTACACGAACATTGCAGTTACCCAAATGTTAACTTGAAAGTATTTTCCGATCTAAAAAGTCATTCTATTCTACATCTAAAGTCAAGCGGTGTATTACAATTTTCATTAAAACAGTTATACTTCGTTGTTCTGTTATAATCTATAATCTATAATCTAAGTTGCAAGGATATATTCATTCAAAGCTCTCAGATGAATGCCCACAAACAAACACGTGTAGTTCGCGCTTACAAATGCTGATTGTGTACTTACATACAAATAAAATCCAAACCTCAAATGAACATAAGCCCTGCAACTCTTGCCGACATTCCCTGAATCAGGGGTGACATTGGCAAAGTGAACCATTTTTTACAGTATGGGTGGTCAGCCTCATACCAACCTATAAGTCAAGGAAGAATTCTGTTACGTCGCGAAAATTCATACTTGAGGTTTGAAATGTTCTTCGTGTATTGGTTGACGCTTCGGACTCGTAATTGGAAGGACGTGAGTTCAACTCCCGGCTGAGCACAAAAAAAACATTTCACATTTTTTATTGACAAATCTATGTCGCTTACATTGCAAGTCAATGGCCATTTTTTTGGTTCTTACATATTTCTTTCGTTTCATCTAAAGTTAAAACCTATAAACTGCTTTCTTAAATCAATTAAAAAACCCCTTTAAAATTTGTATTTTTCCCCTGAAAGCTTTACTTCACTTTATTAATTTTACATTAAAATTCATAGAAAAGCTGAGCTATATTTTTTTCTGTGAATAAATTCCATCATCAATTAATGTAGATAGCTCCTGATTAAAAACCAATATTTAAAATGTCCGCCCTGAGTGGGATCCTAATCTATACACTTAAGTGTAAGAGTTTCACCTGCCTACAATCTTATAAACTCCGTACACATCAAGTAGAAATCTTTTTATTGAAGCCCAAACCTAGCATTCTAACAAAAAATATATGAAAACGAAAACGCTCTTTAGAGGCGCTGCTTGAGATTACTTAGATTTTGAGTACACTAAGCATGAACTTAACGTTCAAACGCAATTGTGTCTTGTACCTAAGATGTATGGAAACTAAAACGCTTTCTTAAGACGCTGTTTCAGTTTACTTAGGTTTTCAGTAAAATTGGATGTTTACGTTTGGGTGTAACGTTTTGTACTCGTGGTTGTGGCAATCCGACGCCGCCTTTCATTAATAACGTGCCGTATTTATAGGTGCTTTTGTAAAGTAAATTTGATAAACATCAAAGGCTTCGAGGCAGCTGATCGATGGACTGGGGGGGAGCCCTCCCTACCCACCCCCCTCACGCCTAGAGCAGTCAAGGTGATGCGGACGAATATGAGACTCCAGCCTTATATTCCAAAAAAAAGCCTTATAATTTTTACTACGAAAAAATATATATGGTAAATGCGACTTTAATTAATGAACAATATAAATTGTATTGTATTCACATTTCCTCTGTTTCCGTTGCGAATATATTATGTTGACGTTTCGGGTTTGAATTACTTCTCTTAAAAATATCTGTTATCGCATACAAATAATTTAAAACTCACTTTCAAATTTTACAAAGGCAGTCAACATGGGGCAGTGAAATAAGGATAGTAAAAATTGTAACATAGTTGAAACTAGGCACCGGAATAACTTTTTTCGACATTTGTATTCCTTGACTTATAGGTTGGTATGAGGCTGACCACCCATACTGTAAAAAATGGTTCACTTTGCCAATGTCACTTCTGTTTCAGGGAATGTCGGCAAAAGTTGCAGGCCTTATGTTCATTTGAGGTTTGGATTTTATTTGTAAGTACACAATCAGCATTTGTAAGCGCAAACTACACGTGTTTGTTTGTGGGCATACATTTGAGAGCTTTGAATGAATATATCCTTGCAACTTAGATTATAGATTATAGTATTATTGTGAAATTTCACATGAGGTTTATGTTGTAGGTACGTACTACTCTCAAGTAACAAACATTTCATTTTTATTCGTGACAAAGAGACAAAAATGAATTTTAATGTTTATCTATTTATAAGAAAGAAGAAAAGAGAAAAATAGAATAAAAATTAATAAAAGTTAAAGAACAAAAAAATAAGAGAAAAATAAATAAAAAGGACAGAAGAAAGAAACGAAGAAAACCCGACCAAAATGTGGTTAAGCGTATACTATCCTTACACTGAGACATCTAATTGCAATATTTAAATATAAATCTAATCGTGAAAAGACGAAACAAATACATTGAATTTTAAACAAGGATTGTAACACACCCTAAAAAAATAACTAAACGTTCTGATAATTTATTGAAAAATTGCTTAAGGTAGGGTTTGTACTTGTCTTCCTAGCCCTTTCCTCCTCACTGAAGAATCTTGAATTTTCTCTTGTCTTGCGATGTTTCCCGCGCTCACTATCTACCAGGTGTAATTATTTAAATTATCAAAGGGAGAGAAGGAAATGGCTGCGTGCAGGTTGGCTCTTATATCACTGCACACAAAATATGCGATAGCAGTCTACTTCCACAACTTACAACTTTCTTGCGAATTCGAACGGTTATTTCATTAATGACGCATTATTATATTTTACTACTTGTTTGATCCCAACCGAAGGTGTCAGAGATGTTGCAAACACAAATTAAAATACCAGGAAAGTTTATTCAGCCTTTACAAATAATTAGAACCTGCCCCCTAGGAAGCTGGTAAATCCGTACTTCTACTGTAGTGGCGTAGGGCCGGCCGCGTTCCCTGTGCAAATAAATATATTCCACTCATTATCTACTTCCTCTTCAAGGGCAACACGACAATAATTTCCCCCATATATTCAGCTTAGTTGCGTTATCTGCTAGTTTTCATTATTTGATAAGATCACGTTTTATGTATATGCACAAAAGGCGATTGTTTGTTCGCGTAGGAAGTAATCTACTATTTAAATTACAAAAGAAACCATGAATAAAAATATAAACTCTCGCTGTCCTCCCCTAAACCAAAAATAATGCTAATACAACTTCAACATTTAGCCAAGTTGTCTCCTAACAAGTCGCATTTGGTGGCGGGGCTATCTACACCGGATCAACGTATTGTAACGAAATACACTGGTAGATGTTTATTGGTGTACGTGTGTTTTGAGAGAATGTTCTGGCCCAGACGATTGTAATTGTAAGGTGTGTATGTAGGTAGGAAATGGACTCTTCATGAAATAAATATGTCCAGAATCGTCTATACAACTGTGGTGGTGGAAGTTTCTAGGGCAGGCTGGAATGGCCCCTAGGTTCCGCTATAAGAAGGGCGACAATGGGCTGAAGCGGGTCAGTCTTCGAAGCACTCACACAGAGGAGTATCTAGTTACTAGGGCGACCAATATGGTGTAAAATAAATGTAATCGGTACGAAATAAATAAGTGTGTTAAAATAAATCTGTTAGAATAAGTCTGTTAAAAATAAATCTATTGTAAGAAAGTCTGTGTAAATAAACTGTATGGCTAACTTGTGTTAAACTTGTGTTTTAATTAAAAGAACCCAGGAAAAACGTAACAATGGTGTCAGGTGTGGGGTTTAAAACCAAGTACCAAAAAATCTGTGCTTAAGACTATTGAAAAATATTTCTGGACAACATAATAAAAACTAATGAATAAAAAAAAAAAAAAGTTTTAAATACAACTGATTAAACTTGAATTAAAAACGATCGTGTGGTTACCCGCTAAAAATTTGATTGAAGTGTGCATAGATAACGTGTTAATAATATTGTGTTAGTGTTGGTAAATACTCATTAGCCGATCTGACGAAGCAAAGTAAATAATCATTATCTAATATCATTATTTGAAATTTAAAAATATTTTTTTTTTGTAAAATAATTTGTTTTGAAGTAAATTATTTTGAAGTAAATTTAAATTTTTGTTAAAATAAAAAATGGCTAAGGTGAACATCAAGGACCTCAAAGTCTATGAGCTTAAGAATGAGCTTCTGGAGAGGGACCTGGAGACCTCAGGAGGGAAGGCGGCCTTACAGGCACGCCTCATGGAGGCCTTGGAACAGTCAGGCGAAGACCCGGCATACTTTGTCATGGCATCTGGGGGAAACCGCGCCCTTGAGGAACTGAACCTCAGCATCAACAGTAACCTGACAGGACTGAAGACTGAGATGGCTGACAACGCCAAGACCCTGGAAGGGAAGATGGCTGACAATTCCAAGACCCTGAGGGAAGCCCTGGAGGAGAAGATGGCTGACAACGCCAAGACCCTGGAGGAGAAAATGACCAGCAACCTGACCGGGCTGGACGAGAAGATTGCTAAAAACCTAGCCTTAAAAATGTCGGTGGACACTGATAGTGTAAAATTAAGTGATAATCAGGATGATAAAAAGGCCGATATGTCAACTGAGGATGAGTCGTCTCAGAAGTTGGGGAAGGGAGACCTGAAGGCCAAAATCAACGGCCAGCTCAAGGCTGAGGACGCAGCTGACAGCAAAGATGTCAAAGACGATGTCAAGTCGGCTGAAAACGGCAAGAGTGACTCGGCCGAGGTAAAGGCTGACAAGGATGCGAAGGAGGAGACGGACGCCAAGGAGGAGGATGAGGACGCCAAGGAGGAGGATGAGGACGCCAAGGACAAGAAGGGCAAGGCCAAGAAGGCCAACAGTGTGAAGAAGAAGCCCGCGCCCAAGAAGAAGGCGGAGGAGGCCGTGGAGGAGGCGCCCAAGAAGAAGAAGGCCGTGGAGCCGCCGGTGCCCGTGCCCGCGGGCCGGGGCATCCCCGACGTGGAGGTGGCCATCTCCAGGTTCAAGATGGAGGACCTCAAGTTCCGGTACAATCAATTGTGCCGCACGAACCTCATCAAGCGCAACAAAAAGAAGTTCAAGGGCTACGAGTTTGAGAAGGACACGCCTGAGCACAAGGCCAAGCTGGAGGAGGTGCAGAAGCTGGAGCCCAAGCAGCTGCGGACGCTGTGCGAGAAGCTGGGCTTGGACAAGAGGGGCGCGCCCACGGAGCTGGTCAGCAGGGTGGTGGGCTTCCTGCTGCTGCCAAAGCAGGTCTCCTCGCACGCCAGGGGGCTGATGAAGGAGAGGCCGGTGACTGACCGCGGCGAGGCCACGGGAGGCAGGCCCAGAAGGTCCGCTGCTGCTATTGTCAAGAGAGGTTACTCTAACGAGGAGTATGAAACAGATCCGGAAACCAAAGTGCGGGGACCCAAAGTCAGCAGGGATGAATTAGGGGATTCAGATGGCTCGTACAACCCGAGTGGCTCCGGACAGGAGGCGGACTCTGACTTTGACCCGTCAGTGGGGGAGGGGGGCGCTCCCTCCCGCAGGCGCCGCGCCCCCGCCCGCAGGGGCTCAGCCAAGCAGAGCAAGCAGAAGGGACGACCCAAGCATGGCGCGGCAGGAAGCCACTCAGCGAGTCAGAGGACGAGAGCGAGAGTGAGAACTTCGCTTCCGAGCAGGAGAGCGGCTCCGACGACCAAGGATTCTGATCCTTTGACGCCGGCGAGCAAGCGGAGCCTAGGAGCGGTGGCCGCCCGGGGACGCAAAGCGGTGCCCCCAGCCAAGGAAAGGCGCCCATGCCGGCCGCCAAGAGGAAAGCACCCCCCCCCACACCAGCCAGCAATGACGGGCAAAACCCTAAGAGGAAAATTCCGTGGAACGTCATTTTTCCTGACCACTGGATGCAACTGTGGGTCAAACTGCCCGTACCTTCTTAAAGAAAAGACTGTTCCGGGGCGGAACAGTCTAAGGGGGGGATAATGTAACGAAATACACTGGTAGATGTTTATTGGTGTACGTGTGTTTTGAGAGAATGTTCTGGCCCAGACGATTGTAATTGTAAGGTGTGTATGTAGGTAGGAAATGGACTCTTCATGAAATAAATATGTCCAGAATCGTCTATACAACTGTGGTGGTGGAAGTTTCTAGGGCAGGCTGGAATGGCCCCTAGGTTCCGCTATAAGAAGGGCGACAATGGGCTGAAGCGGGTCAGTCTTCGAAGCACTCACACAGAGGAGTATCTAGTTACTAGGGCGACCAATATGGTGTAAAATAAATGTAATCGGTACGAAATAAATAAGTGTGTTAAAATAAATCTGTTAGAATAAGTCTGTTAAAAATAAATCTATTGTAAGAAAGTCTGTGTAAATAAACTGTATGGCTAACTTGTGTTAAACTTGTGTTTTAATTAAAAGAACCCAGGAAAAACGTAACAGTATTCTCACTCGTTCTCAACTTTTGTAAAGACTATGTTGTACATCTTTCCGATACCATTATTTGGGTTATGAGAAATCACTAAAACGGGAAATCATGTCAGCCGCTCTTGGTGGGAAACGAACGTTATCCCTTGCTTTTGAACGCAAGCAGCCTAATAAGTGAGCCATTGATACGACAGGAATAAAGTTGATCAACGGTATAGATGACGGGTCTCAAAAGGAACAAAAACCTTTGATGACAATTTATATTGGATTAGCAATCAAATAACTACATGAAAAAAGAAGGATATTCCCGTTGGCTGGTTATTACTTTTTGGTGCGCGCAATTACCGTTTTCCAATAAATTTATTATTCTGTTATTTTTTAATTTCACTTGGTGTGTACCGTTTTCATGGAACAATCATTTTTGTACGCAGAGAGCCAGTGTCGCGTTAATCCCTAGGATCCATTTTCAAAATACCGACACGCGATATATACCTTACCGACATATTTTCCAAAAAAAAACTGCTTAACTCTATTTAACAATGCACTATAATCTATAATCTAAGCTGCAAAGATATGTAAACATTTAAGGTTCATATTAAATGCATGCCCACAGACAGACACATGTAGGTTCGCGCCTACACATTCTGCATACAAATAAGCAAAACCTCACATGAACATAAACCTTGCAACTCCTGCCGCCGTTTCCTGAACCGGGGTGGCATTGGCAAAAGTGAACCGATTTTTACAGCACGGGTGGTCAGCCTCATACCAACCTATCAGTCAATTTTTAAATTAGAACTTTTTCTCGATCCGCAAACGTCAGTCTTGTATGGGATTGTCGTCCTTCTTAACTTAGTACAAAATATTTGTTTGCCTTTTCCCTAACAAACTGACCGGGAGACATCACAATATTTCTATCTCAATTCACTTGACGACTTCATTATAGAATTGTTTAAATATATAATACGATGGCTTCAATATAAAAATGCAACTTGAGTAAAGAGCCATTCACACGTATTTTACAAATGTGTCGTTTTTCAAAATATCATATTTTATGAAATAACAATTTCATTCTTTTCAGTGCTTTTGCTCATTTCTGGTTCAGATTTGCGACGTAAATACACGATAGTATCAGTGAAAACAGTGTTTGTTTGTGTTGATAATATTATAATTATATTAACTGAAAATTTAATACACTTTTTAATTTAACGTTTTTCACTACAACCTCAATAAAAAAATATACTGGAAGCTGGCAGGGTATAATAATGGCGAATGTATTTTTCAATCTTTGTAATTCTTCTTCAAAAAAGCTCTATTATGAAATTCATATCTGTCTAACTTAAATTCATTTTATTTATTTATTTTCATTTCGTCTCATCTAATGTGATTTTTTTCAGTAGTATGTCTTTTAAAATGAAGTTTAACTCGAAAATGATTACTTTTTCAGGCCAATTATTCATTGTATTAAATAAATGTTGGCTTTGTGTGCAAAACATGAACCGTAATCATAATTTTCTTGGTAAAATGAGAAAATAAATAGCACGACAGTTTAGGCAATTTCGCCATTACATCACAAACGCTCAGGCAAGTCGATGACTAGCATTTTCAGCGAACGAATTTTGACGCAATGCTTGTAAAACGAGGCAAAAAATCTGACGTAATGCTCTTTTAGTGGAGACGCCTCTGAGACATCAAAATGGAAGTTTGTTTTTAGCGAAAAATCGATCCAGCCTTCAAACTTCGCAAATCTCTGCCAGCTTATGGAGAGAATAACTTTGTCTCTTAATGACAATTTTCGTTTCACGGAAAAATAACGAAAAACTAAATCAATAATTTTAAAAGCTGATTTATTAATACCTTTACATTTTACGTTTTCAGGTAGGTACTGAAATTATTGTCTCCTGATAATTTCATATTTTCAGGATACCTCCATATTTTCTAACGTATTAGAGAGCTTCATCCAGGCTTCCATCCGGAGACAATAACGAAAGAAGTTGAATAACATGTGCAGCATAGTCGAAACTTTGCCTCTCCAACCTTTATAATAAGGAGTGGCTTAAGCATACAAAGCGAAGCTAGAGCAAAAAAATAATCTTCAGTTTTGACTCCATAAATAAATTTAAAAAACTACTCGTTTTGTTATCTGTTTTTTTTCTCTAAAATAGTTTTTTTTTTAATTATCTAAAATTAAAAAGATAAATTTTGCATGTGCTGTAAGTTCATATTTATATGATTTCAGGAAAAATGTGATCCGAATTCGTATAAGACAAAACGGTACAAATAGTAGCGCAGTCAATTTCTCGGATCCCATCGTTAGAGTGAGAAATCGACGTTGTTCCGCCACACGTACTGTCCTACAATACCAATACAAAACAGGGGGGATATCATACAAAACGTATAGATAGGTAGCCTCAATGCCTGCAACAGACGAGGACATTAGGTAAATAGATAGTAGATAGTGTTTTGCGGTAAGAAGTGTGTGGTGAATAACAGTGGCGGCTCCAGCTAAGGTGCATCGGTGCATTGCACCTCCTGTAAGAATGCCACGACCCATCACTTACAATTTTGTTCCCCATAAAATATCCTCTGTGTCAAGTCCTATTTTACATTTATCATTATTTTACATATTATACAGCTCTACGAACATGTAAAGACTACGAGTTGCTAGGTATTTAAATGTATAATATTATCGCGTGCATATGTGGCAATGCCCCATACTTCCTTCTATGAAGTCCATACATTTATTGAAAAAACAGCTCAAACGGTGAATACTGAGGTGCCTGTACATTTTTAGATAGCAGCTCCGGCACTGCACGCTTTTCCTAGGTAAGTGACATGACATGAACGGAGAAGAATTGTGACAAAACTTTTTTTTTTATTCTACCAAAGGAACTCTTATGTTCAGAGCATATCCAACTCTTTGTTTAAAAGACTTCAATATTCGTCATTTAAAACAAAACTATAAAGTATTTCCTGACACTTAACTATTGCGTTTACAAAAAAAATAATGAAAACTGAAACGCTCACAACAGATGCTGCTTTAGTATCAATAAAAATCTTCGCATAAAGTATGTTTGTGTTTTACCATAAAGCTCTATACTTAAAATATAATTCATATACAATGCTTTATTGTTAGCCAGGATACAAATTGTTTATTTTAAGATCAAGTTAAGCCCGACAAAAACTCATTACTTTTTAATTTATCGACGTTTTTATTATTTGCTTGAGGATTCCATTCCTAGTGAAAAATATTCAGTCGTGGTCAACAAGTGTTTTTTCGAGCATTTTAAGCAAAATAATACAAATGGATAAACTGTGTTTTAACTGATATGAAAGCAACCATCTCTACGCTAGTGGCGGTCAGCGTCAGTCAGCGTCTTTACTCTGTTCTGTGATTGCATATTTATTTTTATATTCTCAGCATTCCCTACTTTCTTCGTGAGTTCTCTTATTTTTTTCAGTCTGCAGATTTCAATAATTTGAAATGTTGCTTATTTAATCAATTTATTAATTTGTCAGTCTTGCTCTTCCACGCTTTCCTTGGGGATCATCTTTGTGCACTATTTTTATCAGTCGTGAATCGTCCATTATTTGTAGATGCTCAACTAAACTCTTTGCCCAGCTATACGCCCAATTGTACTCTTTTGTACCATCACTCATATTCTCCACTATAACGTACTTTAAAATATCTCTTTAAACTAATCATCCATACTTTAAAGTATGGATGATTAGTTTTGTCAAAGGTTGCAAATCTCTGAACTTGCTAATCTTGCAGAACAATACATTCTTGTTATTTTTAAGAATGTAAGTACAAGATGATGTCACAGATCTTTCCTCCTCCTGCTCCATAATCTTAATTTAATTTAAATTCAGTTAAGTTGGATTTTTCTCCGGAGGCAGACCTTAGTCCCTTTAATATATTTTCGTATTTTAAGTGACGATATTGAATTTCTTATGTAAATTTATAATTAACACTCATTTGTGAGGTAGATAAAATAAACAAATATTCATGTAAAAGCTGTGAGGTAGATTAATTATTAAATGGTGTTGGTGTGAAGGAAAAGGTTTTATGTGAAGTGTTTTTAAGTGCTATGTTTTGCTGTGTTGTTATGAAGTGAATTAATTTGGATTTACCGACGGCGATCATCCCCGTTAAAGGAAGCTCTTTTACACAATGTAAGTCATCGATTATAATATTCGTGCTAACATTTCAGCGAACATTTTCAAGGCCGGTCAGCGTGAAGTGTATGGTACATTGGGGGGAGTGGGGGAAGAGGTGTAGGCCATAATTATATTGAAAATTTCTGCCACCCAATATTCTGACCCATCGGCCGTCACTGTCAGCCCCCACGGGAGCTGGGAAACCTCCACGTCAACCGAAGTGGTTGGCGTAAGGACTGCCCCCTTACCTGTAAAAATAAATAAGTTACACTCGTCACGGGAAAAATGCGGCAAGAAGTTACACTATATATGTGGCTTAGTAAAAAAAACTTGCTTCAAATACATTTAATTGTTGTAATTGTTTGTTATATGCAACAAAACGGGTGTAGGTACGTTCTCGTGTATACCTAAATAAAATATTTATAATATGTATGTATTTCTTGCAACTTTCATTCCAAGCAAAATGGAAAATAAAAGAAAAAATGTAAATGCAGAAATTATGAACTGCCAACATTTCTAATGACGAGCCGCCTCTGGTGAATAATACCTAATTAGTATCTAATTAGTTAGTGACTCGTCCGAAACGGATTTTTTTTAATAAAAGATGTTTATAATCTATAATCTAAGTTGCAAGGATATATTCATTTAAAGCTCTCACATGTATACCCACAAACCAACAAGTGTAGTTCGCGCTTACAAATGTTGAATGTGTACTTACAAATAAAATCCAAACCTCAAATGAACATAAGCCCCACAACTTTTGCCGACCTGCCCTGAAACAGGGGTGACATTGACAAAGTTTAATGTTTTAAAAAAGGTGTAAATTTTCTTTGCAGAAATAACATTGCAACCGGATATAAATGCCATTTACAATCGCAATTTAAAAACCTTATTTTCTTCAAAACATGATGAATAATTTAATGTTCATATCGGTATGCAATTGCAATGGTGGTATAGAAGAAAATTAAAAACGTTTTTTTAACAACAATATTTTTTTACTGTCCTAGTCTGAATCCAGTCTTGCGTACAGCCTTGAACTCTTCCAGAAGTCTACAGGATACGATGATTCATGGACGTCATCTCTTTTCGGGAAAGCAAACTAAATCGACTCAAATTTTCCTGAACACACCTGCAAGATATTTTACTCGGAATCACGTAAAAATAATACTTCTTATACCATGTATAAATACTACAAATACAGCAAGACATTTAAACATATGTTTTTTTTGTAATTTCAGAATTTTTCATTTATAATTAGGAACTTTATTTTTCGTGAGTATCTCAAAGTGAAACAATACATTATTTTATTTTATCCGCAATGGCGACAACGGCATCTGTGTGTGGAAACTCAAAGTTTTTTCCAACGAAAAACTTTGTTAGGAAAACTACAAAGAAAACAATTTTGCTGGAGACTATTTCGAAAAGCTTTTACATTTTTTCCATTTTTTTTTTATTTCATTTATATTTATGTTTTTAAAAATAAATTACGTATAAACCATACGTAATTGATTGATTTATTCTCTCAAATGCGACTTTTCTTTGGAAAAAAAAAAGTGAAACGCGTTAACATATAAAACTGCAGGACACAGTTGTGCCATGTTATCATTTTTTGGCGTTCTTTATCAATTCATACCCACGCAAAGCTTACGTCGTCAGCCAAGTTCGATTTTTTGATGCGACACCAGATTTGCGTATTTCAGACATAATATGACATTTGCTTGTGTACCTGAGCAAATCGATTGTTCCCAAATCACACACATAAATACGAAATTTTGCATGTTTACTTTTACCCAAATGGCCATGACACATTTTGACTCTTTTTTTTTGATAAAATTGCAACTGATTAAAATGATGAGCCGACATCAGTTACAGCTCATTAGAGAACATGCAAGATTGTATGAAACCTAATAAGAAAAATATTTGTATTGTTAGATAAATAAACTGCAAGCTGATTATTATTGTCATGCGCTGTAAATCAAACCTCACGAGCTCATTTCATGCATGGTCGTAGCTAAGTCATCGCTAATATTGCAAGTAAGACAGGATGAGCCTTTCTAACCGGTGTTTGGTAGAGAAAACTCGATGGTGAATGCACCTGGATTTTTTTTTAATTTGAACATTTTTCTCGGCAAACGTCAGTTTGTACGGTACTGCCGTCCAAAGCAAACAATAAAACTTTATTTTGGCCTTTTCCCAGCAACCCGGCCGGGTGATGACATAATTTCGTCTATAATGTGCGGACCTCGTTTTGTAACAAGGTAAAGAGTTTGAGGAACAAAAAAAATGTAACTTATTTAGGTTTTCAGCAGTAACTTTGTGAAAGTTCATCTTTACAATTGTTAAAAATGAAAAACTTTGTTATAATTCACGGGAATTATAACAAAGTTTTTCATTTTTAACAATTGTAAAAAAAATGTATGTGCTCCAATCTCAATCGAGCTCCTAACTCTCCGATAACTTTATATGCTTTAAGCGCTGGACTCTAGCCGGTCTGTATTATTTTTGTTTTTTTTTATTATTTATACTTTTATATTTTTTTTATAATTTATAGAAATAAATTCTATTAAAACACTGGTTCTTTTCACAAGATATCAATTTATTTTAATTAATATTACAAACGTTTTCGATCTTGCCGATCATCTTCAGGTAAGATCGAAAACGTTTGTAATATTAATTAAAATAAATTAATCTCTTGTGAAAAGAAACAGTGTTTTATTAGAATTTATTTCTAAAAAATATAAAAAATAAATCAATTAAGAATTTTCAGTGTTAATACACAAGCCATAAAAAGTATTATTTATACTGTGTACTTCATTCTTCTCCATGTCTCTTACCTCAATTCTTCTCCATATCTCTTACCTCAATTCTTCTCCATGTCTCTTAGCTCAATTCTTCTCCATGTCTCTCACCTCAATTCTTCTCCATGTCTCTTACCTCAATTCTTCTTCATGTCTCTTACCTCAATTCTTCTCCATGTCTCTTACCTCAATTCTTCTCTATGTCTCTTACCTCAATTCTTCTCCATGTCTCTTACCTCAATTCTTCGTCAATCGAAAAACTCTTTTCATGTTACTTTCGGTCCATCTTCCATATCTATCTTTAGATAGATGTCTTGCCCATGACGCGACGATAAAACCTGTCAACCTTCATCACGCTGTCTTAGGTTTTCTTTATTTTCAGATATTTTTTAAATTAAGTAAGGTTGTTATATTTTTGTTAGAGACCTTCCTGTTTTTTTTACTAATTTTTTAAATATTTTAACTCATTTAAGTTTTGGTCAACGAATTCTTAGATGGACGGTGTTATAAATATTTTTTTCTACTCCCATTTAGTAATTTACTAATTACAAAACAGCTAACGCAATCACAATGCCATACATTTCTACACCCGTTGCGTAATGTTACATTACGCAACCGGTAACCGTGTTGAAATGAAAATGTGCGCATGCGCATTGTCAAAATTGGAACCATTTTTTTATTTCAAATGTCAACCTTGTATGGGGGTATGAAGACCTGTCAATCCAAGATGGCCGCAAGCGATCAGCTGATTAGGCTTCATACAATATTACTGATATTCGGTAGGTAGGAATTACCGTGGTGATGAGACTTCCAGCCCTGTTCAGATGAAAATAAATAAGTATGTTTTATGTGTAGAGTCAAATAAAAATTGTTAATAGTGCTAAAATTTATCGAATTTATTTATCGGAATGCTCCAAATAAAGCTTTCCTTTTTTCAAAAGAAAATAAAAGGCTTGAAAGGAAAACAATACAAAAAATTTCACCGCAAAAAATAAACAAACTCAAAAAGTTACTTGTTAGGTGAGTATGAGGTTGATCGCCTATGCTGTACAAATTTGGTTCACCTGCCAATACAACTGCAGGGCATAGGTATGTTTATTTAAGTTTTGGGTTTGAATGTTTAAGCTTATATGCAGGATGTAAAAGCGCGACCTTATATGTGTCGGCTTGTGGGCATGAATTCAATATAAAATCTAAATATAATTTATCTTTACAACTTAGGTTAGATTAGATAATCGAAGGGAATGATAAATCACACGTTTTGACAAAGGTAAGGTTTTAATTACTTCAAATGGGCGAGTACATTATAATGACTATTATTCACTATTTTGTTAATTCTCTCATGGTCGTAGAAAAAGTATTGTATGCCACTGCACGTAATTAGCCTTTGTAACACTCGTGCTCTCTATTGTGCCATTCGGCTGCGCCTCATGGCACAAACTAGCACTCGTGTTACAAAGACTATCATTACTAGGCAGTGGCATAAATAACTATTACACGCCATAATCTATAATAATCCATAATCTTTAATCTAAGCTGCAAAGATATGGAAACATTTAAGACTCATATTAAATGCATGCTCACAGATAAGCACATGTAGGCTACACATTCTTCATATGTGCATACAAATAAAAAAATTAAAAAACCTCACGTGAAAATATATCTTGCAACTCCTACTGTCTCTCCCTGAAATCGGGGGGGCATTGGCAAAAGTGTACTCAATTCTTACATTTCCTTAAATAAATCTTGGTATATACTTAACTGTTTTTTTTCTTTTAAGGCATATCATACCAGCCCAGGGTGATGGAGGAAACGTAATAAAAGACTAAATAAAAAATACACGCAACAATAAAATTATATTTGTAATACAATCAATGAACCATTAGAGCACAAATATAGTTTAAACGAGAGTTTAGTTGAGCTGAAAAGAAAAACAACTACCCGCATGAAGCTCACATGTTTTCATTTTTCATTAAATTAAGAGTCGATAAACTCTGCGCGTTCTGTAGGCGTGTTTATTCTGAAACTCCCTCTCGTGATGCAGAAGACTAGCTGATCTTTTGGTGTTCGGCCTGGTAGACGCCGCGCTGGTTGTCTGGTATTTCGTGTGCAGCGATTCGAGTTAAACCATATACTTTCATTCATGCGGTTTGCATGGTTCCTCCAAAACCGACAATTCTTCTGCTCCATCATAATTTCTGTGTTAACTTTTTCATTCTAAAATCACATTGTTAAAACTGCAAGTTCTTAGATTTAGTCATTGTTTAGCTGTAGTTTGCTGACGTTGAGCGCTAGAGCTGGCCTAGCGCGCGGCAGCCGCAAAGCGCGCGGGCGCGTGTTGCGTGCTAGCGCTGCGCGAGCTGCTAGTCGCCACCAGGCGCGCGCGCGCGGTTCGGGCACGACTACTGCGTGTCGGCGCGCGCACGCCGGGCACGCCATATTGGCCGTGCACATACAGCACGCGCCCGAGCGCGCGGCCCAAGCTAGCGTGGGGGCTGCTATACGTTCCATCTGGAAAATAAAACAATAACAAGATAGTTACGCAAATTTCTTTGGTGACCGCAATTATTGTATGCAACACACCTCAAAGGCTTTCTGAGAGCATGGTTGATGCTTTTGAGTGTAGGGCGTAACTGAAGCGGAAAAACTACCCAATATTTTTTGTTGTTCAAAAAACCCGTAAAGATTAATGCAAATTACCAACATCGATTTATAATTCATAAATTGTTAGTTTTCATTTATTATGAATGGGTAATCACCCAATGACATCTGTTACAACAGAGTCAAAGCTATCGTCAATAGGACACGACGCGGACGTGATTTGAACTTGCGCTAGTTTAAAAAACGCCGATTCTAGTGCACGCCTTATTCTGCATTTGCAGTTGCTGGTCCTCTGGCCTGGAACCGCCTGCCTGCATCATGTGAGAGAGCTAGAAGGCCATGGAATGTTCCGGAAAGGCACTGAAAACAAACAAATTTCTGGCATCACATGTACAAGCGCCCTTGGAGTGACTTTATCATGAAACGGCGCTATAAAACCAACGATCATCATCATCTTTCGATCTTCTCGACCACAGCATTGACTTGTTCAAAAGAAGGTTGTGGGTTCGAATCCCGGCGGAGCACAAAAATTTTATACCATTTATATTTTCAAATTTTCTCTTCACTGGGTTGAAAAATTCATACACCTGTACCAAAAATGGTCATCAAAAGGTCCATCCAACCTTACAGCGACTGGGTCTTGCTTGAGAATTGGCGCTTAGTAGCGACGACCAAGTTCGTAAAAAGTCCGTTCGATAGCTCAGTTGGTAGAATGCTTGCATTCCATACCGAGAGCAAGGGTTCGATTCCCACCGAGGATGTCAGAAATGATTTTCCGTTTCGGCGTCTATTTCAAACCCAAAATAAATACCGGCATGGTGTACTCAGCCTTCACAATAAATGAGAACTAGCCCCCCCGGGAGCTGGGAAACCCTCACTTCAACTGAAAGTGGTTAGTGTGAGGCCGGCCGCCTTACAGGTAAAAATAAATAGGTCCCGAATCGCCACATGCGATCCCTTCGGGGATAACGCAGGAAAGAAGTTACACTATATGTGTAGCTTAGTTGCGTTTTTGCGTTAAACACTTGCTACCTACTGAAATAGTTACAACCTTCTTTTTTTGATCTGTGGTTACAACTTTGATTCAATAATTCTTGATGCACGTGACTTTTCTCGTGGGCGCCTTTCTATTCATCTGTAATGCCATAGGAAGATCCCAGTGTTCACCTGCGAGTTGGACAGCCGCCTCTTGTGCGTCTTGACCTTGGTGGCGAGCTTGGCCTTGGCGTGCGCGGCGGGCGCGCGCTTGGGCGCTTGCGGCGCGCTGCAGCCGAACAGGCCGCGCTGCTCCGCCACCTTGATCATGTACTTGGCGTTCATGCGAATCAGCTCCTGGACACACACAAATCAACAACACATATCTCAATACGACGGTGAGTGTGGCTTGGGTTGAAGATACTGCCTGGAGGTAAGAAAATCAGAAGCTATTGTGTAGATATTTGTACAAAAACAACCCATGCATTGATTGAAGACCTAGGAAAAAATCTAAATTTATTTTGAAAATAATGTGTTCTTAATTAGTGTAAAAAAATTGTTATTTTTAAATTGAACCATTTTATTACAGTATGAGTGATCAGCCTCATATCAATTTATTGGTCAAGGAACTCATGCACATTTTCAAGAGTATGTGAATTATGTTTCGTACCTAATTAAATAAAGCTCATGTCTTTGTTTCTATTAGATTTCTTTACGAAAATAATATATTTTAGATAACGGTTCTTTTTAATTTCATTGGTATTGACAAAAAAACTATTTGAAAAGATAAAGATTGATAAGTATACTCGTAGAAAAAAAATAGATTCTTCCACATCACATCTCGTTGCCTGCTCTATCCCAATTTCCGGGGATTTAAAAAAAATCCGTCAGTTTCGTCTTGCTGACGGAAACCGCCTTTTGTTTGCGGAAACAAAGTTAATCCATCAGTCAATTTGGATTTGACACCTCTTGGGGCCGCGTGCATTTGTTTGTCAAACACTTTTGGCAGCAGATAAATAAAATATGGACTTGGGGGGCTTACGCAACGCAAAATAATGCTGGATCGTTATTCAAGATTTCATCCCGGGTGACGTAAACCTTTCCATTCAATCCTATCAAAGAGGCTGTCTATTTATGAAGGAAAAACAGATAGAAGAAAAAATATTTCTAAAAAAAACAGCACGTCGAGAATAGATAGCACAATTTTATGCCTTACGCTAAGTTTAGGTAAGTTTCCTAATATTATTTAAGAAATCCCAAAAGGGTAAATGTGTGTCAAAAAAAGTGGTTACTTTAATTTCAAAATCCATTCGTATACACAATCAGATACTTGTATTTTTGTTCTTACACGTGCTGCATGTGTACTTAAAAATCTTATAACTTTACTCTTGTTACCTTTTTACTGTAACAGGGATGATAATGAAAAAAAAGAAGTGTAGGCTGAATACAACTATGTGATAATGTCAAAAAAGGGAAGTCCACAGTGTATCGATCGTACGCTGGACCTCATGACAACAAAATGATCGATCATGGCCGGTCCGTAGTCTAGTGGTTAGCACTTCTGACTCGCAGATGGAAGGTTTTGAGTTCGAATCCCGGTGAAGCACAAAAATATACCATTTATATTTTCAAACATGCTCTTCGCTGCGTGAAAAATTTATTGAAAAAAATTACCAAAGACCGGTCACTTAAGGTCCATCCAGCCTTACAGCAACTGGGTCTTACTTGAGAATTGGCGCTTTCTACAGCAACGACCAAGCTCGCAGAGGGCTGTTGAGGTGTGATACACACAATAACAGCGCTCACCAAATAAATCATCTTAATATTACAAAGCTATTCATTACAAATTACAATCTACGTCGATGAAATAGGTGCTCACCAAAATGGATCACACACTTAATCATAAAATGAAACAGAGTCAGCACTCAAGGAATATCATGACAGTCTGCAGAGACCCTGAACTTGCAATGTCTTACCAATGACCGGTCACCAAAGGTCCATTCAGCCTTACAGCAACTGGGTCTTGCTTGAGAATTGGCGCTTTGTAGCGATGACGACCAAGCTCGTAAAAAGGTCGATAGCTCAATTGGTAGAATGCTTGCATTCCATGCCGAGAGCAAGAGTTCGATCTCAAGGCTTACTCAGCCTTCACAAAAAATGAGAAGCAGCCCCCCCCCCCCCCCCGGGAGCTGGGAAACCCCCACTCCAACTGAAAGTGGTTGGTGTGAGGCCAGCCCCCTTACCCGTAAAAATAAATAGGTCCCAAATAGCCACATGCGACCCCTACGGGGATAACGCAGGCTAGAAGTTACACTGTATGTGTAGCTTAGTTATGTTTTTACCCCAGTACCTGAAGTCGTCTACATTCGCACGTCCGAGGGTCAAAGACTGTAAAAGATCTGAAAAGGAAGATGAAACCCACAATAACATCCAAATAACTTAGAAAGCACCTCTACAGTTACAATTACAAGGTGTCACAGCTAAAATCGCCATCATAATATAATCGGCAGGTAAAAGTAATGCTATGAATACTTTTTTGTCACCTTTCTCTGTATCAAAGCTAAGTAGCATCCTTCTCTTTCATGTGCAGAAAGTCCCTGCAACGGTGACGGTGTGTGCTCCTCAAAGAGATCACAATCTGGAACCTGTAAAATAAAATTAACTTAACGTTTTATTTTACAAAATCTTTTTACAAATACTTAAAAATTAAATAAAAATACATACCTCCGTGTTTTTGTTCTTTTATTTTTTTAAAGATTTCACTCTTTTCACATCTTTAATCTCTCTCATAAATTATTTTTGATATATTTGACAATTCAATCTCGATCAATCTCTTTAATCAAACCTAAACGTCTGTTTTTTTTAATTCAGTACATTCAGACCACAAAAAAATCTTCGTTTAATCATTTATTTCTTGAAGAAGCTGTGGCCAGCCCTAGCGAATAGCTATTGATACATTTACAAACCTAATAATCACTTTTTGGGAAACAAAATTGTGAACTGCACTCCTCTTTACCAACAAATTTTAAAAAATACCTTGATGTCAGCATACTCCGAGTCGGGATCAATTGGTGTGGGTGTGGTGGATGCTCCTGGAACATGTATTACCACCTGTACACGCGGAGATCCATTTTCCCCATTGTTAGTCTTCTCAAGCTCCTGTGAAATGTCCTCATTCCCATTCTCTTCAATAACTTTTCCATCCACCTTTTTTTCGAGTCTTTCATATTTCAAGTTATAGTTTTCACCATCTTCCGTAGAATTTTGACGTAAATTAATGTTCATATTTTTTTCAACCCTTCCACTTATTTGCACATTAAAGTTACACTTATTTTCATGCGTGCTCCTATCACTGCTTATTTTTTCATCCTCGTGACTACCATCCATTGTTTTCTTGTTAACCCCGTTTCTCATTGTCTCTTCCTTAGTTAAAACCATGTCTTTCAATGTTTCATTTACACCATTTTGTTTTGTTTCGAAGTTTTCGTGATTTTCATTTTGATCTTCATCCTCCGGTTCTTCCTCGGAATTTGATTCATCTTCGGTCTAAAAATATAAAATTCAAATATTTCAACATTTTTTATAACATCGAAATAGGTATATCACGTAATGGTTGTACCTACATTAAAAGGACGGTCATTCTACATTTTGTATGGAGTAGTTCATGCCTCTTTTGCGTAGAAGAAACACGTCTCCCGATGAGATCGAATATTTTTTATTATTTTAATTTATAATTTTTGGTTTTATTAACGTTTTTAAATTTAACCTCAAATGCGACTCGGCACAAAATTAAAAAAAAAATCATGACAGGTACTGGCCAGCATACTAGTTTTCCTGATCCCAAGCAACTCGGCTGTCCCACGACATGTTATTTTAGTCTATGCAATTCGTGCCAAGGCAATTACTATTAGTTCGTTATGAAACTAATTAAACTAGCTCTCAATGTAATATGCGATAAACGGTAGTTCAATATGAGTTTATTTTTGTTACAGAAACGATCGTCTGCACCTGCACGTTGAGCTGCGTCTTGGCGCACTTGGGCGCGCGCGGTGCGGCGTCCCTCGCGCGCTGCCTGCGCTGCGCGTGCAGCTCGCGCGCAGCCCTGTTGGCCTCGGAGACCGCGCGCCGCACCATGGACTCGTTCTCGGCAGAGAGCGCGCTGTGCGTCTCGTACAGAACCATCTGGATCTGAAATAATAACAGAAGACTTTCACTTATCCGACGTCTTCAGTAATACAACAGAAAAACTTAGGGTAAATCGACTGAACGTTATAAAGTTATTGTAGCCAAACCCACAACGAATCACGAGTAATGAATCTGGTGGTAATGTTCAAGGATAAAGCAAAATGAGAGCGCATCTGTGAAGACACCCGCGCGAAAGTCGATGTTCTTGGATAGTGTAAGGGTGGCACTATTGTTGGAGTAGTAAATATTCATACATTATTTTATTTTATTAATTAATATGACTCGTTTCCTTTTTTACTTTTTCCTCCTCATCTGTCCCATCCCTTTTGTTTTTATGTTTTTTTTTTTTTTTTTCTTAACTTTTATTTGAATCATAATTTGTTTTAACTTAGATGGTAGCTTCTAACTGGTTTTGCTTTTGTTAAATTGTTTTGTTGGTATTCACTTTTTATTTTTGTTTTTTGTCTTTTTACTCTTGTTGCTGTTCTTTCATATTTTATACAACTTATTTTTATTTACTATAATTGGCCTTAAATTTTGTAAACTTATATCCTTTTTATGTAATTAATTATGTTTGCTATTGTTTTTCGTACAATAAAAAGGTAGGATGAGTTAATGAAAGGAAATAAAGTTGTAACACAAAATGATACCTGAGGTTTCGACATGCACAATCTCAGAATCTTCTTCTGCTCCTCCAATATTTTCATCACCCTATTGCGTCCATCCAAACTTATGTCAGACTCGGTCAAAACCTGAAATTTTTATTCATATTTATAAACCTCTCACAATTACAAATTAACAGTCGGTACCTGCAAAAAAATTCTTATAGCAAATAATGGTTTTTGAAAACTTGAATTCATTTGCTCATAACTTTTTCGATACGAATGTTCCAATTTCGTTTCTTTCTCTTTTTCTTTAAGATAACGATATTATTGTTTGAGGTAACGAGATTTCTTAGCAACCAATAATAACATATTAATTAGCCTCTGCCCTAGCGACGCGGCTGAATGACATCAAAATGTCAAACGTGCGGCCTCCATTCCCTACAAACGTCATCCCCTGAATCTGCATTGCACCTACAACAAACACAATGTCAAACGTGCGGCCTCCATTCCCTACGAACGTCATCCCCTGAATCTGCATTGCACCTACAACAAACACAATGTCAAACGTGCGGCCTCCATTCCCTACGAACGTCATCCCCTGAATCTGCACTTTTTTTTTTCTTTTTTAACTTTTATTCTTTTTTTTCTCTTTTCTTCTTTCTTACTGTTATTTTTGTTTCTGTTATTAACTTAATTTTACTTTTGACTTAATCTATTTGTTTTTTTATTTTTTAGGTCAGCTTCTTTAAATTATTTGTAACCTATTTGTGGGAGTTTTTTAGTATTAAGGCACATTACGGTATATGTATCAATTTCTTTTGTTTTTATAATTGTGTGTGTGTATCTGTTTTTTCTCCTCAATAATAAATAAATACCTCGAGCATCCCCAGGTCCCCGCCCCTGCTGCACACCAGGTCTATGGGATCCGCCACGGCCGAGTAGGAGTTGGGCGGGGCGGCTAGGGCGGCCACTGCACCCGCCCACAGCGCGCCCGCGGCCTCGCACGCGCCCTCGGCGAACACGCGCGCGTTCGTCGCGCCCAGCACGCGCAGCAAGCTCTCGTACTCGCCCTTTCTGGAACATTACATCACACACGACCTTTAGTGACCGGTCTTTAGTAAAGGTATATCGACGGTTAAAAGGAAGTAGGGCATAAGCGACGTTTTGGTCAAAAATGAATTATGAATGCTATCCTACTTAAAAATTTCCGCTCTTTTTAATGTGCTAACTCCCATAGCTCTACTATGTTTTTTGTTGTTGTTTTTGCCCAAGCAAACAACTACGTTTTCGAAGTATGGTTTTGGTGTTACTGACAAGATTTTGACCTTTATTGTTCTAAAGGCGCAATTGTGAAAGAAAAGAATCGTAAAACATCGTAAAACCACATTAATAGGAATGTCAATAAATGCCTTTTTTTTTTTTAATTCTACAGCTGTTTTGATTTTAACGATATGATAAAAAATAAAGAAGTTTTGGCATTTTTCTGCAATGCCGAACTTTCAACTGCTCTCCTGAACAATCTAGCTTATGTCGCTTATGTCCTATTGCCTTTTAGCCGTCGACATGAATTATCACCAAGCGAAGAGCATATTTGAAAATATAAATGGTATATTTTTTGTGATCCGCCGGGATTCGAACCCACAACCTTCCATTTACGAGGCAGAAGTGTTAACCACTAGGCTACGGACCGGATGATGTCCTGATCCTTTGTAGCAGGGCTCTTGTTGCCGTTGTTTTGACACACTGAAAGGAAGTTACGATTGACATTGGTTTTGAATAGCAAGGGAATGAATCTTGAAAGTAGGTACCAAGTTCTCATAGTTTTGATATCGACTGCAAAGAGATGAATGTGAGTTGTTCTACGAGTTTCCCTTGTTTTGACAAGGTGAAAATTTTCGACTTACTTTTATTTGTATAGCTGGCCAAAATCGTGAATTCCTTAGCCAAAGACCCAAGCCCTCTATCCACTTCATGGCTCCTAGCGTAGCTTCATTAATGTCTTTCGTACCAGTGTGGTACCTTTTGTTGTGGCAATCCTCCAATATGTGACTATCAGTCTGGTTGTACCCTTCGCAGTCACATCCTGGGATGGAGCTAATCCCCATTTATGAAGCAGAGTGTTGCAATGGCCTTGCTCAATTTGACGCCTAACACCAGCAGGCCTCAGTGGCGAAGCGTGCCATACAAGCCGGTTCCCATCGGCTTCCCTTTTAAAATGATGTAACAAAGTAGTTAAAAGATATAGGTAAAAAATATATTAAAAAAATACTTTTTACCACAAAGTAAAAAAAAATACATTTAAAACCAAAGAAACAATACGTATTTTTCCCCCATTGAAACAATGTAGTCTACTTTATTATCATTTCTGCCTCATTTTAAACGGGAAACCGATGGAAAGCGGCTTGTATGGCACCTTTCGCCACCGGCAGGCTTCCTTCATCCCTCCATCCCCGTTGAATAAAGATTTAAAGATAAAAAAAAAAAAAAATCCCGCGATAAGTCATCATCAGCATGTAGCAGGTCTGCTCACCTGTCTCCCGCCCCGAACACCAGCAGGCCGCCCTCGTCCCTGAGCTGCGCCGCCAGGTAGGCGGCCGCGCGCGGGGAGGTGCCGTGCGTCTGCACTACGTCCCCGCGCAGCTGCGCCTCCCGCAGCGCGCGGCACAGCGCCGCCGCTCCCAGGCAGAACTCGCGCTCCTGGCAGGCAAGCGTGCAACTTATACACAGAGACCAGGGTCTCAAGGCTCAACAAGCGTCAGTACAACATGTCGGCGTGGGATCAGGTTTCATCATTTTGCATGGGATAGCGATCAGCTGTTTACACGTCGCCATGTTTTTACGTGTGTGTGCTACAGATTCAAATAGATAAGGCTAGATCTCCCGACCTTTGTTGAGACCTAGACATGTCAAACTCAAATAATATGACGGGACAAATGATCCATTTTGTGCTGATTTGATGTTTTCAAAAGGCCAAGGTCCAAAAATGTGCTTCAGATAAAAGTCGTCTGCAGGATGGGGGAGGGATGAAAAATGCACTAAATCGTTAAAATGAACAACGGAGTCAGCCTCTTTTTAACAAATGAAGTAAATTTCCCCGCTCCAATGACGAGGTTTCTTGAATATTTTTTGGTACTTTTCTATCTTGGTTGTACAATGTCATCTTCAATACCGTTCATAATAATAGTTTTAGGATGATTTATTTGGTGAGCGCTGTTTTTGTGTAAACTACACTTCAAGAGCCCTCTGCGAGCTTGATTTTCACTATGGAAAGCGCCAATTCTCAAGCAAGACCCAGTTGCTGTAAGGTTTTTTTTAATATGGGAGGGGAAAATCGTTTATAGACTGTGTGGGACTCTTCCCGGACTCTCTGGGGCCTACGCCACTAAAACCCCTTCTGTACACGTCAACGCCACGACCCGGTCCTACCATTACCGTTGCTGTAAGGCTGGATGGACCTTTAGTGACCGGTCTTTGGTAGTTGCTGTAAGGCTGGACGGACCTTTAGTGACCGGTCTTTGGTAAAGGTGTATGAATTTTTCACCCAGCGAAGAGCATATTTGAAAATATAAATGGTATATTTTTTTGTGCTCCGCCGGAATTTGAACTCACAACCTTCCATTTACGAGTCAGAAGTGTTAACCTCTGGACTACAAACCGGTCAAATTATCTAATTAAGACCAAATGATGACCAGACTTGGTGTCACCTGCAGGACAATGATGTTGTCAGTGATGAGGGAGCTTCTGACGAAGGTGGCCCTCCTGGCGGGCCGCAGCGAGATGAACTTGGGGCAGTGCCTGTCGAAGCGGAACTGGTCGCGGTCCAGGTAGCGCGAGGTGGAGTAGCTGAAGCCCATCTCACTCAACTTCTGGACCAGCTCGGTTATGCTCCTGGAAAATGCGGCAGACCAATCGAGTCAGCACAAATGAAAAGGCCGATAACAATTACATATTACCGTATTACTAATAATAATAAACTAAAATTTATTTAAAAAATTTCAAATGGAATACAAAGTTTTAATTCACTTATTTATTTCTTTTTAGTGCTCGAACATTTTCGCCTAATGAGGCATCTTCAGAAGCAGATTGATTACAAATATTTTTATAAAAAAATAATTTTCAAAACAAACAAAAAAATTTTGGGAAAAAAATTGTTTTGAAAATTATTTTATATAAAAATATTTGTAATCAATCTGCTCCTGAAGATGCCTCATTAGGCGAAAATGTTCGAGCACTAAAAAGAAACAAATAAGTGAATGAAAACTTTGTATTCCATTTGAAATTTTTTAAATAAATAAAAATGGACTTTCACTGTGTTAATAAATCCACCCTTAAAAATATAATAAACTAAATTTGTATGTGCCTTTTTGCGATTTATATCACTACAAAGGCGCATGTGGGCTTTAGCGGGTGTACTAGTCAATCAAATAAACTCTAATCCCCACAATTGTCTAATTACATAATGTACAATTGAATTGGCACAAAATGTGCTTTTTTGAGCTAAAATAGTGATGAAAAGATTGAACCTTTTGTAAACAGATCATGCTTCCTGATTATGTAGTTTATTTAACGGTAAAAGCAGTTTTCTAAATCTATCTGTGAATCAGAAGTGTTTTGAGATTTTCATGGCATTTTCATTTCATAAACTCATCAACGGCTGTAAAATTATCTATACTTGGGTGCTTGTGGACCATGGTCTATTGTTTTTTTTTTTAATGGGACTTATAATGTTCGTCACATACTATGGATGACTGATAAATATGAACTAAAAACCATTACTGCCATTGGTGTTTTTATTTTTACGGTTCCATTGAGTTGACTTACGTATCCATATTTGGATCTTCGCATGAAAGCAACGCAACTAAGCTACACATATTATAGTGTAACTTCTTGCCTGCGTTATCTCTGAAAGGCTCTCATGTGGCGATTCGGATCCTATTTATTTTTACGGGTGAGGGGGGGGAGAGGGGGGCTCACATCAACCACTTCAGTTGAAGTGGGGGTTTCCAAGCCCCCGAGGGGGCTGATTTTCATTTCTTGTGAAGGCTAAGTAAGCCTTGCCGTTATTTATTTTGGGTTTGAAATAAAGACCGAAACGGGAAATCATTTCTGACACCCTCGGTGAGGATGGAATCTTTGCTCTCGGCATGGAATGCAAGCATTCTACCAACTGAGCTATCAACCGGACTTTTTATGAGCTTGGTCGTCGCTACAAGGCCCCAATTCTCAAGTTAGACCCAATTGCTGTAAATCTGGATAGACCTTTGGTGACCAGTCTTTGGCAAAGGGATATGAATTGTTCAACCCAACCAAGAGCATACATGTATTTGAAAATATAAATATAAACATTCAAATTTGAGAACCTACCTTGATTTGAAAACATTCACCCAGCCGGTTAAAATATCTCTATCTAATGAAGCTGACACTCTTTCATCGCGTAAGTGCTGTGGCAGGAGTTCAGACAATCTGGAACACATATATTGTCATCGTCAAAAATGGTGCAAAGGTGTTTTTAAATATATTTATTTCCAAAATCGAGTGAAATTCTCACGTCAATGCTTTGTTGCGTATTCGTATTTTAGCAATCGCTGCCGCTATTCGGACTCTGTTTTCCCAAAGGGTCTCATCAAACTGTCGCACCAAATGTCCGATTTCTCCTGCTGACTCTTCCATCACATTCCTCATATCATTTCTAGACAAAGCAGTTCCGCTATTATGTGATGTCTCCAAAAATATGTTCAATGTCTCTCGTCTTTCAATTGGTTTTTCTCCATCTTTTTGAGAATCCAATGGTTCGTCTTCTTCTTTCAAGTCATCCATCCCATCTGACTTAGAATCATACCCTCCCTTCTCCATCAAATCTTTGGCAATCTGAGTAATATCAAACTTTGGAATACTTTTCAAACTTTCTATGTTCTTTTCGTATTCATCTATTTTTGGCACATCACCGTTCATTAAATTCAATACTCTTTTGGCGTCCATGGAAGTCTCTCTAGCTTTCCTAATCGCTTCTTTGGCATCTGTAGAAAGTTCTCTGACCGCTCTTACTTTTGCTCTAACTAATGAATTTCTAGTCATTTTAGACTCTTTTCCATCGACTGAAGAATCCCTGGATAGCTTGTTTGTCTTTTTTGATTCTGTTGAGGAATCTCTGGATATTCGTGAAGAATCTTTTGAGTTGACTGAAGATTTTCGTCGTGATCTAATCGATTCTCTCCGTGGAGTTTCTTCTGTGTTTGCAAACGGATCTTGTTCAACTTCTCTTTTAGCCCAACGACGCCGCTGCTGATCAAGAAGTAAAAGCCAGGATAGACTCTTGCGATGTTCAGCCTAGAATCATAAAAAACAAAAGGTTATGATAGTGGCGTTACAATCCATCTTTTAGTAATAAGAAGTCAGGCTTTAAAAAATAATCTAATTTATTTTTTTCCACAGTTTTGAGAAATCAAAATGCATTTAGTGAGTTTTTTTATAAATAACACATGCTTATTCGTAGTAACGCTCCCGTGCCCATCAAAAAATAAAATACAAGAAGAGTATCTCTAGATGATGCTTTATAGGATATTTTAAGCAGAATTCTAATTATCGTTTTGTTTCCAAATGGTCATAAAAGTCAAATAGTTTGTTTTCAATTTTATTTTATATCTAAAATATTATCAGAGAAAATGGCTATTGAGCGTGTTCAATAGACAACGTTTTCATTAGGTAAGCAAAACTACTGATTGACCTTTGTGAACCAATTTGAAATTTATTCGCGAATATCCATTAAATACAACAGATATACACACTTGTCATGCGACGGTAAAGCAGAGTCCCGCAAAACCATCTGATGCGAAATGGCAGATCTCTGATCGCAAAAATAAAACGATGGGAACAAAACCGCTAACGATGAAATAAAAATGCCGAGAAGCGGAACCTTGACCAATAAAATTGAACTTCTTCGAGCAATAAAATACCATAATATTGAATTTTTATTTAAATTCCCAATCCTAGACTGCGAGCGCCGCATATCCCTTCGATTTTGAGTAGAAATAAAAAGGTTGCGCCAGGAGATATTTCATATTTACGACAAAATGTCAAGGGTAAACAGAAACCACTTATTTTTTTCCTTATTGATGTAGGCATCCGAAAAAATATTGGCAGTCCAATAAACATTTCAAAGTTACGACCGTTTAAGTAAAATCGTTATATGCAAATATCCGGTGAGCTTGCCATTGCTTTCAATATATTCTTTTCGTTACATGCTGTCAACGATAAACGAAATTCTCTACAGTTTTTTGCTCGCAAAAACGGTAAATTTGTGTTTTGTAAGAAATAGAATTCAAATTTGTAACCGTTAACGACAAAACCTGATTAACAAAAATATTTAAATTTCTAGAATCACATTGAATTTCTTTATATCATTCGATTACGATTCAGGTCGAAAACTTTTAGCGATCTACCTATTTTTCATTTTTTTTTTTTAGAAATCCTGTGCGGGAGACTCCCTAGATTCTATAGACTCGAGGGGTCTATGACACTTGTTGTTATGCCGCAGAGGTGTACGAGCTTGGTCGTCGCTACAAAGTGCCAATACTCACACAAGACCCAGTTGCTGTAAGGCTGGCTGGACCTTTAGTGACCGGTCTTTGGTAAAGGCTTTATGAATTTTTTCAACTCAGCGAAGAGCATATTTGGAAATATAAATGGTATATTTTTGTGCTCCGCCGGGATCCGAATCCACAACCTTCCATTTCCGAGTCCGAAGTGTTACCACTGGATTACGAACCGGTCCTTGTCTTTAGAAGTTTAAGGTTTTCTGAATCGTATTTTTTATTTGATTATGATTTCAGGATTGGGAAGTGTAAATCAGGGCAAGAACTTTTGTCAAAATTAAATCCAAATACAACACTTGACATTGATATTCCGTATTACATTTTCGTCTTCTAACACCCTTCCAATAATATCAATATGTAATAATTAAATACACAAGTATACCAATATCGTTACAATATTAGTTCCGCTATTGCTACAATGTTTGTTATTTTATTGGCTCGAAGCGCGACATCTGCACGAAGTAAACTCATTAAAAGATAAAATCTCGGTTAGTTGTGACGAGGAACTTTGACGACATAATAATATTTACCAGGATCCGCGACATTTCGACACGATATTTAGCGACAAAGCGCGGTAATCTGGATGGAAAATACATTCACGAGAATTAATTTTAAACTGTCTCAAAATAGCATCGCCTGAATAAAATATTTCTAAGAAACATGCATTTGAATAAGCGCATCATAGCAAAGACACGATTTTGTTGAAAGTATATCTATTAACAGTAATATCAAAAATTAAAGAAAGACCTCAATATAACAAATATACATACGTGTTTGTTATATTTCTCCATCTATGGGCTCATTCGACATAACCCCACACATATTTTTGATCACCGGTCTATGGCAGTACTTAAATCATTGAAATTGTGTTTATTGAACGTAAAAGGTACGAAAAAGTACAAATTAAAACAATTTTCCTTGACTTATAGGTTGGTATGCGGCTGACCACCCATGCTGTAGAAAATGCTTCACTTTGCCAATGTCACCCCTGTTTCAGGGAAGGTCGGCAGGAGTTGCATGGTGTACGTCCATTTAAGATTTGGTTTGTTTATTGTAGGTTCACAAGCAGCATGCGCAAGCGCAAACTTGTATGTGTCTGCTTCTGAGAATGCATGTAATGTGAATTCTCAATGCTACATATTATCTTTGCGACTTAGATTAGATTAAATTAGATTTCTTTACAATATGAGGTAGCAGAAAAACATGTTGTCTTATTAGAGTATAATCAAAACAATTCCACGGTGAAAACAAAATGATTTAGTATCTACGCAGCCTGACTGTAAAGGTGTTTTTCAACGTAAGCTTGTGTAACTCCAAACTGAAAATAATCTCCCCGCACGATTCGCATGAGTTTTTCCTATTCATTAATTTTGTCCTATTCAGATAAAGACTCATTCAGATGGCTTAGTTTAACACCACTATGCAAAAAAAACCTATGATTACCTCGTATTATTGTTCAAGTATTGTTATAATTGTAACTACCTACATCCATAAGATATCACTTAAATATGAAGTTTGGCCAAGAATCGTAGCGATTCTATATGCTCTACGCTTTAACTCTACGGTCTACGGCAAAGTTTTTCACAATTCCGTCAAGTTCAGTTGTAAAAACTCCACTGATATCGGGTTGTGAACAAGTTGACAATGTTTTGGTGGCATTTTGTTTGATGGCGGTTCAAGCTTTTAAAGTTGTCATAGTACACTTAGAAAAAACGCGATGCTTTAAAAGCATTGAATGTTTTGAAATTCAAATAATCGAAAAAAAAAAAAAAAACATTTAAGTTAAAAAACAAATGGATTTTTCCAGGATTCATCATCAATAAATTATGACTTAGTCTATCGATGTGGCGTTTCATCACATACGTGTGCAACATCTTTGGAGTGTCAACATTTAATGAAATTGAAAATTAACTTTTTTGTTAAAAAACTATCGAATAGTATTTATTTTTGTAGAATGCAAAAAAATAACAAAGTTATTGTATCTGAGATCTAATCTAATCTAATCTAATCTAATCTAAGCTGCAAAGATATATATCATTTAAGTTTTATATTAAATGCATTCCCACAAGCAGATATGTATAATTTCGCGCTAACACATGCCGCATGTGGACCTACAATATAAAAACCCAATCTCAAATGAACATAAGCCTTGCAACTCTTGCCGTCCTTCCCTGAAACAGAGGTGACATTGGCAAAGTGAACCAATTTTTACATTATGGGTGGTCAGCCGCATAACAACCTATAAGTCAAGGAACATACATGACAAATTACATTTTTTAAAAACAATAAATCACAATATATACATGGACATAAAAAACTAAATCATAAAACCAATTTTACTTCAACAAACCTCAGCCGCCAACATCACAGATCAACCGCCATTTCTTTCTATCCTTACATACTTCTTTCATTTCCTCCAGAGTTGAGAAATGTTTAAAAAAATACTGAAAACATAAATGCTCAATTGGTATTTTAAATCATGTCATATTATGTGTAAAATGACATTATAACTGTTAAGGCAATGAATCATTTTGACCATTACCTACTTACATTTTGCCTTTCAAAACTTGCATGTATCTTACCTTCACAATTCATGAGTTACTCAAATGAATTTAAAAAGTGAATTACGTAAGTAACATGTGAATGTTCTTTTTCAAAAAAATATTATAAGCTTCAACCGAATCTAAAGTAGAGAATCGCATGGGGAGAATAACTTATAAGCTTACTAATGGTCTTCAACAACATTATTTATAGTGCTTTTCTTTTTTGAACTGGTAATCCCGTAAAAAAATTTTTTACATCAAATGTCAAAAAAAAAGACTTAAGCAGACTTATTTTTTTCATTTGTTGTATTATTTTTGGGTCAGATTGCGAAAAAAATATTGAGTACACCTAGTAAGATAAGTTTGAGCTTACGGAAAGTTTTTAACGAACTTCACTTCCCGAAAGTTAGTTGACTAACTTACCTTTAAAATACATAGGCAAAAATAATTTCTTTTTTTGCGTAATTTTTGTTATCCTTACCTCTGGGCAAATGTCATAAAATCCAGCTTCACTCAGCGCCTCTTCTAGGACCCCCTTATCTGTAAATAAGAAATAATCAACTAGTTATGACGTCAGGTTATTGTTTTCACATATACGTATGCAAAATTGGAGAGGGTGGATGAACTACATATAAGTCAATACTGAGAAAAGAACAGGAACGCAGTTACAAAATAGCTCGCGAAGACCAAAGCAGGTAGACTGGTAGCTTACTATCCTCAATAGACCTCAATTTTGGATGGTGCCCCCTTCGGTGTCAGAGCTCTTGAACGTCCCAGGATACGATGGGCAGACAATGTGGAGGCCGACGCTGAGGTCCAGGGAGTAAAGGGACTACGGAGGGAAGCAGCACAAGACAAAGAAGTCTAGAGGATTGTTGTGCGGGAGGCTCTGAACTTACAAACTTGTGAGTCAAAGAAAATAAGTAATGCTCTATTTTTGTTTTCATTCAAGCAATACAGGATCATAGAAGAGTCTCGGCCGCCAACTAGATTTGACAATGTAATCTATCTAATCTAAGTTGCAAAGACATATCAAGTTCATATTAATTTTCGCTTACAAAGGCTGCGTACTTACAATTCAAAAACCAAACCTCAAATGAAATAAACAAGCCCAGAAATTTTTGCCATTCTTCCCTGCAACAGGGGTGACATTAGCAAAGTGAACCATTTTTAAAGAATGAGTGATCAGCCTCATACTAACTTATAAGTTTTCTGAAATAAATAAATAAATAAGTCAACCACTCCTGACGAAAAGGCGGCAAGTTGCAGATACAAAAAAAATCTTTGTTAATACGTAGATGTGTTTCGTGGCTAAAAGCAGTGTTGGGCCATACAGACTACAGTAATGTTGTATAGGCTCCTGCAGTGCCCGCACCTGGGCGCCATGTCGAGCACACATCCCTGCGGGTTAATCTCCTCAGGTTAATACGCCCGCTTTTATCTTACCGCCATTTTATTTTACGAGCTGACCTACATGGGAAAAACTTGATACATAAATATTTCCGGAGCGCATTTCATATTCACCCATACGTCTCAGCACGTGAATTGACATAGAAAAATTGTGACGTCACCCTGCCGGGTTGCTAGGGAAAAGGCAAACAAATATTTGGTTGTGCCCGGTCGATATCTCAGTTGGTAGAGTGCTTGCATTCCATGCCGAGAGCTCGAGGGTGTCAGAAACGATTTCCCGTTTGGATGTTTATTTCAAACCCGAAATAATTAAAATACCGGCAAGGCTTACTCAGCCTTTACAATAAATGAGATCCAGCCCCCTCGGAAGCTGGGAAACCCCCAATTCCACTTAAGTGATTGGCGTAAGGCCGGCCCCTTGTCTGTGAAAATAAATAGGTTTCACTCGCCGCATCCAAGCCTTTGGGGAGAACGCGGCTATGAGTTGCACTATATGTGTAGCCTAGTCACGGTTGCAAAGGACTTTTGTCCCATTTAAGTGTAACGTTTGTCTGTCGAGAAAAATGTTCTAAATTCTAATTCATTTTCTAAAAATCATGCTCATAAAAAAAGTTCTAAAGTCCATTCTAAAAATTTCTTATATACAATATAGAGATGTTCCTTGACTTATACTTTCGTATGAGACTAACCAGTAACCATCCATCAGCATTGTTAAAATTGGTTAATTTTGACAATGTCACCCCTGTTTCAGGGAAGGGCGGCAAGAGTTGAAGGACTTATATTCATTTGAGATTAGGGCAACGGTTTCCAAACTGGGGGGCGCGCCTCCCAGGGGAGGCGCGAGCTATGCTAGGGGAGTCGCCAAAAATGTGTCTATAGTAGTACTAGTATGAATATAAAGAAATAACACGTAGAAAGCGAGGCGCGAAAACAAAATAAATCGTACAAAGGGAGGCGCGAAAAAAAAAACATTTTAGGGAGGCATGGTAGCATAAAGTTTGGAAACCGCTGGATTATCTATAACAGAGATCGAATGGTCTGGAATATGTACGAAAGATCTCTGTTACACCTATACAAAGGGACTGCAATATGGCAGCAAGAGAGTGTCGATTAAAACATTGAGCCGTGAAGTCGAAAGCCAGAGCTAGAAATCCAGTGATGTAAATTGTGAACCAAATCGTGTAAAATAAATTATTTTCAAATAAATAATTGCAGTTTAATTCAAAGAAAACCCAGTAAAATCGTAACACTGCCTTCTTAAAGATGTCAAAGTTTAACAGTAAGTTGTGTCTCTGGTGTCACATTTAATTTTGTATGAATTACAGGGCCAGGAAGGTGGTCGTCAGATTTGCAACTAAGGTCATCAGCAACCATTGAACCGATCACAAGTGCCTAGCAAAATGACGTCACATTTTTCCCTCCGATTTTTGGACTCCACTTCAATACATTTCAGTTCATTTGGAAAGAATATTTATTTGAATAATAACACATTTCCCACTTTCGTACATTTATTTATTTATTTATTTATTTTTTATTTATTAAGAGGTGCAATACAGACAATTGGTACATATAAACAATAAAAAAAAAAAAATAATAAGCAACAGTAACACAAATAACCAATCATCCAAACTATGCACACTACATCAATAGACACAAGCATACATCTTCACACAAACATCACGCAGGCAATCACAGCTATACAACACTAGAAGCATACACAGCATTCACACCATTACAATATTTCTTTAAAATAAATCTAATACACACATAAATTTGTCACTTGCCCCCAAAGAATTAAAAAAAAAGAACAAAAAAAAATAAAATAAAAATAAAATAAAAAATAAAATAGAAAGTGAAAATGAAAAATAAAAAATAGAAAATAGAAAAATAGCACGATACTCAACCCACCCCAGAAACAATATCAGATCCAAAAATAAGTAAACGTATTTGTTTTTTGAATTTATATTTAGTGGTCTCAAATAGTTCACACTGCGAAAAGCTCTTATTATAAACATCACACATTCTATAGGTTGGATTTCTAGAACCTGCAAAGGTATTGGTTTTATGGAGATAAAATGGAAAACAAGACCTAGTGAGATTAGGTAATCTAAAATTGATTTTATTTAAAATATTGGGCGCGTCAAACTCAGATACACACACCTTTCTGAGATTACAAACATCTATCAAAGTTCTTCTTGATTCAAGTTTAGGTAGTGTTTCAAATAAAGTACTATTGGGGAGTCTTTTCTTCATCAATTTAATAAAGCGTGTTTGAGTTCTTTCAATCTGATCAATATATATATTATATTTGAGTAATCGGAAATGAAATGAGAGATGTCTATATAAGCTCAGCATGGTTGTATGTGCTGCTACAAAATGTGTTTTTCCTTTGATGTGGCTACACGTGGAAAATACAAAATATTTATTTGTTTGAAAAACATTACGTCTAATCTAATCTAATCCAAGCTGCGAGGATATATACCATTTAAGATTTACATCAAATGCATTCCCACAAGCAGACATGTATAATTTCGCGCTAACACATGCCGCATGTGGACCTACATTATAAGAACCCATCTCAAACGAACATAAGCCCTGCAACTCTTGCCGTCCTTCCCTGAGACAGGGGTGACATTGGCAAAGTGAACCATTTTTTCACAGTATGGGTGGTCAGCCGCATACCAACCTATAAGTCAAGGAACGTGATGTTTTTTATCTAATTCAAGAAGTTACCATGTCATTTTTTTATATTTCTATAACGTTTATTTTAAGAAAACTTCTTACTGGCATTTCTCATGTGTGTTCATCCTACGTGCGTTATATATCTCATATCAGATTATATTCTCTAAAATAAACATTTCACATGTTTCATAATCGGTAATATTTTTAATTCCCAGATCCATGGCTCACTTGATAAAAACGTTTGTTTTCAAAGTCAGAAGACTTGGGTTTGACCCCCAACAAGGGCGTCAAAATTATTTCTAGTTTTTGTAATTATTTCATATCTGAAAATCATAGAACCGGAAAGATTAACTCAGCCTTTAGAAGAATAAAAACCTTTCCCTCCAGGGGCAAAGTTTTTTCACAATGCAGACAATAAAGTAAACCAGTCTTCTGGGAGCAGGGAAACCTCACTCAACTTTTAAAAGTTAGCGTAAGGCCGGGCGGCTTACCTGTGAAAATAAATACATTCCACTTACCACATGCCAATCCTTCAGGGGCATCGCGGGGAAAAGTTGTGTGAGGTAATCAAGAAATTTTAATTTTTTTTTTTTTTTTTTTTTTAACTAAGCTACACATATAGTGTAACTCCTTGCCGCGTTATCCCCGAAGGGGTCGCATGTGGCGAGTTGAACCTATTTATTTTTACAGGTAAGGGGGCCGGCCTTACGCCAACCACTTCAGTTGAAGTGGGGGTCTCCCAGCTCCCGAGGGGGCTGGTACTCATTTCTTGTGAAGGCTGAGTAAACCTTGCCGGTATTTTTATTATGAGGTTTGAAATAAACACCGAAATAGGAAATAATTTCTGACACCCTCCTCGGTGGGATTCGAACCCGAGCTCACGGGGTAGAATGCGAGCACTCTACCAACTGAGCTATCGACCGGACCAAATCTTTAGCTTAAAATACAAAATTTATGATAAATAATTAGTTACGCTTTTCACTTAAGTCCTGAAAATTTCATGCGTGATAATGTGGGTGTAAAAATGACAGCCATTTCAAAAGCTTTTACAATTTGAAAAGCAGTCATTAAATATTAAAATGCGCGCCTTTTACATTTCTACTCTAAAAAGAGCCAATGTTTATTTGTCATTGTCAGACAATATTATATGGTGGTTCTTAGAGTCTGTAAATTAAAAAAAATGCATGTGTAAGACTCTTCACAAGACATCATACTTGAACAAGCAAAACCAACCTAGAAATACATATTATCTACAATAGCTCGAGTGTGGATAAACCTATGATTGTGAGTTTGCATTTAAGGCTTAGCTCGTACAAAAGTTTGGTCATAAAAACTGTTTTCCACCCTAGCATGTAAGATACGTTTTTCTATGAGACTATAAAACTTGTATAAGAGTGTTTGTCTGAGATTGACAAGACTTGTCACATCGCTCACGTGCGGCACGTGTGTATGGCATATTATGGCATATGGAACACAGCACGCGACCTCAATCGGCATATGGCATGGCGTGGCGTGGTGATCTTTTATCGCGGCACGCAAACCCGATCGTTTATTGTCAATATTTGAAATATCTCCCTTTGTCCTACTTTCACAACGACGGACCCCTTTCAAGTAGGCCAGTGGCTGCCAAACTGTGTACCGCTTCAAATCTCAGGTGCACTACGAAAGAAGTAAACTCAAAACAGGTCACTTAAAAACATAACAATCACTTGGAATGCCTATCTTCCTCTTCATTAGCTTTTCTCAGTCTTTTCTTGGACGTTGATCTTCTCCAATTGTCTCCATGCCTCTCGTTCAGCCATCCTTGGCTTACAGTGTATATGTCGTTCAGTCACCTCAGTCGAGGTCTCCATACTCACCTCACTTAAACATCCTATGTCACCACGTAACTGTAACTGTAACTGTAACTGTAACTCTGTCGCCATTCCGCTAGGGGTGGCCAGAGCCTCTGCAGAGTTGCCTCCATTTTTTCCTATCCTTACATACCTCTTTCAATTCATTCATATCCATTACCTTTTTCGTGCATTTTCTTCTTTTACGCTCACTTTGTATATCCCATTCTTTCACAATCTCCTCAATCTGATCACTCCATACTTTTCTCGGTCGTCCCTTCCCTCTTTTTCCTTTCACACTTTCTTTGTATACATACTTTGTCAGTCTATCATCATTCATTCTTTCCACATGTCCAAACCATCACATCACATTCTTTTGTACCTTAACTTTCACATCCTCTTTCAAATTACATTCTTTTTTTACCCATTCATTCCTAGCTCTATCCCTCAGAGTTTTTCCTGTCATGCTTCTCAAATGCTTCATTTCCACCGTACATACTTTACTCATTTCGCTATCGTTCACTGTCCATGCTTCACTTCCATACAACAAAGTCGGTAACAATATGCCATTGTGTACCGCCATTCTCAGATCCATCGTCAATCGCTTGTTTTTTGCTATTCTTCCTATTGCACCGACCACTTGTTTTCCCTTGCACACCCTATTCTCAAGTTCTCTTGTCATCTTTCCATTCTTCTCAAACATACTTCCCAAGTATCTAAATTCATCCACAATTTCAACTTTCGTACCATTCAACAAAAACGTGCATTCTTCATTTTCATCCGTTCTGTCAAAAATCAGTACTTTCGTCTTACTTGCATTAATTTTCAACTTGTTCACACACAGAGCATGGTTCAGACTAGAGAGCATTGCCTGAAGCTCTGCTGCTGAATCAGCAATTAGTACTGCATCATCAGCATAAAGCAGAACTCCGACTTTTCTCTCTCCAATCTGTATGCCATGCCCTTCCAGATTCGCTTGTTTAACACAATGATCCATAATTATATTGAATAACCACGGGCTCATTATGCAACCCTGTCTCACACCCTTGTACACATTAAAATACTCGCTGTATTCTCCATCCACCCTGACACACGCCCTGCTATTTAGATAGATGGCGCGTATCGCGTTCAGAAGTGCTTTATTCACACCATACCTCTCAAGCACACACCACATCATACTTCTATCCACCGAGTCGAAGGCTTTCTCAAGATCTACGAAAGCCGCGTAGACCTTTTTATTTACGGCTAGCTGTTTTTCGACGATCTGTCGAAGCGCGAATATCTGGTCTACGCAACCTCTTTCCGGCATAAAGCCAGATTGTATATCTGAGACCCTCTCCTGGGTGGATAATCTTACCCTATGGATAAGAATCTTGCATAGCACTTTACCTGGCACACTAAGAAGGCTAATCGATCTGAAGTTACGGCAGTCTTTTTTGTCACCTTTACCTTTGTAGATTGGCACAATGACCGCCTCTCTCCAGTCCGATGGAACCTCCTTGACACTAACACACAATTCGCAAAGCTCTTTCATCCATTCAATTACACATTCTCCTCCCGCTTTCATGATCTTAGGTCTCACACCATCCACACTTGCAGCTTTCCCATTCTTTAATTCCTTTATGACCTTTCTTACTTCTTCTTACGTACGATCCTTTTAACCCCCTGTCGTGGTCCTGTCTTGCGACGCGACCACGTCGGTGACACAAGTGCGTCTGCGGATCTCCTGAATTGGAACCATGTGTCTTAGGCTGATTCTCAGCATCCTTCTTCCAATGGCTCATTGGCACGCCCTTAGTCTGTTGGCGCTATACTGAGTGAACTCGTTGGTTTCCAAGCCATAGGTGTATATAACTGGAAGCACGCATGACTCATAGACTAGGGGTTGAAGTCCTGATGACCGTCAATAGATTTTACCGTAACTATCTGAAGATACGACAGAATAAAAATGGCGGCGTTTAAACAGCTGATCCTTTTTATTTGGAGCTACAATTATGTTTTATTCCATCATATTCAAAAAGGTACGGTAAGATTTACTGACGCGGCGGCCGTGGAGACTTCTACCCCAGGCATTTTCGTGTCGCTGAGTAGGCAACCAAGATTCCTCAAGCCGCTCACGTCAGTCCCATCCTTCGTGGTATTTCGCAGTGTTTAAATCGTATTTAAATTTTCAATAGTCTGTTATTTCTATAATCTACATTCAAATACATAACATTATAAAAATTTTTGGTCACTTTATTTTAATTTGTAATCTTCAAGCAGACTTTCTTGGCTCATGTTTTACGATTTGTTTATATGTTATTTGTTTTTCGTGAAGCTGACTTAATATTTTCGCCAGTGAGCTTTAAAGAGAAAACTTTGATGGCCACTGAGTTACTATGGGCTATCTGAATTCTTTATCGCCATCGATGTTACAGGTAGCAACCTTTTATTTACCCAATCTAACACTCTCCATCCCATTCCCTTGTGTTCACTTCACTTTCACTGAAAATTTAATCTCTCAGGTCAGAAAGTTCGACGTGAAACACACACATTATAGTGTCTCATATATACGAAAACATGTTCTCCAGGTAACATAAATAAATGCGATATTTATCGATCAATATAAAATAATGAATATCTGAAGTATCGTAGCCGTTTGGTGAGCTAAATTATTTACGCCCTAGAACTGAATTTAGCGAATATGAGCATTTCGGTTTTAATACATTTGTGGTAAAACGCCATGATAGATTAAGTAAAAAACTGTATATTATACCTCATACATTTCACAAAATATATACGATATAACATAAACAAAATATATCGAATGTCCTAAACCATCAGTGATTTAGCAATATCAATATTTTCCCAAAACAGAAAATCATTTCTGCCACCATCGAATTGATTGGATTGAACCCTATCTCTCGACATAGAATGCAAGCATCCTACCAACTATACTTTTGATTGGATTGAACCCTATCTCTCGACATAGAATGCAAGCATCCTACCAACTTTACTTTTGATTGGATTGAACCCTATCTCTCGACATAGAATGCAAGCATCCTACCAACTATACTTTTGATTGGATTGAACCCTATCTCTCGACATAGAATGCAAGCATCCTACCAACTATACTTTTGATTGGATTGAATCCTATCTCTCGACATAGAATGCAAGCATCCTACCAACTATACTTTTGATTGGATTGAACCCTATCTCTCGACATAGAATACAATCATCCTACCAACTATACTTTTGATTGGATTGAACCCTATCTCTCGACATAGAATGCAAGCATCCTACCAACTATACTATTGATTGGATTGAACCCTATCTCTCGACATAAAATGCAAGAATCCTACCAACTATACTTTTGATTGGATTGAACCCTATCTCTCGACATAGAATGCAAGAATCCTACCAACTATACTTTTGATTGGATTGAACCCCATCTCTCGACATAGAATGCAAGCATCCTACCAACTATACTTTTGATTGGATTGAACCCTATCTCTCGACATAGAATGCAAGCATCCTACCAACTATACTTTTGATTGGATTGAACCCTATCTCTCGACATAGAATGCAAGCATCCTACCAACTATACTTTTGACTGGACATTTTCATTTAACAAAAACTCAAAATACATATAATTTAAGGATAACTTGTGTATGTACAAATATAATAGCTATGTCAACAGGAGAAAATATATGTTGATGTATTCTGGCAATGTAAAAGTCTCCTTAATTATTTTCAAACAGAAATTTGCATCAAACATATTGGCAAAACACAAATCTATTCTCCAACCCTTCTCTCTATACGATTCTCGAAATTTCAATGAACAACGGTAGACAATGCAACATAATGTAATTTATTTTATTGTTCCCATACTGAAAATGTGGAGCTACGTAAGAGTGATCTTTACCGCAAGTATAAAACTTAACGCTTAAACTCAATCGTAGCGTTTACCAAAAACGTACTAAAACTTAAATAACGCCTGAACTGTACCCTTAGTACGAGGTGCAAAACTTGAGTAATGTAAAGTTTACGGCAATTAGTAAAGAGTGATTTCCCCCAAAATCTAACTTTTTTGTTTATTTGAACTTGATTTTCTTCATCACTGTAACTCTTTTGCTAAGACCATAAAGTGTAAGTAACAAAAACGGCAGATTTTGGGAGAAATCACTCTTTAACATTTTCCGTAAACTTTACTTTTCTCAAGTTTTGCAACTCGTAATAAGGGTACTGGGCAAATATGCGCAATTCAGTTTTCAAACAATTTTTTGGTAAAACGCAATGATAGGCTTTATATTTTCTTTTATACTTAGGTATTCATACATTACAACAAAGTATATGTATCAAATTTACATCATTGAAAGAGTTACACAAAATATTTAAAAAAATAAGATTGTATTATATAAACATCGCGATAATTTATTTAGCGCGGTTTTTGTGTGAATCAGCTAGCTTGGTGATCGCTATAGAGAGCGCCAATTAACAAGCAAGATCCAATTGCTGTAGAGCTGGATGGACCTTTGGGAAGCTCAGATGAATTTTTCAAGCCAGCGATGAATATTATTGAAAATTAAATTATTTTTTGTGGTCCGCTGCGAATCAAGTCTACGACTTATCGATTGCGAGTCATACAGCTTTAACCACAAGCCTCCAATTCAAACAACTGAAAAAGACAAAAGTTTGAAATTATTTTTTCCGCATAATTTGAATAAGTCAGTGCAACCATAACCTGAATAGCTTCAAGAAGCATTTTTGATGAGACCTTGCATGTGAAGAATTTATAATGAAAACCATGTTTTTATTGATTAGTTTACTCTGATTATCGATGAAGTGATTGAATTTGCGAGGTTGGCGGTCGGGACTTCCTCTTGGACAGCTAAATTGCTCCAATCAACGTCTTCAGATCGATACACTGCACTCAACCCGGCTCAACATTGCTCAAGAGCAGGGTTCTCCAACATACTCGTATTTTAGACATATTATATTGGCCAGTTAAATAAACAACTGAACAGAATGCGGTCACTTGGCTGATCTTGTCAAAATTCTTTCACATCCCTCCGCTGTTGAAAGAACTACATTGATTTCGTTTTCCTGAGAAGGCAGTCCACTGTGTGTTTTCAATGGTATTTAAAGCCCTAAATGGTATGGACATTTATGTTTTCCCATGTTAAGGTGAGTGTGAGGGGGCGGACCCTGACGTCAGCGGAGTGGTGTTGTTTAACTGATGCAGCCTCGCTGACAAATGCGCACAAATTTTGGGAGCCGTGCTCTCCGAATTGCATCACCGATGGAGTGACAGATTGACACCCAAAGTGAGGAGTTCAGAATCTTTTAGCATTTTTGACGTACCACATTTCATTCATGATAGAGAGAGTGGTACACACGAAACGGCACTCTTTTGTTAAGGATATTATTATTAGATCCCCTTATGAATAATATGGACTGCAGGTTTACTGAATCCGGCCCACGGACACTTTCTCAAAAAGTCATACAATCTGATTCGTGAATACGTCTTAACAGACGAACATATTTTGTATGTACATTGTACGACATACATATACGTAAACAAATTTCGTTCGTAGTCCGGAACCACATACAATGTAGGTATATGGCTACGAATCTACGATAAGTAACCATACTCCGTGATACGGGGCAGTCGTGGTACAAAAAAATATGCCCCATTTCACCAAAGCTTTATCATTTTTACATTGTTTTTTCGGTGGACTGTAAATTGAGATACTGCAAAAATGGGAACTCTCGGAGGTAAAGGGGGTTGTACGAATCTGTGTTTCTTGAAAGCATAATTGGCTGACATGTTTACACCCGTTGAGAGGGATTTGAGGCGCCAAACGCTCAGATCTGCAGGGGATGGCGTGGTGGACTTGGTTCAGCCACACCGTCAGACACGCACTAATTTTGGGGACCGTGCTTTCCGGTTTGCGGGACCAATGGAGTGGAACAGACTGCCACCTAATGTGAGGAAGGCAAAGACTGTTGGTGTCTTTAAAGGAGCACTAAAGACACATCTTTACAAGAAATCTTATCCGTGATTTGAGAGGGCCCTTGAGGTGTGACACACACAAAAACGGCGCTCTTTAATTATGTGTACATTAAAATAAATTATCCTTATATATATATATATATATATATATATAAGCCTAACTTAAGCTGCGAGTCTTACCCGGCTTGTCACTTTCGTAATTATTTTTGATCCGACCGCCAACTAAAGCTGTTGGTGACCCTAGCTCAAGAGGAAGTATCGGAAATATGCTAAACGTGCAGCGGCAGTAGAAAGAAGGCGGGAGAGACATCTCATATGCTAAACGTGCAGCGGCAGTAGAAAGAAGGCGGGAGAGACATCTCATATGCTAAACGTGCAGCGGCAGTAGAAAGAAGGCGGGAGAGACATCTCATATGCTAAACGTGCAGCGGCAGTAGAAAGAAGGCGGGAGAGACATCTCATTTAAGTGTTACTATTGATTACATATATGATATGTTTTTAATAAACAAAAGAATTTGTATGAACTCTTTTAGTGAGGTCATATCCAACATTTTCAAGAATTATCCTTATCTTTGAAAAGTATTTATTCGTCACAAAGGTAACACGTGTCCTAACGCTACTGACTTGGAACTTCATGGACTCCTAGCAGAGCCCAAAAATCATTGTAATTTAAAAGTGCTCTACCTTGGATTGAAAAAATACTGGTCAATATTAAACACCGTACGCAAAGATTCACACAGCGCTACAGCAACTCAGTCTCGCTTGCTAAATTTGTCACTGACTAGCTACGAACAAACATGTAGAGAGCTCTTGAGGGGCTATAATCACAAAAACAGCACTCCCCAAATTTATTCTCCAAATAGTTTATTTAATGACTTCTGATAACTCCAATGAAACGTAGCAAAAACAGCCTTCTTTGATAACAACTTATTTCACTCTTACGTTAAAATCTTCACTTTTATTTGTACATGCTTAATCGTAGGTATGTCTTCAATTTTCTTCGGCGATTATCATGATTTGTATTTTCTTACTATTATTATTTTGACTTTGGCTTTCAGCCACTCGTAATCTTTTTATCGAATGAAACCCTTCAAAATATATGAAAAATGGGAAAAAATTGATGGAAAATCTGTTCAAAAAGTATCGCGATTTTTTTTTTAATTTCCGCGGACTGCGTTTTGTTTGATTGTTTTTACTTTATAGCAGTCCGAAGGACTGTTATAAAGTATTGTATTCGTCCGAAAAAAAAAAAATGAGGTTTCAACGGAAATGAGTTGTCCTGCACCAGGACATGCAAAAAAACCTAATTTGTCGAACCTGTCCGTCCGTCCGTCCGTCCGTCCGTCCGTCCGTCCGTCCGTCCGTCCGTCCGTATGGATGTATGGATGTATGGATGTATGTATGTCCCAGCCGGAACTACTGATCGTAGAGACACCAATTTTTGGATTTAGAGAATTGACCACCACAGATTTTGATGAGCCGACTGGCATGGCACCAACCTGAAAATTCAAGATGGCTGCCATACAAAAAAAACATAAAATTGCACTTTTCTCAAAAACGGCTCTAACGATTTTCTTTAAAATTTCAGTGTGGTCGTTGCTTAATTTGCCACTAAGAAAATTAGTTATGGCAATACTCTTGCTAATCTGCGTCTATGGGTTGCCATATGAAAGAAAAAAACGATTGTGATTTTCTCGAAAATGGCTGAGTTGACAAAAAAATAATGTTCTACAATATTACGCGCAATTTAAATTTCTACAAAAATTTAAAAAATACTTTAAAAACAAAATTACTTAAAGTACCGTTTACACGATCTCAAATTTTTTATCGTAAATATTAAAAAGACCCATAAAAACGCAATTTTTTAAAACTTATTGTAAGTTCACAAGAAAGAAAAAATTATATACTTATTTGCAAATTTTTTTTTTTTTCACTATTTGGAGAATTCAAGATGGCTTCCGAAGAGCTGAATATTTCAAATGCGATTTTCGCAAAAACGGCTCCGACGATTTTTCTTAAATTTTCAGTAAAGTAATTGCTTGACACATACTTACCAAATTTAGGTATGGCAACATTCTTGCTAATCTGCGTCTATGAGTTGCCAATTGAAAAAAATAAACAATTGTGATTTTCTCAGAAGTGAAAGCGTTGAAAAAAGAATAATGTTCTACAATATTATACATCACTTACAATTTTATAAAAAAATTAAATAAAAATTTTGAAAAAAATAATATACAGTGCCGTTTACATGGTATCAAAAATTAAAATTAAAAGGCTACAAAAACCCATCAGAACGCAAAAACCTTTTATGTTTCTTAACTTTATCAGAAAAAACTTTTTTATCACTATAATTCATAGTGAAACATTTTTCAAATTTTAGAAAATTCAAGATGGCTTCCGAACAGCTGAAAATTTCAAATGAGATTTTCTCAAAAACGGCTCCTACGATTTTCTTTATTTTTTTTGCATAATCGTCATTATGATACTGCTATGTAACAACAATAACCATTGCCTCATAACTTTCGTTGTTTTGGGGGTTGCCATACAAGAGAAAAAAAAAAAAAAAAAATTCTCGGCAGAGAAAGGGTTAACTAAAAAATAATGTTCTACAATTGAAAAGCTTTTCTATATACCTACATACATGAATCATTACTTTTTTCAAAAAAATATTATAAAGTATAGCCACCATACAAAGTGACAAATTTTCATACAAAAAATTATTGTAATATTTTTGGTAGCAAAACGTCTAATACCCATAAATAAACCTACATAACAATTCGCTCAATCAATCGCTATATAACAACAATAAGCATTGCCTCTTAATATTCTTTGTTTTGGGGGTTGCCATACAAGAGAAAACAATATTTTAAAATTTCCCGGCAGAGAACGGGTTAACTAAAAAATAATGTTCTTCAATTGAAAAGCTCTTATATATACCTACATACATTTATCATTACTTTTTTCAAATAAATATTATAAGGTGTAGCCACCATACAAAGTGACAAATTTTAATACAAAAATAATTGTAATATTCTTGGTACTACAACGCCTAATATAAAATACTAGGCTACGAGTCATAGTAAGTTGTACCCATATTATATCAATCATAACTTTCCAAAATATCAATGAAAAGTATAGGTACCCACCAAACAAAGTGTTAGTTTTGATACAAACGGGATCAATGATAATACTGCAAAAAGACGATTGCTTAAAAAGATTAGCTTCATTACTTACACACAACTAAATGTTTTGTTATGAAAATTGGCTATGACCTAAACATGACCGTATTTTGTGCTATAAAGTCCTGTGCAGTCCACTGTACAATTTATTTTTTGTGTGGTACTATGTTGGTACTTATGTCCTTTACTTATGCTGACAAGGTCAGCTATTTTGAATGGTTAGTTAATTTTTGTCAGCGGTTTTGCTTGGGCGTGTTTTGGCTAGTCTTCGATTTTTGCCCAAAAAAAATTGTTTGAATTTTTTTGTCTAAAACTTTGTGTAAAAACAAAAATAAAAGGGGCGAACGGATTTCAAATGTTGACTATTTTTTATTTTTTTTTTCATAAACAATTTTTACAGGAAATATTAAATCTGAAAAATTAAACATTTTTTTCCCGATAAACCAAAAATTTTCAGTTTGTCATCGGGTGCAACAATAAAATTAAAAAATAAAAGTCTTAGTATTTAGTGCTAATATGAAATAAAAAGTAAATTAAAGTTAAAATTAGGAGACAAGAGTAGAGTAAAAACACAAATATAGTTAAATATAAGTGTTTTAAGGCTTTCATGGCCGGCTTCAGATGATGTTGATGATGATGATGTCTCCATCCTTCCGGGCTTGTAGGCCATGTTCAATATTGTAGGCTGCTTATTCTTTTCTTTTTTTTCTCTTTTTGCAACGTTTCGTCAGTGACGTGCGACTGACTTCTTCAGGGCTTCTTCTTCTTATATAGTTAAGGTAATTAATATAAGAAAGTTCTTTCTCCCAGCCAAATCTTCAAAGATATTATAATTTTACTAGGGGCTCCGCCCCTGGCTGCTACGCAGCCCAACCCCTTAACTTTTGATATACCTAAATATAGCATGGCTTCTCCGCGTTGAAATTTGTAAAATAATGAATTAGAAATAGACAAAAAAAATATTTACTTGTGTAAAAAGTTTGCGAATACTATTTTTTATTTAAAAAAAAACTTTTGCATCTAGTTTCTTGTCATTTGCCTTACTTTCATCAGCCCAACCCTTTTATCTTTCACACACCGGGGAAATCTCGCCTCGTAAACAGTTAAAGATTGGCAGAATTAATACATAGAAAATGTTCGATTGACGGTAAACGATGCGATATTCATACCCAACTTGATTTAAGGAAGTGAAGCCGCTGAATGAAATTATAAAAGTCCATAGGTACAGTTGAAATGGACTATCTAAGGCAGAGGTGCCCATACGGTCATAAGTAGGTACCTAAAATATTCATATCGTTCTTAAAACTGTTGTTTTTTTAAAAAGAAAAATGCTGCTATTGCAACAAAACTGTGCTAGTTTCGTGACAAATGAAGAAGAAGTGACGAAAGCTCTCCACAAATTCGGAAGACGCTTTGAAGATGTTAATAACGCAACGCAACTATGCTACACATATAGTGTAACTCCTTGCCGCGTTATCCCGAAAGGAGTCGCATATGGCGAGTGAATTTTTACACGTAAGGGGGCCGGCCTTACGCCAACCACTTCAGTAAAGTGGGGGGTTTCCCAGCTCCCGACCCCTTGGGTACTCATTTCTTGTGAAGGCTGAGTACACCTTGCCGGTTTTATATTATAGGGTTCGAAATAAACACCGAAACGGGGAATCATTTCTGACACCTTCAGCAGGATTCGATTAATAAAATTAAGAATATTTTATCATTCATGTCACACTCATTTAACTGCATGAAAATACCAGAAATCTCTTCTAGCAATAGTGAGTTTCTCAACATGGAACTTACAGTACTTAAACATAAAATTTTGAAGCGCATTTCGGACGTCTCTGCTTGTAAGAATGCATTTAAAATTAATCTATCTAATCTATATAATCTCTTATGTAATATATCTTAGCAACTTAGATTATAGATTATATAACAACATAATAAGATAAAGATGATATAAAGAAATACAGAAAAAGAAATACTTGATTTATAGGCTGTTATGAGGCTGACCACCCATACCTACTGTAAAATATGCTTTATTTTGCAAATTTCCCCCTGTTTCAGGGAAGATAGGCCAGAGTTGCAGGGCTTATGTTAATTTGACATTGGGTTTTTAATGTATTAAGTCCACATGCAGCATGTGTAAGCGCAAACTTATACGTGTCTGCTTGTGGGAATGCATTTTATATAAATCTTAAATGTAATTTACCTTTGCAAGTAAGATTTTGGATATGAGTTACAATAGATTAGCTTTATATAAAAAAAAAACTAAGAAAAAAATATCTAATGATTTTTTTTCTTTAAAATTTTGTTTACCTACCTAGATTTAAAAAAAAAATCAAGCGATTTTATTTTTATTTTAAGTAAGAAAATTAAAATACTGCCATCTAGCGGCAGAATTTTGAAGCTTTGTTTGATATGGGCTGATTTCCATCATGTAAACTCCTGTTTCTGACTACGCAAAATAGATCGATGAATTGCATTCCTCTCAAATTAATTTAAAAAAAAGGGACAAAGAAAAAAAAAACTAAAAAAAAAACAAAAACAAAAAACAAAAAAACAAAATTACATCCAGTGGCTCGAACCTGCGCCCTCTTCCACCAGAGACGCGGACTGTACCGCTACGCTACCATGCGTATCTGCACAAGCGCGAAAAAAGCTGTACATAATTCTAATGTTTTTTTTTACGCACACTTATCTTGCCTGGGAGTTAAGAACTGTTATATTGGCACTCACGTTAGAGCGCGCGGTGGCTGTATTGTCAACGTCGCTGCCTCCTGCCCGGGAGGTCTCGTGGTCGATCCCCGGGTGTAGATGGTTTTTATCATTTAAAAATCGAACTCTAGGCGAAAGACGACGACGAAGGGCATTATATATATAGACTAGGGGCTCCGCCCCTGGCTGCTACGCAGCCCAACCCCTTAACATTTAGGCAACGGGAACTTTGCAGCATGACTTCTCCGCGTTAAAATTCGTATAATTATTAGAAATGGATAAAAAAATAATATACTTGTTTGCAAAATTTGCGAATACTACCATTTAAAAGAAACTTTTGCACATCCCTATCATCTAATTTATTCTCATTTGACCAAATAGGTGAGATTTCAAAAGAATGGAACCTTCAGAGTGCGAATAAGAGAACAGTATGTATGAAGAAGGTGATGAATGTTGAAGAGATGAAAAAGGTATGCAAGGACCGAGAAAAGTGGAGACGCATCTGCGGAGGTACCGGCCGCGTCTTTCAATTCACGCTGAAGTACTGCCGCGCACATTTAATTAATTATCATGTTTCAGTTTTTTCATATTATCTCGAAAACTGTTCGCATTACCTAAAATATTTTTCAAACACTCTCTAGACATTGTATCATTCTATAATTATGAAGAAAAAAAATATGTCCAAAATAATTGACAACAAAATTATAAGAAAAAAATGTGAACAAAAACGTGTTTTTTTAAATATTTTTTTGTAGCGTCATTTTTTAAGTTTTATAAAATATTTTAACTTTAAAATTTAGATAAAAAATCAATAAACACGCGTGATTTTTTCCATTAATGTCACTTCTTTACAAAGGCCATAAAGTGTAAGAAACATTTTTCGTGTGTGTCGTCTGTCGAAAGGGGGGGTAGAATGGAAAGACGCGTACCGGCCACCCCTAGTGGAACGGCGGCAGGATACAGTAACAGCTCATTACTATAGTCACTCACGAACTGGGGAAATCTCGCCCCGTACAAAGTCAAATATTGCCAGAATGAAATTTGACGGTACACGGTACGATATTTACACCCACCTTGATGTAACGACGTGAAGCCTGGACGTTGAATGAAAGTGAAATTAGAAAAGTCCATATTATTGAAATGGACTATGTTTGAAGAGAAGAGTATGTATGAAAAATATGATGAATATTGAAGAGATAAAAGAATAATGCAGGTCTGCTTGTGGGAATGCATTTAATATGAATCTTAAATGATACATAATATCTTTGTAACTTAGATTTAGACATATTGTGGCATGTGCAAGCGTGTCTGCTTGTGAGAGTGCATAGGTTTAATGTGAATCCCCAATGTAACATAAATCTTTGCAACTTAGAATAGATTAGATTTGGTTTTTGAATTTTTGATTTTTCATAGTTTTTTTTAAAGATATTGTTTTACAGAATAATTGTTAGTTTAATTCATTATAATATCTTGTGTTCTATTTTTGAATTAATAAATATTTGCTTCAAAATAAGATAGCGCCTCTATGTTATGAAAACTAAGTAACTTTTCCCAGTACTTTATATATGTTGTTAATTTCTCGCCATCGTCACGTCTCCCGGTAGCTCAACGCGCTGGGCGTTCGGTTGCTGAGCCGTTTAGATTTTGGAAGACGCAGGTTCGAATCCCGCTTTTTTGGGTGCTTTGCTTTTTTATTTTTTCAGTTGTAAAAGTTGGTATGCGGCTGATCACCCATGCTGTAAAAAATGGTTCACTTTGCCAATGTCAGCCCTGTTTTAGAGAAGGACGGCAAGAGTTGCAAAGTGTAGGTATGTCCATTTGACATTTGGGTTTTTAAATTGTAGGTTCACATGCGGCATGTGTGAGCGCGAAATTATGCATGTCTGCGTGTGGGAATGCATTTAATATGAATCTCAAATGATACATATTGAATTTTTGGTTTGTATTTAGATTTTTCATATTTTTCATTTATTAATAAATATTTGCTTAAAAATAGGATAGCGCCTCTATGTTACAAAAATGGTACATGGTAACTTTTCGCAGTTGCTTATATGTTGTTAACTTGTCACTGACGTCATGTCTCACTGTAGCTCACGCGCGTAGGCGCATCTTTTTTCGTCCGTTTAGATTTTGAAAGACGTAGGTTCGAATCCCGATCTGATCGGGTGCTTTGCTTTTTATTTTTTCAGTTGTAAAAGTTGGTATGCCGTTACTTACTTTATTTTGATTTTTAATTGTTTTTTTTAAAGATTATTGTAAGTATTGTTTTACAAAATAATGGTACAATGTATTTTTTTATCTTCAATAAATTTTTGCTTGAAAATAGGATAGCGCCCCTATATTATAAAAATATTAGGTTCGAATCCATGCTTAAATTTGTAGCTTATATAAACAAAAACTTCTCCCACTTCCAAGGAAGCGACGTGGCCTAGGTGGTCAAGACGCTATGCCTTGAGGCGTGTCCGCGCTCAGGTCCCTGGTTCGAATCCCGGTCGGTCGTTTTGGTTATTTGAAAATTGAAATTGTAAGCGAATGACGACGGCGAAGGGTATTATATATATAGATTAGTGTTTGTAGATTCCTTTTTAAAGTCCTTTAGCAACAAATTAAATATTTTTGGCACAAGGTTTTCAACGTTCTTTGTCCATATTTGTTTTTAATTCTTGGCACAACTAATCCTTCATTAGATGTAAATCTTGTTTGGTACACATGCTCTAGTTTATTTTTATATTTATCATTAAACAATAGTTGACATATAATTATGTTTAAACAATTGTTGACATATAATTATGTTCCAAGTATACCCTTAATAGGCAAGACATTTAATGATTGGAATAAAAATGGTATATTCTGCCTTAGGTTATACACATTTATGGGAGCAATTAATTTTAAGAGAGCATTTTGAACATTTTGTACATTTTTAATATTGGTGGCGCAAGAATGTCCCCATGCAGTGAGGCCGTATCTTATAATGGACTCGGCAAGCGATAAATATACCAATCTTAATGTAGGGAGCGGCAATATAAACTTTAACTTATATAATTGTCCAACAACAGATCTCAGTCGTTTGCACGTTTTTGAAGTATGTGTGTCCCACTTGAAGAAGCAGTCAATTGTTACTCCTAGATAAGTATAATCGCTAACAATGTCAATATTTTCACATAAACAAGTTCTACAATTATGGGTGACATGAAGGCATTCATAATTATGGGCTTTTATGGTTGGCACAGTACTAATTCTAGCATGAGGGGATCTAATATGCATAATTTTAGTTTTTTTTTAATTAATTAAAAGACCTGCATCATGACACCAATTCTGCAGTTTATCAAAATCATTTTGTAACATTGTGTTACATTCATCTAAATTCTCACTAGATATGACAAGTGCAGTATCATCCGCATATACATAATATTTTACATTTGAGAAAATATATTTAATAAAAGATACATAAATTATATATAATAACTGTGGAATAAAATGATGCTACTTTGGTCCAAAGTAAAGTTTTTTGGTGGTACAAAATGTTCTCGGAGGGCAGAGAAGATGTGAACGACGAAGAGCGTGCCGGACGCCCGAGAGCACGTCAGCAAGAGACGATAACATGATGAAACGAAGAAAATAGTATTGGTCAATCGTCAAATCACCGTTAGAGAAGTAGTGCAATCAATAAGGAATATTATATACCTACAAATAATGTGCAATTCGCGCAAACAATTCGCCAGAAACGCCAGATTTGTCTAAAAACAATAACTGACTTTAGCACCATGATGACGCCCTGCTCACGCATCGTTGCTTGTGCGTGAATATTTGGCCAAAAACAACATACCTAGTTATTTTGCATCAGCCACCGTATTACCCTGACCTTTATTTTATTTACATATTACCGTGACTTTTTCCTGGTACTATAACTGAAGATGCCCATGAAAAGACGACGCTACGTCACGATTTAGGAGATAAAGACAACATCAAAGGAAGAGCTGAACAAGATCACAAAAATATATATTTTCAAGTACTTTGAGGATTGGACGCAACGCAACGCAACTAAGCTACACATATAGTGTCTCGTTATCCCCGAAGAACCTATTGAAGAACCCGTTGAACCTATTTATTTTTACAGGTAAGGGGGCCGGCCTTACGCCAACCACTTCAGTTGAAGTGGAGGTTTCCCAGCTCCCGAGAGTGCTGGTACTCATTTCTTGTGAAGGCGGAAAAAACGTTAAAATAAGTTTATCATATCCGAGAAGAGTTACGTTGAAGGGGACAAAATAGATATTCATGAATAAATTAATACTTTTCGAAAAAATATAAAATTCGCGATACTTTTTGAACAGCCCACGAATATGAATTGAAAGAAGTGTGTGTGTGAAGACAGTCTGCTTCTGCATATTTACTTGAAATGGCAACAGAGTAAGTCATGAATACGATACCTCAATGTTCGCATTGCTTCAAAGACCCTAAAATACCGACCTTCTTTATTTTATTAGCTGCGTTCTGGTAAGCGGAAATAATTGAAGCTAAGCAGGAATAAGTAGGCAAGGTAAAAACTAAATAATGACAGGCAATAATCTGAGTTAGTAAAGCTCTTGATTTCTTACAAACACGCGATTCCTTAACTTGAAATGTTTCATGTCAGACACTAGAAGACGGAGCACAGTGTTGCTTAACTGATGTTATTCACAGGGTATAACATAGTTTGACTGAATCATATAGAAATTTTAAACAACCTTCAAATAAAGTGTTTTGCTATTCCACGTGTGCAAGTAAGCTGTTAAGGATTGCAAAATCAACCTTTGTTTTTCAGCAATATTACTCAAAAAAAGGTTAAGAAATATTGTAATGTTAAATCAATCAATCAATTCATCTGCATTTACGGAAGTGGCTTTTCATCACAGCAGCGCCTGAAGTCGAGACACAGCTTCCTTAGTTCCGTGCAGCCCTTGTCTTCGGATCCAGTGGCGGAGAGATTGCAAATGTGGAAGGAGGAATGCCCGCAGAGCTTTGTGCAGCCTGCAGAGAGCCTACCTCCAGGAAAGAACCTCGAGTGGCCCGTGTGGAAATCCATGAACAGATTGAGGACCAATGTTGGAAGAGCCCGGGCCAACATGCTGACCTGGGGATTTCTGGGACGGGAGGACTCTACACTATGTGAGTGTGGAGCTCAGCAAACAATGGAGCACCTGCGGTGTTGTCCCTCCTGTCCGACAAGCTGCTCCATGGATGATCTCTTTGCGGTAAACCAAAGAGCTGTAGACATTGCTCGTTACTGGGCCAATACGGTGTGAAGCTGACACGAAGAAGAAGAAGAATCAATCAATACAATAACAGAAGTTCAACATGAGAGATTGATGTACATATGTGTTAATTCACAGCTACAATCGATCTCTTTTGAGAGTGTGAGAAAACAAGTGGCATTTACACAAAAATAAGAGAATTTGAGACATCTCCACCATTATGTGAGTTTTTTCTTTTATTAAACAAACAAACAGTTATACATGTACTATATGTGAATAACAACATAGTTATAACAATTCAAAAACCAGCACAGGATATTATCCTCTCAAAGGATATAAAGCGAAGCTTATCGAAGGAAAATAACCGATATTTGTGTATTTAATTTCTCGGGTGAACTTTATTTTCATTTTATAAAGATTGCTACCTGAAATCAAGTGAATATTTTTGTGAATAAAAAAATTCAGAGCAATATTTAAAAAGAACAACACATTTACCGCTTGCGCCACAACGTCTACACCGAGTCCCGCCCTCTACACTTCACATAACATTCAAGATATAAAAGGCACTGGAAAAACTTCAACAATCAGTCATTCTCGCGGCTCTGCGCTCGGATGACGTTTGTTGGTTATTGACGAACGTCAGTTCCGGGAGTATAACTACGGACTCACAAACTAAGCAACTAGGAATAAAAAACTTTATTATCAACAGACTACCTTAAAATAAAATTAAAATATCATATTATCTTAAAAATGATTTGTGTTTTCTTTTGTATTTTACCTACACGCCAAAAAAAACGCAACAGCCACAATTTATGAATCGTTTTGAAAACTGGTACAAATATTTTCTGTATTAGGTCATAGCCATCATAATATCGTATCGGAAAGTTTTCCCTTTCTCCGCGTAGCTGGGAAAAGTTAAACGCGAGCCGTTATCCGCGACCAGACAAAGACCGTGAGCTAAAGCAACGCACGCCCGGATTTACGACTTTCTCAAAACTAATAAAACTACGCCAAGTTTTTCTTCTTCTATCCAAAACACAACCGCGCACCCTACGCAAATGTAGAAGTCAGCCATGAAAGAGGGTCGAGAGTCACAGACTGTCCAGGCGAGGCCAGCGGCTGAAAGTACAAGCATTAAAAAGCATCCAGCTGTAGAGCAGAAACATCGACATTCATTAGTCTTTCTTTACTTCGTACCTACACTTAATTTAGCCAATGCAATACAATGTTCATATTATAATTATGCCAATTTAACCCCGGTTTCAGTGAAAGGCGGCAGGAGTTGCAAAGTTTATGTTCGTTTGAGGTTTAGTTTATTTTTATGTACACATACAGCATGTGTAAACGCAAACTTACATGTGCCTGCATTAAATATGAGCCTTTAATATTTACATATCTTTTCAACTTAGATTATAGATAGAACAAGTTATCTACCAAAACATAGTGGCTTTAAACAATTTTAATTTACAAGACACCCTTTACAACGTGTCTAGATACTGTTTTTGTCATCTTCTTTACGGAAGATAGACTTCATTTTTCAGTACTAAATTAATTATTTACTCCTGAAGATTCTAGCTTGTATCACAGATATTTCAATACTTTCATTTTACTACATCATCCGACTTTCCATTTGAGGTCTCACCTGTATAATCTTCGTCTTCTTCTTGTTGATTAGATCTAAGACCTGTTATGGGATGAACTTTCTCTTACGATGCAAAAGGACCAGCTGTTATTTCATCTTTTAGGTGGGCGGCCTGAGAGACGCTGGCCGTCTGGTATTTCCAGTGCCACGATTCGAGATATCCTACTTTCGCTCATGCGGTCTACATGGTCCCTCCAGAACCATCTGTTGTTTCTACTCCGTCTCGCGATGTCTTCAGTGTCGCACATGCTCCTGATTTCTGAGTTCTTTATCGGTCTCTCAGCCTTTAGGTCTCCCTTAATACAAACCCATAACCTCATTTTCTAACTTACGAGATCCATACATCTATAAACATAACTACTTGTGTACGCACTTCGTCAGAGCAAGTCATGCTGATGTGATTTAGCGTTTGAGTTTATTCTGATGTGTTCCCGAGGGAGAGAGCCACCTAATGTGGAATTCATATCAGTCACGTGAGGTGACTCCTCAGAATAACTGCCTCAGTCGATCATGTTCACACGGAAGTGTGGCAACCCTCCTGTATAACTCAACAAGCAAACAAAACTCTTCCAATTTTTCAAAAAACATGCTCCAGAAAAAAAACATCTGAAAAAATATTGCGTCTAAGAATTCGCCTATTTGAAAGACGTGTAATAATTTTAATGTTCACTTCTCAAGAAAATATCTGAATTAGAATCCAATGGGTACCAAAAGTATTAGTATTTGTTTACCTACATCTTTATTTTCTCGATACTGGCAAGATTACATACTGTTTTTTTTTACATATGCGATATAGTCCGGTCGATAGCTCAGGTGGTAGAGTGCTTGCATTCCATGCCGAAAGCTCGGGTTTGAATCCCACCGAGGGTGTCAGAAATGATTTCCCGTTTCGGTGTTTATTTCAAACCCCAAAATAAAATACCGGCAAGGCTTACTCAGCCTTCACAAGAAATGAGTACCAGCACTCTCGGGAGCTGGGAAACCTCCATTTCTACTGAAGTGGTTGGCGTAAGGCCGGCCCCCTTACCTGTAAAAATAAATAGGTTCAACTCGCCAAATGCGACCCCTTCGGGAAAGAAGTTACGCTATATGTGTAGCTTTTTTTTTTTTAAGGAATCCTGTGCGGGAGGCTCCCCAATTCTTGAGAGTCTTGGGGGTCTATGTCACCCTGGAAGGGTGCCGCAGAGGTGTTGCTTGAGTTCTTGGTTCTGTCATGAGGCGCTGCAAGGAAGTGGTGATTGATGTTGATTTTGAATAAAACCGGATTAAATTGGGAAGGGAACACAGATACTGGTAGACCATTCCATAAACAGGCAGTTTGGCAAAGGAATGAGTCATGAAAACGCCAAGCTTAGTTGCGTTTGCGTATTATTCTAACTTGTCGTTTGACCCTTTTTAGTTGGAGGAGAGATTTGCCACACAGCTCTTCCGTGTAACAAGTTGGAAACAGAAGAAGTTGCCGCTCGGACCATTGGGCTAGATTTGGCTACAGCACGATTATAGAAAGACAGGATTTACTTACATCTGAAGACATCGTAGATGAGCGAGTAGACTCTACGCATCTCTTGGTCGTCCACAAAGGCCACGAGCAGCGGTGGCCTTTCCAGCAACCTGGCGGCCTTTGCCAGGTCTGCAGGTCCCCAGGGTGGTCCTTTGTGCCTTGTTCTTGGAGGAGGTCTACTGTCCCTGGCTCCGCCCCCACCCAGAGCACTGGCCGCAGCAGCCAGAGCGGTCCACGGGTCACAGCCGCTGTCTGAGCGCGACCAGCGGCGAGGCGCGCGCAGCAACTCTTCAGCTGGAGTCTCCGCTGTTGCGCTGGAACAAACAATTAGCTGTAATGAACTGGGCACTTGTATTCAGCCTTTATTCCACTAGGATGAGCCAGTAACTGTCGCAATGCACAGATGTGTCTCCACTTTGATCTGTCCTTACACACTTCTCACATCTCGACATTAAATTTATCACTCTCTTCATACATGCTCTTCTTTTTTTCTCATTCTGCAGATTCCAGCTGTAGGTAAACTCACTTATTTGAAAAACTCATTCTGTCCTCGGTCTTCTTTTTTTACGCTTCAAATTATTGAAAAAGAGTATCATTGAAGTTTTTCGTCTATTTGAAAAAAAAAAATACCTTTTTGTATTTTCACTCTCTGGTTTTCGTCTTTATTGCACTCATTTCTGACCCAGTCGTTTTAGACCCTCGCATTCAAGTCTTAGCATTCATTACTCCAAAGATACAAAATTGCTCTTTTTTAACGAAGACAAATCTCCAATATTACGCAGCGTTGATATGAACTAATTGAAATTAGCCAGTACCTACTAACTTCAATGATCCACCCTTTCATTAATCGGACGATTTCACAAGAAGACATAATATCATCCTTCTGTACTACTGGAGCTATAGCGACATCTATGGATGTATCTCCGAAGGTTACAAAAAATACCTACAACCTTCGGCCTCGATCTTACAACAACAAGTCAACAGTTCGTGGTTCCTCCTTATAAAGGACACACGTCTCCTGAGGACGTCGGATATGACTCCGACGAAACGTAGAGAAAATCGTTCTTCTCTTTTTCATGGTCAGTAAAAATCCGTTTTTTTCATTCTTATAATTGAAATTGTTATTCATTTGCAAGATGACAACAATGAGCGATTAGCAACTATGCTTAGCAAGGAAAAACAAAATACAGTTTTTTTTTGGTTATCAACCTGTCGGGTAACGCCATATTATTTCCCAGACTACATTGACATCTTTTTTAAAAACACTGAGGAATAATTATTTATTAGATAGTTGATTACTTTAAATTTACCTTAAATTACTTTAAATTACCTTAAATTTAAAATTAAATTAAATTAATTTAAATTGAACAAACTTTAAATTACTTTAAATTACCTTACAGTAAATTTAATTTTATTGCGTAACGGTATTTTCCCATTTTAATTTACATTCCCAAATACACTAAAGGAATCAACAAATTATAAGATTATAAATTCTTGATTCAAAATTCCTAATCTTTATTAGCAACAATTATTTCAATAAATGGAAATTTTCTCACTGCGATGACTTCGTCTCACGCAATAATATTCAGAATAAAATTAAATAAACTTATTCAATTTATTTTACAATTAACATTTACACTAAAATTAACAACATCGAAACCACGAAAACTGAGCGTAGTTTTGAATAAGTTTTCGTAAATTTTACAATTTAAAGAAATACATTCTTAGTATGTCAAGCTTTTTACGTAATTACTCATTCTAGTGGAAGCTCCAAGTATAATTTAGTGCAAATCTTCTTTTTGCGTCTTGTCAGGTCCTCCCGACGTTGATTATTTCTTGAGCGAAGATCTATGGGTCCCGGGCAGCTCTGAACTGTTCCTCCACAGTCCTGGACGCTCTTCAGCTAAGAAACTCTTCGCCTTCCAACAACTCATCGACCTTCTAGTTTCCTACTTGAATCAGTTGCAGCAATGCGTACTTATGTCCTCTTAGTATGTAGGTAAGTAAGACACCTTCCAGGCTTTGACTTTAATCAGCAACTCCCTATGAATTAAGCCTCTGTAAAGACCGCTTGTATTGCTGAACATCTCCATCCAAGGAATACGTGGCATCCTATGGTACACCCATATTGTTGTTTCTTCGGTATAACCGAATTTATTTAAAAAAAAAAAATGTAAGCACAATATTATTTTTATTGATTAACATTTTCAGTACAACTGCGTTCAAGACCCATCAAAAGAGAGGTCAGGGGTGATGTATACGCGAGTATAAGCCACATCTTACGTAGAAGTATACCACCGTTGTTTTAGGTGAACCTTCCAATTATCTGCACGAGATGTTAGACTGGTTCAACAATGTACCACAAATATACTCGTAGCTACATTAATCGTCGTATTATTTTATGATCCTCAGATTTTTCAACACAATGGTGTGAAAAATAGGCCAGTCACCAGAAACATCACGTTGAAAATAATTTAACTGTTCTGAATGTTTGGTATGTTTCTGCAGGATAGATACCATTACACTGAGTATAAAACATTGCGTAAATGATTCTCGATTGAGTAAATAAAAATTGTATAGAATGTGCGACGGCACGTCTAGAGTTATTTAGTTTTCATACTTTTTTCGATTTACGCAACCGAGGCGAGTTTACGCATTGCTGTATATTCGGGGTACTGTAGTGTAAACCAAGTTTGCAGCTTCGAAGGACTTGGGTAACTACAGGGTATCGGAAACCTCGAATTTTTCGCAGTATTTTTTTGTTTTTGGTCTATACCTTCTAAAAAGTACATTGTTTTGCAAATTTATTCTTGACCCAATTTTCTAACATTAAGAGTGCCCATAAAGAGCTCTCTATATCCCTGCGGCAAGACAGAGCTTCATAGGCTATATCTCCATCTCGAACGACGCTTTCGCATTGTTTTCGACGGTGTACCTCTTCAGTGCAGGGAATGACATTTCTATTTCCGCAATCGAAGGGGATTCACGCATTCTTTATGATCGGTGTGAAGTCGCATCTGTTGAAAAAATAACTTCTGAACATGGCTTTCCGATAGCTACCTAAATCTTTATCTGGATTTTGAATAATGGGTCTTAAGTTAGACACAGTACCTACATACCTACCCTAAAGTAAACCTTCACGTATAGGTAAACTCATCCAAGGCGTTTACAAAAAAAAAGTATGTAGGCTTTGATAGCGTCTATATAGAGCGTATTAGTTTTGATGCAGTTTTGGTAAAACGCTATGTTAGAGTGTAAACGTAATGCTTTATTCTTGCGGTGCAGTGCGTGTAAATGATGAAGCTTAGTTTCACATCGTGCGTGCGCTGCGGCCACTTCAAATCTGCTAAAAATATATAAAACGAGGGCTGGATCAACTGCCGCGCCGGCAAAACAAAGAAAAACTTGCCGTAAACTTTACGGCGAGAATATTAAACTGTTTGTCAAATTCCCGCCAGTCATGAGATCTCCGCACGCATGCTAAAAACATCTCGACTCTACATACATAGAATCTCATGAAGAAAACAAAGCTTAGCAGAGACATAGCTAAAGGACTCCAAGTTATAAATAAGCAGGGGCGTGCATCCCATACTCGCCTAATAACTAACGTATAGGCAATACTTATATGTTCAAACACATTTGAGCTTAATATTGAGCTTTAAAATTCAAAAAATAAGTTCGGTTGGAGCCATTATTAGAACTTCAGTCAATTTCAAATGATTTATTATAAATGAATGGGAGAAAATATTTATTTTGAAATATGTTTGCCTATATCCTATACACACGCCTGTAAATTAGTGTACGGCCCATTTTACACCCAACGCATTCTGCACGTTTTATCTATGGTTTTTTTTTATATCTGAGCTTTCACATGATTTGTCTTGTAATCCATAGACAAAGCGGGCAGAATGCGTTGTGTGTGAAACGGGCTTCAGGATGGTTGATTATTAAAAATGCACTAAGTTCCATAGAAGTTAAACTGAGAACAATAAGAAAAAATAAGAGAAAAATATTTATGAAAAGTTTTAGCGGAAACATTGTAGAACTCCATTTTAATTATTAAAACTGATAACAAACTTTGTTTAGTTCTACTTTATTTATTTTTATTTTGTTACAAACAAAAATAACGAGTTGTGACCGGTTTCGGCCTCTTGGCCAACTTGGAAACTGAAATCTTAAAATAATGGGAGACCATATAAAGCAAAATGAATATTATACACACAGTAGAATTAGGAGAAATATAAAAAATTATAAAGAATAGCTTTGTGAATTTATCAAAATGTATACTAAGAACAATATGGACAAAAACAAATAGTTAAGTGAAGAGTAGGAAATTTACTATATATTTAAAATATTTAAAATATATATATTTAAAAAATTAACAAAAATAATGTATTGAAAATTTAAATTTAAAAACTTATGCACGCCTTTTGCAATAAATATAGACCTGCTTCTCTAATTATCTCTACTAAATTCTAATTTTGAATGGGAATAGTGGGTAATTTATCACTAAAATAACTTTTCAACAACGCCGCGCCGCGCCGGTGGGTAAGAAACTTTCAGGTAAATTATTATTGTTAAAAGTTTTCTAGTTTGCCTATTGTGGGGAAAACATTTTTATTAGTACTAATCGTCCAAAAGAAATATTTACAGATGAAAATGTAGGTACAAATGTGAATAGAAAATGTAGGTAGGTATCTATTAAAATACCTGCTTTTTTCTCTCAAATGACTTCGAACAAATGTTCCGAATGTGTTCCGTTTATTTGGATGGCAAACGTCACAGGTCAAAGTGTTCTTTGTAACCAATAACAAAATATCATAGCCTTTTCCCTAGCAACCCAGGCATGTGATGTCCCGATTGTTTTTCTATTTCATTTGTGCAGACTCTATTGGGTGTCTGACCAAAAACTTCACGTAGATAATTTAATGTGGGGAAAAATGATACGAAGTATTTGTTTTTAGGAATCCCATTAAAAAAATATTTTTCACTCCAAAAAAATTTAGACCGAACTGTTTATGGTATTCAAAAAAAATTAGGCTGATTTATTTGGTGAGCGCTGTTTTTGTGTGTATCACACCTCAAGAGTCCTCTGCGAGCTTGTTCGTCGATGTAGAATGCGCCAATTATCAAGCAAGACCCAGTTCCTGTAAGGCTGGATGGACCTTTTCGCACGTTTAATAATAAAGAGCAATAACTCAAAAAACATGAATGTTGGGAAATCACGTTTGAAGTTCAGACAGCCAGTACAACTTGTATGGGATGAAAAAGGCGGCCGATGTTTTATCTCGGTCATATTCGTCCAAATTGAACGGCTGTCGCATTCTACCTATTCTTCTGGCATTGTTCTTGCGTTTTATTACTAAATCTCGATTTCCCCAATTTTCGAGTTATTGCTCTTTATTATTAAACGTGCGTTTTGATGACCGGTCTTTGGTAAAGGTTTATGAATTTTTTAACCCAGCGAAGAACAAATTTGAAAATATGAATGGTATATTTTTTGTGATCCGCCGGGATTCGAACCCACAACCTTCCATTTACGAGTCCGAACCACTGGACTACAGACCGGTCAAATATGTACCAAATGTATGTACCAAAGCATTTTTAATATTCAGGAATAGTAAAACATAAAAAAATTGTAGCCGTACTTAGTATTGCAAGATTTAATGCAAAAATAAATTATGAAAATCATCATTAGAAGTTTTAATTATTTTCCTGAAAAACAAATGATAATTTTCTTCTCATTTGTTTATCAGTGTTCAGTGCGTACTTAGGTTCCCTAATTTGAAAAAGTATGAATTTGTTTATACCATAAAATAATAAATGTAATATTCTCGTTCTTATACCTATTTCAATGTGCATATATTTCATATTTTTTAGGGTTTGGTGGTTTACACAGTGAAAGTCCATTGTATATTAATTAAATAAACAAAGTTTTTATTCACTTTTATAATTTTATTTCTGTCTAGCACTTTCGCCTACAAGGCATCTTCAGGACAATTATCTGTTGGCTGATTGTCCTGAAGATGCCTTGTAGGTGAAAGTGCTAGACAGAAATAAAATTATAAAAGTGAATTAAAACTTTGTTTATTTAATTAATATACAATGGACTTAATTAATGTGCATATATTTAATAATACTAAGATTTCAGGGCAAAAATTCGGGTGTTCGTAGAGTTTTTGTTTTTTTGGCCATAGGTAGGTATTCAATAACTGCAATTTAAGAATGCCGTAAACAGCCAGCAATGAGACATGAGTCCTAAAAGCAACACCACAGAGCAACTTTGTCAACGACGTTACCATGTTGAAAGCACCGGTTCCCATAGATCCCCGAAGTTAAGCAACATTGGGCGCGGACAATACTTGGATGGGTAACCGCTCAGGTACACCGCGTGTCGTTGGCATCTTGGACCGGTCCGTAGTCCGTAGTGGCAACACTTCGGACTCGTAAATGGAAGGTTGTGGATTCGGATCCCGGCGGAGCACAAAAATATACCATTTATATTTGAATGTGCTCATCGCTGGGTTGAAAAATTCATAAACCTTTACTAAAGACCGGTCACTGAAAGGTCCATCCAACCTTACAACAACTGGGTTTTGCTTGAGAATTGGCGCTTTCTACAGCGACGACCAAGCTCGCAGATGGCTCTTGAGGTGTGATACACACAAAAACAGCGCTGACCAAATAAATCATCCTAATATTATTATTATTAACACTTATATTTCCTTGACTTATAGGTTGGTATGAGGCTGACCACCCATACTGTAAAAAATGGTTCACTTTGCCAATGTCACCCCTGTTTCAGGGAAGGTCGGCAAAAGTTGTGGGGCTTATGTTCATTTGAGGTTTGGATTTTATTTGTAAGTACACATTCAGCATTTGTAAGCGCGAACTACACTTGTTGGTTTGTGGGCATACATCTGAGAGCTTTAAATGAATATATCTTTGCAACTTAGATTATAGATTATTATTATAGATCTCCCAGCCATTAAGCTGAAAAATATAATGTGCATAGTGCATTTGTTATTTTCACTCACCCATCCATTTCCCTTTGCTTCTCCACCAATCGGAAGTACGCCTTCAGTCTCCACTCCATGTCGCTGGGTAAAGTGACGCCATTCCCTTCGTGTCGCTGATCTTCCTCTCGGCTTTGGTCCTCTTGCAAGAAGATCTCTTCCAAGATCTTGGGGTAAATTGCAAAGATGTTCCCATCTGCCAACCCACTCAAATGCACCCATAGCTGATTGGTATCGTTCGATGTTCCTTCCATTAAATTTATTTTTTTACCGTGGCAACATTTTTATTTTTAAGTATTCCTAATTTAAAAAAATCTTAGTATCAATTTGTATGTTGCGACAAAACTAATTTGCTCTGATTTAAAAACAAATGTTGCTTTTAAAAATATTTTTCCATATTTAAAAAATATTATTTAAGGAAATAATTAAGCAAGAATCATTTTTCATGTATCAACAAACAGGGCTCATTTTTATTTATTTATTTTCCTAAAATAGATACTTCCTAAAATAGTTTAAAGGCTTTTATAATAGAGAAATTGATTTGAATAGTTTTTGTTTGATCGGCGGTATTCGCGATGTAAGTTTCATGAATACACCAAGTTAGTCATTAGGACCGTTTCACTATAAAGTTTACAAAGCACTGACAGTACAAAAGCTTCCAGTCTTTCAGCTTTGCCGGAGTTGGCAGCAACAGGTAGTCAGTTAGCTATTGGGAATCGTCTGTGAACCATTACAAACTGCGCACGCATTTTTAAGTCGCTGGATAAACTTTTCCAATAACGGGTGTAACTTTCAAATACATATCACCATTATGTACCTACCTACGAAACATCGATCTATCCAAAAACAAAGCAGGTAGGTACATTTTTGTGATTCAGAAACATTGTACCTAAACGCAAAGCAAATTTGCTGCACATGTAACGCAACTACTACTGCGTTGTTCCCGGAGGAATCTCATGCAGTAAGATGGAATCTATTTACTTTCACAAATAAAGGGGCAGCCTTACGCCAACCATTCGCAATTCGCAAAAAATGAATCCATCGCAAAACCATTGACATTTATTTTCAATATATGTATGAAAAGATGCACATTTCCGCAAATTTGGAAACTCACCAAAGTCACCCGTGAAAAAAATATCATCAATCAATAATTCATTCTTTTCATTTTAATGAATTATTTTAATTCATAGATACTCAATGACATTAAGTAGGTATATGTTGCTACAGGTTAAGACACCCGAAGGAAATTGAACCATCGTTATTTTATTTCAATTACGTTAGTCGAGATTAGATACATGACCGTTAGGGCCATAGCGCCAACTTATTTTAATGAGAAGATTTGAAGTAGGTAGGTAGGTACATATTTACCATAATTTTTACAAAGAAGTTACCTACATAAGCAGTCATCAAAATTCATAGTAGGTACCTACATAAGTAGTCATCAAAAGTCAAAGTAGGTACCTACATAAGCAGTCATCAAAATTCATAGTAGGTACCTACATAAGTAGTCATCAAAAGTCAAAGTAGGTACCTACGGCCCTGTTTATGAAAAGGTAGTTGCAGGGCTTATGTTCATTAGAGGCCTTAATTTTAATTTGTAAGTTCACATGCAGTATTTATAAGCGCGAACTCGCTCGTGTCTCCATTGGGGCTTGCATTGAATATGAATTATAAAAGTTATTGTATCTGTGCAAATTAGATTATATATTCTAATATGAAGAAAATCAAGCGTTACAATTATATGTTAGCGTGATATGACATTTGCCAGCTTGTGGGTGTGCATTCACTTTGAATCATCAAATAACTTTTTTTGCAACTTTAGATTATAAATTAAGATTATCGTTATTTAAGGATTTTTTAAACTCAAATTCCTTGACTTATAGGTTAGTATGAGCCTGAATACCCATATCGCAAAAAATGGTTCACTTGACAAATGTTTCCCCTGTTTTTGAAAATGTTGGCAAAAGTTGCAGGGCTTATGTTCATTACAGGCCTTAATTTTAATTTGTAAGTTCACATGCAGCATTTATAAGCGCGAACCCACTTGTGTCTCCAGGGGGCATGCATTGCATATGAATTATAAAAGTTATTGTATCTGTGCAACTTAGATTATACATTCTAATATTAAAAACATCAAGCGCCACAATTATATGTTAGCGTGAAATGACATTTGCCAGCTTGTGGGTGTGCATTATATTTGAATCATCAAAACTCTTTTGTGCAACTTTAGATTATAAATTAAGATTAACGTTGTTTGGATTTTTCAAATTAAATTCCTTGACTTATAGGTTAGTATGAGCCTGAATACCCATATCGCAAAAAATGGATTCACTTAACAAATGTTCCCCCTGTTTCTGAAAAGTTCGGCAAAAGTTGCAGCGCTTATGGTCATGAGAGGCTGAATTTTTTATTTGTAATTACACATGCAGCATTTGTTAGCGCGAACTCACTCGTGTCTCCGTGGGGAAGTGCATTGAATATGAATTATAAATGTTAATGCATCTATGCAACTTAGATTATATATTGTAATAATATTTAAAAAATTAAATGCCACAAAAAGTATGGTTTCATATACAAAGTTGACCTAATCGATCGTAATTATTTCTAAAAAATACATGTTATAACTGGTTGAAGTATAATTTTGAAATAAATAAAGAATATAGGTAGGTACTAGGTACTCAACGGAATTCAACCGAAAAAGAATCGACATGTATGGCAACTTCGAAGCCTATGTTGAAGTCTAATCTAATCTAATCTTATCTAAGCTGCAAAGATATATATCATTTAAAATTTATATTAAATGCATTCCCACAAGCAGACATGTATAATTTCGCGCTAACACATGCCGCATGTGGACCTACAATATAAAAACCCAATCTCTAATGAACATAAGCCCTGCAACTCTTGCCGTCCTTCCCTGAAACAGGGGTGACATTGGCAAAGTGAACCATTTTTTACAGTATGGGTGGTCAGCCGCATACCAACCTATAAGTCAAGGAACAACAAGGAAGTGCTGGCAATTTATTTGAAATTCGAATGTCAAAATGAATTTTGTTTCACGCATAGGTTTTACATAAAAAGGTGTTGTGATCGATCATGTTTATTTATTTAAAAAACAACAATTTAAAATCTTTTAATGATGAGGATGCACATCCGAAGTTCTAAACAATATTTATTGTGAATATGACGTGCATCTGTTCAGGAGTTCTTCAGTTTTTCATCCATTAACGCACATTTATTTTGTATGGGGAGGCCGTTGAATTTTATAGAATAAGTAGAGTAGATAGATAGATAGATAGATAGATAGATAGATAGATAGATAGATAGATAGATAGATAGATAGATAGATAGATAGATAGATAGATAGATAGATAGATAGATAGATAGATAGATAGATAGATAGATAGATAGATAGATAGATAGATAGATAGATAGATAGATAGATAGATAGATAGATAGATAGATAGATAGATAGATAGATAGATAGATAGATAGATAGATAGATAGATAGATAGATAGATAGATAGATAGATAGATAGATAGATAGATAGATAGATAGATAGATAGATAGATAGATAGATAGATAGATAGATAGATAGATAGATAGATAGATAGATAGATAGATAGATAGATAGATAGATAGTAGATAGATAGATAGATAGAAGATAGATAGATAGATAGAAGATAGAAGTAGATAGATAGAAGTAGATAGATAGATAGATAGATAGATAGATAGAAGTAGATAGATAGATTGATAGATAGATAGATAGATACATAGATAGATAGATAGACAGATTATAACTACTCGTGTACTTCTCAGAGCCAAGCACATAGTTTTTTGTTACATTTAAATTCTCCTAAGCTATTGTTGAAACACACACCCTTATATGAGTAAAAAAATCCATAATTGGAAATAGTTCAGTTTATTATTTAAATTACATAATATTATGATACATCAAACATGAATGTTTAGGACTTGATTTCAATGCTTCACTCTGGTTCTTGATGTAGCGGGTTCTGTCTCATATTCAATTTCAATTCTCGGTTTCCTCAGTTTCTCCTTGCCCTTCATCTTAACTATCTTGCTTGCCACATCCTGCAAAATTAAGTCAAGGATAAATCATAAAGTTTCAGAGCGGATCGAGTTTAAAGTGTGCGCGATGGTCCATAAAGCTCTATTTGAAACAACACCTGAATACGTAGCTGATCTAATTAAGCCTGTCACCCTTGAAAAAAACCTAACACTGCGCTCAATAGGAATCGGAGCCAAAACACAGATTGAAAAATCGGTAAGAAGAGTAAAAACTGTGTTTGGAGAATGTGTGTTTGCAGTTGCTGGTCCTCTGGCCTAGAAACACCTGCCTCATCATGGGAGAGAGATAGAATACCATGGGAAGCCACTGGAGACCACCAAATCCACTGGAGACCAGCAATTTCTGGCATCATTTGCACGAGCACCCAAGGAGTGACTATATCACGAAAGGGCACTGTAAAAACTCATCATCATTATTGTCAAACCATAATGGGCACGGCATAATTTCTATGGACAATGAAATTTTGACATCACGTGGCTGGGTTACTAAGAAAGGTACAAAAAAAAAAATTATGGGGAACCCCCTCATAGTTCACAATGAGATACAAAGTGACCTAAATCGCATTGTCCAATGGATCAAGGAATGGCTGATTTCTTTAAATGCTGAGAAGTGCACGGTATTGCATGTGGGAAGTAATAATCCTAAACTACAGTACACCATTGAATCGAGAATATTGCATAGCGTGAAATCGCAGAAAGACCTAGGAGTAACTGTAACAGAAAACCTGAAGTGGGATGAACAAGTTTTCATAATTACAAAAAAAGCTAATTCAATGTTGTACACAATACGGAAAGCTTTTTTTCACATTGATAAAGATCTTTTCTTAAGAATATACAAGTCATATGTACGACCTATGCTTGAATATGCATTCCAGATATGGAGTCCATATTTTAAAAAAGACATTGAACTCTTGGAAAGAGTACAAAGAAGAGCAACAAAAATGGTGTGGAACTTCAGAGACATGACATACGAACAGCGACTGAAAGAACTCGGTTTGACTACACTTGAACAGCGCAGACAACGCGGAGACCTGATTGAAACATTCAAAATATTAAGTGGGCATTACAATGCACCAGGACTAAGAAACATCTACTCCATGAACCCGCCTGGACGTATGAGAGGGAATTTGCTCAGGATCGCAAAAAAACCTAGTACAAGCAACCCTAAACATCCTCCCAAATCGTGTGGTCACATCTTGGAACAAACTTCCTGAAGATATAGTTAGTGCACCTTCAGTGAATGTGTTTAAAAACAGATTGGACAAACACATCAACAATAATGGTTTTTTTAATGTTTATTACACATTCGAGTGCTGTGATATACACGCATCAGCCTTAGCTGCTAGTGTATAAATAATAAATAAATAAGTAAATAAATAAAGAATAAAATTATCGGCTGCTAAGGACCTTAGTCATAGTCCGAAAATTTTACTCGCCAAGAAAAAATATATAAATCCAAATTGGTGAGTCCATAATCAATAAAAAGTACATAACAAATAATCATACCTCAATATCTGATGTTTCAGATTCAAAGTCGCTCCCCAAAGAAACTTCTTCTTTAACTCCTGAGTCACTCTCCTGCAAAAAGAATACAAAATGTAAATAAAAATAAAATTGAGAATATTTAGCTAAAAACAAATAGGTTATACTTTGCAAAAGGGTATCGCCGTCGAAATTTGTACCTTTTGTCTTGTGCGTGTGTCGCCTAATGATTTTCAGTTTTGCGACCCCTTCGGGGATAACGCGGCAAGAAGTTACGCTATATGTGTAGCTTAGTTGCGTTTTTTTTTTAAGTAAGTATAATTTTTTAACCAATATTAATATGCCTTAATCTCACAAATGTGACATAGCGCGGTAACGGTAACGCTAACGTTCGTCAATACAAAACACGCACGACATAATTGTGAAATTTATTTATTTGAAAATTAATAATACCAGCGACTATAAAAACACACAATCTTAAGAAGCACTAATGTCTCTAAGTAGAGAATACACAATTGACAACAGATTCCGATATTTACCCTAATAATTCCAAGCTAAATCCCACTCAAAACAATCACAACAAGTTTACGGTTGAGACGTAGACCCTCTCAGAAGAAAATGAAGGTAGCGAATCAGTTTTTTTGTGTTTTCCATACTGCATCAAAGAGTTACCATACGCGAAAAAATACTTAGGGCCGGTATTTTCACATTTTAAGCTAAAGTAGTTTATATAGCATATTTTACGCCCGAGATATGCTATAGTAACACCAAAACAGTATTTTCATTCGCATTTTGCCTATAGGCTATCTGTAGTATATACCGAAGATACCCGAAGTAATTGCATTGCTACCATCATGGCTACCATCGTGACAAAACTTGAAAAATGTAAAAAAAACCTAAAATACTGCATTTGGCCACATAAATAATATGGTCAACAGCCACGAATTCAAGATTTTTTTTGTCTATGGTAGTTTTTTATAACTGTCAGATGCCATATTGACATATTGACGTCCGCCTGCAATGCACCAACAAGGATGGCGCACTATGATAATATATGATTTTAAATTATATGTGCGTAAAACATTTAGTGAGGCATTAAAAAACGAATTTTACAAACTGTGTTGTAGATAGGTTCATAAATCCGTTGTGATTTGCTTGCCAATAATTTCAAACGGCGTTGTGCCGAGTGAATTCTTCCGCGTTCCTACAAAATACTCGGAGACATTGAGGGAGACGAAATATTTTTGATTTGCACCTACAAACATAATCAGTAATTCTTTCGACATCTGACCCGTTGCTTTCCATGACAAAATTGAAGTAAATATTGTGTGTTTCCTAAGGGAATAATTGCTAAAATTCGACTCAAAACTACAAAGCCGCTGTAAATAACAGATGAGAAAAGACGCCATATTGGAATTAGCTAAAGCATAAAATGTATGCTCCCCAAGATTGGCTAGCAAAAATATCGTTGCTATTAGACTATTTTCTTGCTAAAGCATATTTCAAAATACGGTTTTTAAGATTTTAAGCTATAGTAAGTCATTTTTATGCTATTAGGCGCATATGCTAACGATGAAACTACCGGGCCTTAGGGATGCAAGATTTTTGTCAGTTTCAATGAAAATGGTAACACACTAAAAGAAAAATTTCGGAACCAAAAATGGAGACAACCATTAGCAACTAATATTTAGTGTATAAATAAATAAATATTCTTGTAGCTAGTACAGAAAACAAAAGATACGTTACCAAGGTATATGAAAAAAATACTCAACTTTATAAAAATTTGACTATTTTTTATCGTATCTTGCCATCAAAGGGTCAAAAAGGATTGCCGACATGTAAAATTTGTATGAGAATGGAAAAAAGGCGATTTTGTTTTATTTTTTAATTATATCGCCACTTCATGCTTTTTGCAGATTTTTTTTGTATTTTGATACGCTTTTCAAATATTTTACTCTAATAAATCTAGAATTCAGTAGACATCACCAGTTTTTATGAAAAAACTGAAAATCATAAGCCGACACACGCACAAGACAAAAGGTACAAATTTCGACGGCGATACCCATATGCAGTTTTACATGGGTAATAATGAACACGGTTGAAAATGGATCTAACAGTGCCATCTTGAATATTACTTTTGAAAATTAACTATGGGGTTAACTGTGTTGTTTTGATTGTGCTTCTTATTTTGTATTTTGTTAAAAAACACACAATTGGTGTATCTCAAGTGAAAAGTGATGCCAGGGAGGTTATGTTATAAGGGTCTGTCCATATATTACGTCATTCGCATTAAGGGGGGGGGGGAGTCTGGTCTGCAGATGATGGCAAATGATGTACGAGTACCAAAAGTGACGTCGTTCTTGTAAATACCAATTTCTACAAAATATACTAAATATTATGTAAGTAATATAACATTATTAATTATTAAGCTCATCCATCATTACAGCAAGAGGGGGAGGGGGGATCATTAGATAATGACTATAGGATGATTGTAGGGGGGGGGGGGGGGTCGAAAATCGGCCAAAATCGATGACGTAATTTATGGACGGCCCCTAAGTGAATGAGTATTTTGTGAAAGAAATACGAATGATCCCATTCATTTTATGAGTTGGTAGCGCCGAATATCACAGCAGAATCTAAATTAGTAACTGAATATAACAACAGAAAATACATAGAATATATTGCAATGCCTGCAAAAATATGGAAAAGTTAATGAAAAATTTACATTTTAAAAACTCAATTTCTGAAAAATTAACAGTAAAGGTGAATAATAAGATACTTTATACAGGTGCGTGAATAGTGTAGAGGCAAATATATTTCATAATAAATATTTTGTCTATATGTGCCTGCATGGAATGCACACCCCTGTTCACAGTATTTTAGCTAACTCATTAAAATATAGGTGTCTCATTATTTTCTGGAAATTCCACACTGGCCATTTCTTACATTGCTCAGGACCGCTGCTAACTCCTTACTGAGTTGAAGGCTTTAGCCCTCTCACCGTTCAGGCTTACCGGTTTTGACAAACATCTCAAAGTTATCCGGGAGTAAAGTGAATAATGGTTGCTTAATAAATTGTACAATATAGAAGGGTTGTAGCGAATACTCGCTATTATTCGATTCACCAACAAAACAACATTTTCTCCGTAAAACAAGCACAAGAAAAGGGCTACCAGCATTTAAAAATGTAAAATCATGATCAGGAAGAGATCAACAGACAGGACAAATCGTGTGAAAGCTTCTGTACATTCCCATACCCTACTGAACATCCAATCTAGTATCAGAAAAAAACAGTCAAACTGGGCAGAATACGTCATGTGTGAAAAGGCATACCTCATCAGATTCCATGTCACTATCAGCTTCAACAAACTCGTCAGTGGTTGTGGTGGTTCTGCGTAATTCCTTCTCCAGCTCTGGCTCCATCTCCATCTCCTGTTCCTTATCAGTATCCTCTTCATCATCATCCTCACTCTCTCCAGAAATCTCCTCAGCCTGCAGGGCGCTGTCGAATGCCATTTGAGGGAAGTTGTAAATGTCGTTGTACTGAAAAAAGTATCAAAAGTTAAATAAATAAATAAATATATGCATTTTTTCTTAATTTTTTAACAGTTTGGTACAGGTAAAATGAATCTAGACTTTTGTTCTGTACGATACAACATGGTACAAAAACTTACGGTTCCCTTTTTGAGTCGATCCAGGAGTTGTTTTTCAATAGCATTATCAATCCTAGCAGCCACCAGTGCCTTCTCCTCTCTCCTGCGTTCTCTTCTTTCAACTTTCCTTTGTATAGGAATTATTTGCTTCCTACAAGTATAAGCAAACTCTTCAAGTTATCTTAAGTAATATATATTAATCTAAGATTCAAAGGCTCAGTTTAGACACACAAATATTTTTTGAATAAGTTTTGATAATGACGTCAGACACCAATTTTTAGCGGCAACTATCGGTTTCTCCGTCTCCACACACATTTGAACAAAATATTTTTTGAACAAAACAGAGTCTTTTTCTTCTAATGGCATTTAGCTGTTGCGGTTTATTCAAACATCGAATGGGATTAAAATAATGTAGGAATTAAATCCTTTTAATAAGTGTTAAGTTAAAATATGCGTCAGTAAAAAAAAAAATCATACAGATAATTTAAAATTCATCGCGGTGTTGTACAAACTGGCTGAATATTCCAATGTTAGTTGTGGAAATATATTACGGGTTCTTAACCTCAAAAATATTTTTATGAAACAGAATGCAATATTGCAATTATTGTGTCATTAATATTGCATTGGTATTATAATATTGTGTTAACATTATATTGTGTCATTGTTTTTGGCGCTTATTTGCCGAGACCAGCATTGAATTTAAAACTTCCCTTACGACTGAAATTATTTACGACTTATAAAAATTGTTGATTAACATGTTTCTTCCGTGAAAAGTTTCACAAAATCATTTCATAATTAAAACGTTGCAATTGAAAGAAACACCGTTGTGAAGTAAAATTGTTTTTAATCCAAAATTAAGAACAAACTCAATTAAATTATTACCTACTTTGTTTTTCTTTTCAATGGGTTAACAATTATTTTATATGTTCCAATTTGTTTTTATTATTCACTCTGTGGTATTCACAGAAAATAAAAGTTTTCGAGTTTTAAATACATAAAAAAAATTAAATACCTACCAAAGTTTTCGAGTCCGTAGCATTATTGTCTTTGACTTTTCAGACATTTTAACTCCGAAGTGGAAATGTCTGACAAATCAGTTTGACCAATAGTCAGAAATCAGGACACAATTCAACCATCATCATAATATCAAAATTGCCAACATCTGTCACTTCGGAGCGGCCATCTTGCTTGATGTCACTATCGAAACTTATTCAAAAAATATTTGTGGGTGTAAACTGAGCCAAGGATATATCAACATTTAATTGCATTATTTTGTAAGTGCATGTGTGTCATTTGAAAGGGTGAACTTTTGTATGTTAGCTTGTGAGTATGCAGTAAATGTTAATATATTTTTGCCACTTTGATAAACAACTATAGATCGATAGATTAGAACAAAATCACGTTATGTTTCCTTACACTCGTCGTAGTTTAATTTTCCTCATACGGATCAGGTACTGGGTTATCTTCAACAGCCTCTGTTTGCATTTTGATTTTACAAAGCTCGGCCAAAAGAGTAGATTTTCGTTTATTTGATAGATGGCTTTTTCAAAGTTGCGAGACAGTTTCACCTTTTCCCATTGCTTGCTCGGGAACATGGATCTGAAAATATAGAATAAGATGAATTGATGCTTGCACTGCAGTTTGCAATAATCAATCATATGCTTAGATCACACATAGCACTGAGTTCTCATGGCACTGAATGATTCACTGGAGTGCGACTGTGGCACAAACGACAAACCATAAAACACTTTGTGGACGAGTGTCCAGTTAGAAGATACAGGGGAGACTACATTGAGATCCACAGGGCGACACCAGATGCTGTGCAGTTATTGGCTGAGCAGGAGCCAACAATTTGAAAGCTTTGACAAAGTGACGCAACCAACGGCACAGAGAATTGAAATTATGGATCGCCATACGAAAAGTAAGTTTTTGTGGTGAACTTGCTTTTCTGTGATCGCTATAACTGAGTTTGGCTGTATATTGAAACAAATATACCAAACACTTTTTGATTTATTTATTAACAAGATGTAACATTGCAGCTGACCTCTCTGCTGTCTTCATGAACAGGTAGATGACTCCATTCTCCTCCCGCACTGTGGCGTACTTGCTGTTGGCCAGGGGACACGAGTGCCTGTTGCACAAGCCTGTCAAGCTGTACTCATTGCGGCAGAACTTCTGCGTTTTAGTGCTGAAATCAACAAAATCAATGTGAGTTGTCTTGGAGAGAGGGATGGATAACTACTGCAGACAGTATTAACCAGACAATATAACACGTAGTAGAGGAGTGTCCAGGGAGAAGATACCAGGGAGATTGGATGGGCTAGGTATTATGAGTCCTTAGCAATAAAGTGAAATACAAAACACTATTCGGGCAGCCATCCTGTGGGGTGACTTCGCAATTTTCCTTCCGGCTTGGACTCATTACGTTTTCCAAAATAAAGCTTAACCTAACATTGGTATTTTAGCATTAATAATGGCTTTAAATAAATGTATCTCCAAGGAAATTACTGTGAACTGAATGGTGTAACACACAAAAAGCTTTACTTACTTTACTTTGTGTGAACAGAAGGTATTGTTGATGATGCCCCAAACAACCTGAAATAAATAAAACATTCAGCATTGGCTACAATCCAGCATTTGTAAAAAACATACACAACCCCGGAATCACATTATTCTTCCCTGTATACTTACATCGTCATGCTGCATTTTTTAATAATTTCGGATGCACCGTTTACAATTTCTTCTAATATTTACACAATTGAAATATTGCAATTACACCACGCGTGTATCACAGATGACAGAATAGGCGTGTATCGAAACATGAACACATCATCACAGCACATCATGAACATAACCTCAATGAATCTTCTTCTTCTTCTTCTTCTGTTTGGCGAATCCCGCGGAGAGCAGGGGCGCCAGTGTCAAGTATACTGAGTGGGGATTTTGGATGATGGTAAAAGGATACGCTTCAATGGTCACGATACACACATTTGATTTTAAGCAATAATAAAAAGCAAAAAGAGTAAAAACAAAAAACAAAAAAACGCTTGTAAAACATTATTTGAGGGAATTAAAGAAAATTAACTAAGGAGTTTTTTTGGGTAAAGTAAATTATAATTTTATGTTGTTGTGGGAAATAAATTTTAGAAACAGAAGGTTAATGGATTTCAAATTTAGGGATAAAAGATAGGAAACATTTACAGGATATTGAATGGAGACGCCAGTTCTTAGAAAAAGAAAATACAATTGATATAAATGGTGAGAGCAGTTAAAGAAAATGTGGTCTAAATCGCCTATTTCGGTTTTACAGTCGCAAAATGGAGAATCAACAACATTAATTTTAAAAAGGTGAGGTGGAGAGCAACAATGGCCAATTCTTATGCGACAAAGGGTAGAAATTTGTTGTTTATTAATAGAATAATTGCAAAACCATGGGGAATTAGGAAGAGATGGCTGGATGCCAGCGTACCACTTTCCCTTTGTTGAACATGTGGATGACCATAACTCACTCCATTCATTTCGAAGAGAGTGCTTAAATGATGGAATAAGGTCCATAGGGGAGAGAAACGGAAGGCCGGGGATACCGGTCAGGATAGCTTCTTTGGCAAAGCCATCTACCACTTCGTTACCCACAATTCCACTGTGGCTGGGAATCCAAACCAGATCCACGCTCTTTCCCGAATGCGAGAGGCTGCAAAGGAGGGATCTAATTTTGAGAATAATTGAAATTGGAGGGCGTTTAAAAGGGAAGGATAGAATATGAATCTGACCACCTGTCAACATTTCCAACATGGCTGTGCGCACACCATTCATCTTTCAGCAAAAACCACAGAGGGCAAAAACCATGCCATGCAAAAATTAATAGGTAGGTATTTAAAAAAACTTTATGATCTAAAAAAACTCCTCAAAATAAGGGTTATTTGA